>SJYQ01001629.1:0-128290 GCA_006410935.1 Redunca redunca | reverse complement strand
CTAGCTTGAACATCAGGGAGTTCACGGTTCACGTATTGCTGAAGCCTGGCTTGGAAAATTTTGAGCATTACTTTACTAGCATGTGAGATGAGTGCAATTGTGCGGTAGTTTGAGCATTCCTTGGCATTGCCTTTCTTTGGGATTGGAATGAAAACTGACCTTTTCCAGTCCTGTGGCCACTGCTGAGTTTTCCAAATTTGCTGGCATATTGAGTGCAGCACTTTCACAGCATCATCTTTCAGGATTTGAAAGAGCTCCACTGGAATTCCATCACCTCCACTAGCTTTGTTCGTAGTGATGCTTTCTAAGGCCCACTTGACTTCACATTCCAAGATGTCTGGCTCTAGATTAGTGATCACATCATCATGATTATAGGGGACTGGAATGCAAAAGTAAGAAGTCAAGAGATACCTGGAGTAACAGGCAAATTTGGCCTTGGAGTACAGAATGAAGCAGGGCAAAGGCTAATAGAGTTTTGCCAAGAGAACACACTGGTCATAGCAAACACCCTCTTCCAACAACACAAGAGAGACTCTACACATGGACATCACCAAATGGTCAACACTGAAATCATTTTGATTATATTCTTTGCAGTCAAAGATGGAGAAGCTCTATACAGTCAGCAAAAACACGACCAGGAGCCAACTGTGGCTCAGATCATGAACTCCTTATTGCCAAATTCAGACTTAAATTGAAGAAAGTACGGAAAACCACTAGACCATTCAGGTATGACCTAAATCAAACCCCTTATGATTATACAGTGGAAGTGACAAATAGATTCAAGGGATTAGATTTCATAGACAGAGTGCCTGAAGAACTATGGATGGAAGTTCATGACATTGAACAGGCGGCAGGCATCAAGACCATCCCCAAGAAAAAGAAATGCAAAAAGGCAAAATTGTTGTCTGAGGAGGCCTTACAAATAGCGAGAAAAGAAAAGCTAAAGGCAATGGAGAAAAGGAGAGATATATCCATTTGAATGCAAAGTTCCAAAGAACAGCAAGGAGAGATAAGAAAGCCTTCCTCAGTGATCAATGCAAAGAAATAGAGGAAGACAATAGAATGGGAAAGACTAGAGATCTCTCCAAGATAATCAGAGATACCAAGGAAACATTGCTTGCAAAGATGGGTACAACAAAGGACAGAAATGGTCTGGACCTAACAGAAGCATAAGATATTAAGAAGAGGTGGCAAGAATACACAGAGCTGTACAAAAAAGATCTTCATGACCCGGATAATCACGATTGTGTGATCACTCACTTAGAGCCAGACATACTGGAATGTGAAGTCAAGTGGGCCTTAGAAAGCATCACTACGAACAAAGCTAGTGGAGGTGATGGAATTCCAGTGGAGCTCTTTCAAATCCTGAAAGATGATGCTGTGAAAGTGCTGCACTCAATATGCCAGCAAATTTGGAAAACTCAGCAGTGGCCACAGGACTGGAAAAGGTCAGTTTTCATTCCAATCCCAAAGAAAGGCAATGCCAAAGAATGCCCAAGCTACTGCACAATTACACTCATCTCACACACTAGCAAAGTAATGCTCAAAATTCTCCAAGCCAGGCTTCAATAGTATGTGAACTATGAGCTTCCAGATGTTCAAGCTAGTTTTAGAAAAGGCAGAGGGAACAGAGATCAAATTGCCAACATCTGTTGGATCATGGAAAAAGTAAGAGAGTTCCAGAAAAACATCTACTTGTGCTTTATTGACTATGCGAATGCCTTTGACTATGTGGATCACAAGAAACTGTGGAAAGTTCTTTAAGAATTTTATGATGGGAATACCAGACCGGCTTACCTGCCCCCTGATAAATCTGTATGCAGGTCAAGAAGCAACAGTTAGAACTGGACATGGAACAACAGACTGGTTCCATATCAGGAAAGGAGTTCACTGAGGCTGTATATTGTCACCCTGCTTATTTAACTTATATGCAGAGTACATCATGTGAAATGCCAGGCTGGATGAAGCACAAGCTGGAATCAAGATTGCCAGGAGAAAGATCAATAACCTCAGATACACAGATGACACCACCCTTACGGCAGAAAGCAAAGAACTAAATAACCTCTTAATGAAAGTGAAAGAGGAGAGTGAAAAAGTTGGCTTAAACTCAACATTCAGAAAAGGAAGATCATGGCATCGGGTCCCATCACTTCATGGCAAATAGATGGGGAAACAGCGGAAACAGTGACAGATTTTATTTTTGGGGGCTCCAAGGTCATTGCAGATGGTGACTGCAGCCATGAAATTAAAAGACGCTTACTCCTTGGAAGAAAAGCTATGACCAACCTAAACAGCATAGTAAAAGGCAGAGACATCACTTTGCCAACAAAGGTCCATCTAGTCAAGGCTATGGTTTTTCCGGTACTCATGTATGGATGTGAGAGTTGGACTATAAAGAAAGCTGAGCACCGAAGAATTGATGCTTTTGAACTGTGGTGTTGAAGACTCTTGAGAGTCCCTGGGACAGCAAGGAGATACAGCCAGTCCATCCTAAAGGAAATCATCCCTAAATATTCATTGGAAGGACTGATGCTGAAGCTGAAACTCCAATACTTTGGCCACCTGATGTGAAGAACGGACTCACTGGAAAAGATTGGCTGGGGACGATTGAAGGCAGGAGGAGAAGGGGACGACAGAGAATGAGATGGTTGGATGGCATCATCGACTCGATGGACATGAGTTTGAGCAAGTTCCAGGAGTTGGTGATGGACAGGGAGGCCTGGCGTCCTGCAGTCCATGGGGTCGCAAAGAGTCGGACACGACTGAGTGACTGAAGTGAACTGAACTGAACTGAACTGAACTGATTTTATCCCTTCTAGAACTTGCAGCTCCAGCCTATGTCTGCAGGGGGCGCTGTGCGCACACATTTCTCCAACATGAGCGTGAAGCCTCGGTTAGGAGGAGGGAAGATGGCTCACAGGAGCCTGGTGGTTGGGCCAGCTTTTCAGATTCTGCAGCCAGCACTGTGGCGAACCTGAGAAAGATCGAGCTTCCCAGTTCTAAAGCTCGGGCTACTGATCTTGTGACCACCACTCATTGTGTAACAAACCAACCAAAACCAAATTTGCCCATGATCCTTTCAATCTAACATTGTCGGTAATTAATTTTCACTCTTCCACATTCCCTTCTGTTCTCTTTATGTTACTATAGTGGGGAAGCGCTACGAGCATGGCCAGAGCTTCCAGTTTTTAAAGAAAGCCAGAAATCCTTAAAATGTTGGCTACTGATTCCAATTTTATCAGCGGTGAAGACTGAACAACTCACATTCGTGAGCCTCATAGAGCCTGGAGGCCACCAGTGTAAGACCTCTGGAATTTGAGCTGTAACCCTTTCAGCACCACCCCTGTCATTCCTGGGCCAGAAAAACACACAATGCCCAGTTGCATTTGAATTTCAGGTAACAAATAATTTTAACAAATATTGCCTGGGACACACACTAAAAAATTGTTACTTATCTGAACTTCCAGTGTGTACTTGGGTGCTCTGTATTTTTATTTGCTAAATCTAGCAACCTTGTTGTAGAGAGCATCTGGCCTGGGATGATGTATCTGTTCTTTAAGGAACCCTGGATGGACTTAGTACCTTCTGAGTAACTTTTGTATCTCTGCCGACTTGAACTTTCCTCCCGGGTTATTTGCGGGGAAATGGTGGTTTATGGAATCTCCCGATAGTTTATAATTTACCTTCAATGCCTGGATGGGTAGAATTGGCAGGTCCTACAGTCCCCTGAGCTGATTCCTGATCCATTTCTCCTAAGGTCCCAATGTTGATTAATTGCAGGTCTGTTTAGAAGGAAACTGTCTCTTCTTTTATCTGTAAGTCATGGCAGAAACAGGCCATCTTGGGCTTATTTTTGTCTGTGGCTTTTTCAAAAAGAAAGAAAAGGAGACATCTGGATCCTCTCACTTGGCAGGCTCATTTAAACAAATGGTCCTTTTGCTAAAACAGACTGGCACCATGGAGCCAGTTTGCAGGTGGGAGGATTTGGGATGGGGGTGGTCCTGGTGGGTAAGAGCATTTTTCTCTTTCTCCAGTGTTAAAATGGTGGCATGTGCAGCCTGGGATTTCGTCATCACTTTGGCCGCTGTCCATTTTTACAGCTAGAGGAGCTACCTACTGAGTGTGGTGGTATTTATCATCAAACATGCTAGGCTGCCTCAAATATTTCACCGTCCCACTGTTTGGTCAAATCCAAACCTTCCTCTCTAAGCTCCATTTCTCTCTGCATAGTGGGCTAATTCTTTACTGTCTGAGCCACCAGGGAAGTCTCCCATGTTTCCCTACTTGAATCATAACAGTAATAGCACAATAATTGCAATGTCATTTGTTGAAATTTCTTACCAGCCTCCTTGCTAGGTCCTTTACATGTTTGAAATAACTTATTCCTTAAAAAAAAAAAAATTATTCTTCAGGGGCAATAATATTACTATCCTGACTCTGCTGCTGCTGCTGCTAAGTCACTTCAGTTGTGTCTGACTCTGTGCGACCCCATAGACGGCAGCCCACCAGGCTCCTGTCCCTGGGATTCTCCAGGCAAGAACACTGGAGTGGGTTGCCATTTCCTTCTCCAATGCAGGAAAGTGAAAAGTGAAAGTGAAGTCCCTCAGTCGTGTCCGACTCTTTGCGACCCCATAGACGGCAGCCCACCAGGCTCTGCTGTCCCTGCGATTCTCCAGGCAAGAATGCTGGAGTAGGGTGCCATTTCCTTCTCCAATGCATGAAAGTGAAAAGTCAAAATGAAGTTGCTCAGTCGAGGAAACCGAGGTTCAGAGAGGGCAAGTGACCTCCCTAAGTCACACAGTTAGTACATGGTTCTGCCAGTGCCTTTCCTTGCTCATCCAGGTCCCCTCCTCTACCTAGTCTACCTTCCTCAGTGTACCTGGAGCAGGGACTCATCAACATCAGCTCTGAGCCCTGTGGTCCTCCACAGGAGGCGGGATGGGGCTGAAGAGTGAACCTGAGTGGTGCATTCCCCTGGCTCCCCGCTGTCGGGGCACCTCTCCAGATGTTCTTCTACCTTACTCTCCCTCTGGGCTCTGATGCATCTTCCCTGGCCCTCTCAGATGTAGCGGGAACCCCTCTATTCCAGCCCCAAGGTTTTGCACTAGCTTCTGCGGTTGCCCTATATCCTATGAACATCACTGTGTTCTTGAATTACACTCTGCTGAAAGTTATTCTCTTTCCAGAGGGCCGGAACCAGTAGAGCAGCAGAGCTGGGGTCCGAACCCAAGGACTCCAAAACAGCCTCTTCGCGCATGGCCTCCTAGAACTGCTTGCTCCTTGCTCCTACCAGGCATGGGGTTTGCATTCAGGCTTGGACGACGACCTCGTCTCATTCCTATTCCTTTTCTCCAACAATTATAGGAGACGTTGTAAAGTGCGTTTTCTGTGCCTGCTACTGTACGCCAGAGTGCTCGGTCACATTCAACTCTTTGCAACGCTGTGGGCTGCAACCAGGCTCTTCGGTCCTTGGGGTTTTCCCGGCTAGAGTCTTGGAGTGGGTTTCCATTTCCTACTCCAAGGGACCTTCCTGACCCAGGGATTTTTGTTGCATCTCCTGCATTGGCAGGTGGGTTCTTTACCACTGTGGGTGTGCATGCTAAGTCACTTCAGTTGTGTCTGACTCTTTGCGACCCTATGGACTGTAGCCCATGAGGCTCCTCTGTCCATGGGGATTCTCCAGGCAAAACTACTGGAGAGGGTTGCCATGCCCTCCTCCAGGGGATCTTCCCAACCCAGGGATAAAACCCGTGTCTCTTATGCCTTCTGTACTGGGAGGCAGGTTCTTTACCACTAGCGCCACCTGGGAAGCCACCTGCTAGTGTATGGGCCCTACTAAAAATAAATCAAAAACTACACTGACTTGACATGACTTGTTCTTAGCGAAGACTTGCACCTTCACCCTCAGCCTACCCCCAAGTGCTTAAGGAGAATCATTTTAAGCAGTGCTTCCTGAACATTCCCTAAGTGGAAAAGCATTGAGTGGGGCTAAAGGAGTGGCAAGAAAGATAACTGTCCCTCAGTCTCTGCCCTAAAACAATTCACAGCCATGTCACCAACTACCTGATTAATTTTTCAGGCTAGAATTTTATAGGGGTTGAGAACAAGCTCCTCAACCTGTGGTTTCCAGACTCTGGCCTCACATTTGGAAACAGGGACACACAGATGTTTTTTAAATTTAAATTTTAAATTCAGGTGGGATATACACTCAAATATATTCTGATTAAAAATAAAACTTTTACTATGCAGAATGAGCTATTGATGACATAAAACAACTTAGATTCATCTTAAGGGCATTATATTTACTGACAAAAGTCAATTTCAAAAGGTTACACATGTGTGATTGTGGATACAATATTCTGGAAATGACCAAATTATAGAACAGGAGAATAGACTAGTGGTTGCCTATGTAGAGGGATTGGGGAGAAGCGTGCAAACATAAATGGATAGTGTCAGGTAATTCCTTTGTGTTTTATATCTCTCTCTCTTTTAAATTTAGCCATGTGGCATGTGGGATCTTGGTTCCCCAACTAGGGATCAAACCCACAACCCCTGCATTGTAGGATGGAGTCTTAACCACTGGACAGCCAGAAAAATATCTGTGTTCTATATCTTGATTGTGATGGTGTTTACACAAATATATGAATCTATACATGGGATAAAATTACATAGAATTATATGTGCCTGTGTATACAGGCACAAATAAATGTGTAAAAAATGGTGACAACAGAAAGAGGTAATCTAGTTAATTGTTGCTGTTTAGTCACTAAGTTGTATCCAACTCTTTTCAACCCCACGAACTGTAGCCCACCAGGCTCCTCTGTCCATGGGATTTCCCAGGCAAGAATACTGGAATGGGTTGCCATTTCCTTCTTCAGGGGATCTTTCTGACCCAGGGATGGAGCTGGCATCTTCTGCACTGCCAGGTGGATTCCTTACCACTGAGCCATTTGGGAAGCCCCAATCTAGTTAATAATATTGCATTAAAGTCAATTCCCTGGATTTTATGTTGCATTACATGATATAGGATGTCATTCTTGAGGGAAGGTGGGTGAAGGATACATGATGATAGTTTGTGCATTATGTTTCTGTTTCCTATGAGTCTACATTTCAATATAAAAAATTAAAACATTTCATTGTTACCAGCACAGAATAAGCACATTGTAGAAAGTCAAATATAGAACAAAAATAAACACTATATTCCCATAAATCAGACTACACTGTTAAGCTTTATTGTATATCTTTCTAGATCTTTTTCTATGTGTTTATAAATAGTATATGTATTTTGGAGGAATCTGTTTTTTAAAATGCAATTATTTAAGAGTAGTTTTAGCTTTGCAACAAAATTGAAAGCAAAGCACAGAGGTTTTCCCACATATCTCCCTGGTCCTGCACGTGTAAATTCTCCCTCATTGTCAACATGCGTGCATACGTGCTCAGTCACTCAGTCGTGTCCAGCTCTTTTCGACCCCATGGACTGTGGCCTGCCGGGCTGCTCTGTCCATGGGATTCTCCAGGCAAGAATACTAGAGTGGGTTGCCATTTCCTTCTCCAGGGGATTTTCCCAACCCAGGGATCAAACCAGGGTCTCCCACATTGCAGGCAGATTCTTTACCATCTGAGTCACCAGGGAAGCCCAAGAAAACTGGAGTGGGTAGCCTATCCCTTCGCCAGGGGATCTTCCCAACCCAGGAATCAAACCGGGGTCTCCTGCATTGCAGGCAGATTCTTTATCAGCTGAGCTACCAGGAAAACCCCTAATGACATATATCAATCATTATATATAACATAATAAAGATTATTTTCACTAAAAATCTTCTGTGCTTTGCCTGTTTGTCTCCCTCCCTACCCCTGGCAACCACTGATCTTTTTATTATCTCCATGTTTTGGCCTGTTCCAGAATGTCACATAGCCAGAATCACACAGTATGTTGCATCCATACAGGTAGTATCGCACAGCAGCTTTTTCTAGTAGTAGAGGACTGGCTTCTTCCACTACTTGGCAATAGTAATATGCATTTAAAGTTCCTCCATGTCTTTTCATGACCTGGTAGTTCATTTCTTTATAGCTCTGTACAGTACTCCCTTGTTGGAATGTACCATATTTTATTTATTCATTTTTCTAACGAAAGACGTCTTGGTTGCTTCCTAGTTTTGGCAATTATGAATAAAACTTCTATTGCTATCTTTGTGCAGTTTTTTGTGTGAACAGAAGCTTTCAACTCTTTGGGAGAATAATCACATGGTCAGAGTGTGTTTAGTTTTGTAAGAAACTTGCAAAGCGCCTTACCATTTTGCACGCCCACCAACAGCGTATGACGGTACCTTGCTGGAATTTGGTGTTGTCAGTATTTCAGATTTTGACCATTCTAATAGGTGTGAAGTGGTATCTCATTGTTATTTTAATTTTCATATCCTGATGACCTATGATGTAGAAGATCTCTTAATAAACCTATTAGTCAACTGTATGTCTCTGTATTTTCTTTCTTCAATGTTGTGTTACATAATTTAAAAGATGGCATAAAAGATGATTCTTAGGCAACAGAAGTCAAAATAGATAAATTGGACTACATCAAAGTTAAGAACCCTGTTCAAAGGGCACAACCTACAGAGAGAAAAGGTAAGCTATAGAATAGGAGAAAATATTTGCAAATCATATATCTGATAAGAGGTTAACAGCCAGAATATGTAAAGAACTCCTATAACTCAACAACAACAAAATAACCTGATTAAAAATAGGTAAAGGACTTGAATAGACATTTCTTCAAAGAAGATACACGAGTGGCCAAAAGTACACAAAGAGATGCCCAACATTACTAATCATTTAGTTCAGTTCAGTTCAGTTCCGTCGCTCAGGCGTGTCTGACTCTGCGACCCCATGAATTGAAGCACGCCAGGCCTCCCTGCCCATCACCAACTCCCGGGGTTCACTCAAACTCAGGTCCATCGAGTCGGTGATGCCATCCAGCCATCTCATCCTCTGGGAAAATGCAAATCAAAACTACAGTGAGGAACCACCTCACACCAGTCAGAATGGCTATCGTTAAAAAGTTTACAAATAACAAATGCTGGAGAGAGTGTGAAGAAAGGGGAACCCTCCCATACTGTTGGTGGGAATGTAAGTTGATCCAGCCACTATGGGAAACAGTATGGAGGGTCCTCAGAAAACTAAAGATAGAGTTTGCCGTATGACCCAGCACTCCCACTCTTGGCCATGTATCTGGACAAAACCGTGACACGAAAGATACATGCACAGCTCTGTTCACAAGAGCACTGTTCACACTATCCAAGACACGGACACCACCTAAACGTCCTTCAGCAGATGAATGCATAAAGAAGATGGGGTGCATATACACAGTGGAACACTAGGCAGCCGTAAAAATAATGGATGCCACTTGCAGTAACATGGATAGTCTTAGAGACGATCATACTAAGTCAGAAAGAGAACGACAAGTACCATATGATATCACTTATATGTGGAATCTAAAATGAAACACAAATGAACCTATCCAGCTAAGCAGAAATTGACTAACATGGAGAACAGACTTGTGGTTGCTAAGGGAGCTGGGGTGGTGGAGGGATGGATTAGGAGTTTGGGGTTATAAGATGCAAAAAATTATGTATAGAATGGATAAACAACATTCTACTGTATAGCACAGGGAACTATATTCAATATTCTGTGATAAGCTGTAATGGAAAAGAATATTAAAAATGTATGCATATGTGTGGCTGAGTCACTTTGCTGTGCAGCAAAAACTAACCCAACATTGTAAGTCAACTGTACTTCAATAAAAATTTCATTAAAATATAAAAATGAAAGAGCATCGTGAATTTTAAAAAAGGAAGCTTCTATTTTAAGATAAAATGACTTTAAAGAAAAATTTCAGAGAGAAATAAAAATTTCTGTATCATCTTAAGAAAAACAAAGAAAGATGCTTTTGCAGCCAGTCTGCTGCTACTGCTGCTAAGTCACATCAGTCATGTCCGACTCTGTGTGACCCCGTAGATGGCAGCCCACCAGGCTCCTGTCCCTGGGACTCTCCAGGCAAGAACACTGGAGTGGGTTGTCATTTCCTTCTCCAATGCATGAAAGTGAAAAGTCAAAGTGAAGTCGCTCAGTCGTGTCCGACTCTTAGCGACCCCATGGACTGCAGCCTACGAGGCTCCTCCGCAGGACATAAAACTATTAAATGTTTCTGAATATAAAAATATACGGCTCTTATGAAAAATACTAAAAATTTAGAAAGAAAACAATATTAAAATACAAAGCACATCTCTATTCAGATTTTCCAGCTGGAAAAAGTCACAGGATATGCCATGGCTCCCACGGGAGACAGACTTTTGTTATGAAGGGAAAGTATATTTGTGTGTGTTTGAATCCTTGCCTCTCCTACCCCCACTCTGTATGCAAATCCCACAGAGACTGGTGCCCTGGGATACATCACTTCCCAGGTGTGAGACTTTCGAAAATCATGTACTCTTTCTTTGCCTCAGTTTTTTTACCTGTAAAATGGGCCTCATAATGATGCTTCCCTGGGCTGGGGCAATAATGAAGTATAGAAAATGTCTGGTGTGAAATCAGTAAAGGAGCTCAGTAAAGATCTGTGAAAGGGACAAACTCTTTTTTAAAAATTAATGAATTAAATTCATTTTGCTTGCACTGGGTCTTTGTTGCTGTGCGGGCTTTCTCCAGTTGTGGTGCTCGGACTTCTCCTCACAGTGGCTTCTCTAGCTGAGAGCCCAGGCTCTAGGGCATGAGGGCTTCAGTAGCTGCAGTGTGCGGGCTCAGTAGTTATGTCTCTGGGGCTTTGTTGTTTCAGGAAATGTGAAATCTTGGACTAGGGATCCAACATGTGTCCTCTGCACTGGCAGGCGGATTCTTATCCATTGCACTGCCAGGGAAGTCCTAGAAAAACTCTTAATGCCCACCCCAAAGATACTAGCAAAATAAGAGAGTGAATGGCACAGGCAACTTAATGGCGTGCTAATGAATTTAACCTCGGGGTGCTGCCCTGGAGGGCGTTATTCTGGAAAAAGTAAAAACAATTGAGTTCTCTCCCTCTCTCTCTTTTTTAGATCCACTTAAATCAATCATAGGTTTTCTTTTCTTTTCTCCCTTCCCCCTTAATTGTCTCAATATGCTGACTCCCTAAATAAGCAAATACAGTCCTAGCTTGACGTGTTCTCTCTAGTGAAAACTCTCCTGAATTGCTGATGATCACTGGAGAAGCTGGTCAGTTGGTGGTTAGAGAAAAATACTCAGCTTGAGATTATTTTTCCGAACAATAAATTTTTCTGATGCCAAAGTCTTGCATAATGTTATGCTCTTAAAAGCGTTCCTGAAGCAGAACAATCAGATTCTGGGTGAGATGCGCTTACCCCAAATAAGATTTGTGTGATATCCATGCCTGGGACTTCCCTGGTGGTACAGCAGATAAAAATCCGCCTGCAGGGGATGGGAGTTCAATCCCTGGTCTGGGAATGTTCCACATGCCGTGGAGCAACTAAGTTTGTGCACCACAACCACTGAGCCCAAGCTCTAGAGCCTTCGTACCACAACTCCTGAGCCTGCGGGTGGCAGCTACTGAAGTCGGCGTGCCTAGAGCCTGTGCTCCACCAGGAGAAAAAAGCTGCCATGATCAGGATTCCTCACACCACAAGAAAGAGAAGCCCCTGATCACTGCAGCTGGAAAAAGCCCGGGCGCAGCAACAAAGACCCAGAGCAACCAAAAATAAATAAATACATAGAAAAATCAATAATGAAAAAGAAGGAAAGGAAAAGAAAAACATCCCTACAGGTGCACTGGGTTATTTACGTGATTTTTCACCCTGAATCTCTAAGTAGCAGTGCCCGACGATCTAGACAGACCAGAGTTACTGTGAGTGTAAAGTCAGTTGATGGATGTGAATCACTAAAAAGATGGTTAGTACATAGCAAGTGATCACAAAATAATCTATCATTTTTATTTCTAAGCTTTTTCTACATAATCAAAAAGATTTACTCCAAGGTTGAAATCTAATGAAATCAGTAATTTTTACTGCCTTGTTACGGATATTCCTAGGTGAAATTGGCTTTCTCTTTTTTCTTCTGTTTTAAATGGTGAGTGTGTAGGAGTGAAGAGCACAGTGATTTCCAGCAGAGTTTGGTGCCACTGTGTTGATTCATGCAGAGGAGACCGCAGGTTTCCCCATCATTGTGTTCATAGTGTTAGTGTGACCGGCAACACCGTGATAAAGGTAAGTAACATCTTACTGCCATTAGGAGACCTTGCAGACCTTCTGAAAGGTCCCAAGCAGCAACACTTTAAGAGCTACCAGTCTATCCTGATTATTATTCAGATTATTCCAGTTTCCCTCCTAATAGCTTTTTTTCTGGTCCAAGAGTCAATCGAGGATCCCATGGTGCCTTTGGCTGCCCTGTCTCATTAGACTCTTCTTCGACTCTTTTTCATCTGGAACAGTTCCTCACTCTGTCTTTCCTGACCCTGACACTTGTAAAGAGTACTGACCAGTTATTTTGTAAAATGTTCCTCCATGTAGTTTGGAGTTTCCTTATGAAAGAATTCAGGTTCTACACCTTTGAGCAAGAATACACAGAAATATTGTTGTGCCCTTCTCCATATAGAATATTGAAGTGGGTTGCCATTTCCTTCTCCAGGAGATCTTCCCAACCCAGGGATTGAACCTAGGTCTCCCTCATTGTAGGCAGATGCTTTACCGTCTAAGCCACCAGGGAATAGGGAAGTCCTGTCAGGAGGCACATGATGTCAATTTGTCCCGTAAATGCTGATGTTAACTAGATAATTTGCATGCTCCTTATTCTGGCCCTTATTTTGTATGGCATTAGTTGCTCGGTCAGGTCTGACTCTGTGACCCCACCGACTGTAGCCTGCCAGGTTCCTCTTTCCGTGGGACTTTTCAGACAAGAAAGCTGGTGTGGATTGCCATTTTCCTCCTCCGGGGGATCTTCCCAACCCAGGGGTCAGACCTGTGTCTCCTGTGTTCCCTGTGTTGCAGGCGGATTCTTTACCTGCTGAGCTTTGGAAACAGCCATTTATCCAAGGAACTCAGATTTAGGCACCAGGTATGCTCCTTGCTGCTAGGCCCCTTAGCAGGTGGAGATAGGAAAGGTGTGTGTGTTTTAAGGTATTTATTTATTTATCTTGTTTTTTTGGCCTCACGGTGCGATACGTGTGATCTTAGTTCCCTGACCAGGGATCAAACCCGGGCCCCCTGCAGTGAAAGCTCAGAGACTTAACCACTGGACTTCCAAGAAAGGGAGAAAGATGTGGTTTCTGATCCCATAAAGTTTTCACTCTAGGTGGGGACACAGTCAGTAAGCAGGTAAACAAACACAGAGAGAAGATAGTGTCAGACAGCAGGAAAGGCTATAAAGGAGATAAAATAGGGGGATAGAAGAGAAGATGAAGAGAGGGTTGCTTTGGTTATGATATTCAGGGAGGGTCTCGTTGAGGAGGTGATAGACCCAAAGGGTGAACAGGAGCCGGGCAGGAGAAAATCTGAAAGAGAAAGCATCCTGGGAAAAGAAACAGGGAGTGCAAATTCTGTCCAATGAGAATGTGCAGAATCGTGCGGAACATTCTGCTTCAGCTTCTGAACAACCTGTCCCCAGAAGGAACTTGGGTCTTAGAGACATAGAATACCAGTTAAACACTCATCAGACCTGGACTCATGTGAATGTGGGGTAAAAACGGAAAACTCCAGATATCTCTTTTATGTGTTCATTATTTATCTCTGGCGACACTGGGTCTTCATGGCTGCATGTGAGCTCTCTCTACTCAGTGAGCGGGGGCTACTCTAGTTGTAATGGGTGAGCTTTCCATTGCATCGCCTTTCTTTGTTGCGACCCATGGACTTAGTTTCTCTGCAGCATGTGGTATCTTTCTGGACCAGGGATTGAACCTGTGTCCCCTGCCTTGAAAGGCAGATTCTTAACCACTGTGCCACCAGGGAGGTCGCCAGACATTTCTTTAAAAACACTTGACGCGTTTCATTTGCTTTGGAGAAATTCTCCTCATCTCTAACTCACGGGCCTCCAGTTTTCCAGACTCTCTCTGTCAGAGAGGGAAATTGAGCTGGAAAGTTATCCATCCAGAGAGGGTCATGAACCTGGCTACACCCTGAACCTCATCATTTACCAGTGGAGCCAGCTAGGCATTTGGCAGGAAATAGTGAAGATAATGCTTTCCTGGTGTCTGGGGGTGCCATATGCATTTTGACTTGGGTGGTGTCCAAAATCAGCCGGGAAAATTCCAGTTTTATCAGGTATCCATCTTTTATTTCTGGGTGTGACTAGCCATACAGGAAATCACATAGTTAAATATTGTCCACTGAGTTAGCTCTATCCTTAAAAAAATATGTTATCTAAGATATAAACACACACAGAGGGCAAGAGGAAGGCCCCTTGAGGAAGTGGCTAGATCACCATATTGGACATCAGGGCATCAGGGTTCAAGAGCTTGCATGCCACAGCTAACCATCTCACTTGTGCTAAGTCGCTTTAGTCGTGTCCAACTCTTTGTGACCCCATGACTGTAGCGCACCAGGCCCTTCTGTCCATGGGATTCTCCAGGCAAGAATACTGGAGTGAGTTGCCATTTCCTTCTCCACGAGATCTTCCCAGCCCAGGGATTGAACCCATATCTCTTCTGTGTTTGGCATTGGCAGGTGGGTTCTTTACCACTAGTGTCCCCTAGGAAGCCCAAAGATCCTGCAGGCTGCAGCTAACAAGAAACCACAGGCTGCAACTAAGAGCTAGCACAGCCAAATAAGTAAATATTTTACAAAGGAAGATTCGAGGTCAGCAGGTCTGGGGTGGAGACTGAGATTCTGCGTTTCCAACAAGCTCCCAGGTGATTGCGGGTGCTGGACCCAGTTCTGAATAGTGAGGGCCAAGCCAAATCAGAATGTACCTTCTGGGTCTGAGGGCAGGGGGAGGCAGTCCTCCTTTGAAAGGTCTTGATGCTATTATTGAGGAAGGGAGAAAGTCAGGGGATAGGTGGACTAGCCCACTCCTGGGCCCATCAATGGAACTGGTGTGAGGTTAGGAAGAGTGGAAGTACACACATGGGCAACCTCACAAAAGCAGAAGCTCGTGCAGCTGTTCCCAAGCCCCTACCATGCCAAGAAGTCCATGTCTGCCTGAGTCTTGGGTTTAGCCAAGTCACGACCATGGACCCCAGCCTGGGTTCAGCTTGCTTGTCCTGAAGTCACCCAGCAACCTGCCCCTCTGGAGAAGCCACGTGTGGCATCCAGAGAGGCCTGGTCCTTCTGTCCCACAGACCCCATGGAGATGTACACCAGGCTGCCAGGTGGTTTAATTACCCCAATGGGAAGTTGGCTGGGGGAGTCGGTCTAGGGCAGAGATTAATGACTCCATTATCTTCCTGGGCAATCATCCCACGTGGGCCTCCATCCAGAATGTAGATATACAGTGTAAATAAAGTCCCTGTTCTGAGGGAGCACAGTTTTCATTGTCTCTAGATGGGAATTTGGCCCAGAAACCCTTGGCTCAACTCCAGAAGGTGAGTTTGTTTAGTGGAACAACCTGGTCCACTGGGGACATGTGACACAGGCCTCCTGAATGCTGGGCTGAGACTTGGGATAAAAAAATGTATTGCCCTTTTTCCTAAACACACGTCATACGTGCTTGTCGTAGGAAATTTAAACCAGGAAGCTGCGTGCGTGTAAGGTAACAAGTGATAGATCTTGCCCCACGCCCTTTCTGCAAGGTAACGATGATTAACTTTTGGTGTATATTCATCCGAACTCGGGCTTCTCAAGTGATGCTAGTGGTAAAGAACCCTCCTGCCAATGCAAGAGACATGAGACACGGGTTTGATCCTTCGGTCGGGAAGATCCCCTGTAGGATGGACGGCACGGCAACCCACTCCAATATTCTTGCCTGGAGAACCCCATGGACAGAGGAGCCTGGCGGCCTGCGGTCTGTAGGGTTGCAAAGATTCAGACACGGCTGAAGCAACTTAGCACACACGCTCATCCGAACACACGTCTTTCTTATTCTTTGATTCGACTTTATTGAGGTGTAACTGAAATACACTACATGGCCATATTTAAAGTGTATACTTTGATTGGTGTTGCTATAGGTCAAATCAATGAAAACTTCACCATAGTTAAGATAATGAACATATCCATTGCCTCCCAAATCTGGCATCCATTCTTGTGCCCTCTTGCAATCCTCCTCCCTTCCCTCCCCTACCACCACTTACTGCCTTCTGTCACTGTAAATTAGTTTGCATTTTCCAGAATTTATGTAAGTGAAATAATAAAGTACGTACTCATTGTTATGTGGTGGAGGCTGGCTTCTTTTATTCAGTATGATGATTTTGAGACATCATAGGTACCAATAATTCATTCCCTTTTTTTTTCTTTTACTATTGAGAAGTATCCCATTGTTCGGGTGTTCCATGATTTGTTTATTCATTCATCTGTTAACAAACTTCTTCAATTGTTTCCAGCTTTTGGTGATTACAAATGAAGTTGCCCTGAACATTAAAGCAGAAGTCTTCATGGAGACGAATGTTTTTGTTTCTCTTGGAGAAACGCCTAGGAGTGGAATGGCTGGATGGGATCTTATGGTGGGGACACGTTTAACTTCAAGAAACTACCCAACTGTTTTCTAAAATGGTTTAGCACGTTTTTCATTCCCCCAGCAGCGTGTGAGCTCCATATGCTTCCTGTCCTCACCAACACTTCTTACGATTGGTCTTGGTAATTTTCAGCATTCTAATGGAAGTATAGTGGTGTCGCATTGTGATTTTAATTTTCATTTCCCTAAATGACTAATGGCATTGAACATCTTTTTATGTGCGACTACTGGCTATTGATACACACTCTTTTATGAAGTGTCTGGGAGCAGGGGGCGGCAGGTGTTTTTAGAGGGGCTGGCATTGAGGCCCCCGTGTGATACCCGCGTGCAGATGTCAAGTGGGCAGCTGGAGACTAGAGGATAGACTTCAGAGGAAAGGTCTAGGCTGGCAATGTAAATTCAGGTGTTGCCAGCTGATCATTGTTTAGAGGCCTGAGGCCAGATGAGATCACTAAGGGAGGGCATGTAGAGGAGAAGCCAGGTCTGGGTCTGCGGGCACTCGAGTAATCTGAAGCCAGAAGATGAGGGAAAACTACTGAAGACTCTGAGAAGGAGCACTGGTGAGTTTAGACGTGGAGGAAGAGAAGAGAGTGCTTATGGCAACAACACAGCTGTTCCCGCTGCTAAGTCGCTCCGGTCGTGTCGACTTGGCACGACCCCATAGACGGCAGCGGCCGGGCTCCAAAGATGGCCCGTTGGGAAGCGCACTCTGCCCTGCACATTCTTGTCTCCCACCTTCATTCCGGGCTGGCCCTGTGACAGCAGCAGAATGGAGCTCTGAGGCCATGCTTCGGGAGCTGTAAGAAGCCCTGTGGCTTCCACCTTTGATTTGGGACACTGTGTGCACGTGTGCTCAGTCATTTGCCCCTTTGCGACCCCCTGGCCTGCAGCCCGCCAGGCTCCTCTGTCCATGGGATTTGCCAGGCAAGAATGCTGGAGTGGGTTGCCATCTGCTCCTCCAGGGGACGTTCCTAACCTCGGGACTGAGCTTGCGTCTCATGCATCTCCTGCATTGTCAGGCGGGTTCTTTGCCACTGCACCACCTGGGAAGCCCCTTTGGGACAATGCTCTGGGATAAATTAGTTGCCATTTAAGAAATCTGACTCTGAGGCTGCCACGATGTGGGGAAGCCCAAGCTAGCCACGTGGCAAGATAATATGAAGAGGAGGCAACGGTCAGCTAGTCCCTGATTCTTCCATCTCAACTGAGGTGGCAGACAGGCGAGTGGAGAAGCTGTTTTGGATGTCTGGCCCCTCAAGCCTTGACATGACTTCAGCAGCAGCTGTGTTCCCCCCACCCCCTCCCAGCTTGCAGGATCTTAGTTCCCTGACCAGGGACTGGACCTGGGCCCTCTGCAGTAGAAGCGCAGAGTCCTAACCACTGGACCGCCAGGGAAGTCCCAGCAGCAGCTGCTTTCTGACTGCAACTGCATGAGAGACCCTGAGCAAACCACCCAACCCACCCACAGGACTCTGACAGATAATAATAAATGGTTGTTTTAAACCTCTAAGTTCTGGGATACTTTGTTATGCAGCAGCAGATAACTGAGACAGATGTGAGCAGTGAAAGGAGATGGATCAGCCTCCCTGCCCCAACCAAAGCCCAGTATCCGGCAGCCCAGAACCATGGAGAGAGGGGTGCTCCACCTCAGCTGGAAGGTTCTCCGGCATTCTGATGGGCCCCTCCCTGTGAAGAGGAGAATAAGCGTCTCTTTGGAGGCTGGAAGCTACAGGAAGCTGCTGGCTCTTGCCCTGGGGACAGGGCAGGGCCAGCAGTGGGTGCCTGCGCCCACCTGACCTTTACATCAATAGGGACCACTTCTCTCTGTTTCTATCTCGTTGTTTCCCTTCTTCTTTCTTCTGGTAGTTAAAACATTTGCAAGTCAATATTGTATATATGTATATATGTGACCCGGTGGCTCAGCATTAAAGAGTCTGCCTGCCAGTGCAGATGTGGCTTTGATCCCTGGGCTGGAAAGATCCCCTGGAGAAGGAAATGGCAACCCACTCCAGCATTCTTGCCCGAAAAATCCCATGGACAGAGGAGCCTTGCAGGCTACAGTCCATGGGGTCAAGAGGAGTCAGACATAACCGAGGGACTAAACGACAACAATTTTATATGTATATAAGATTGTTACATATATATGAAAGTGAAAAGTGTTAGCTGCTCAGTTGTGTCTGACTCTTTGTGACCCCATGTTCTATCCATGGAATTCTCCAGGCAAGAATACTGGAGCGGGTTGCCATTTCCTCCTCCAGGGGAGCTTCCTGACCCGGGGATGGAACTCACATCTCCTGAGGCTCCTGCATTGCAGGCAGATTTTTTTTTTTTTTACTGCTGAGCCACTGGGAAAGTCCTGCCTTTCTCCATACCCTCCTCAATTCCATTCAAACAAAAACCAACTTTTCTGATTTTCACTAATTGGTAAGAAATGGTATCTTTGCACTTTTTACATTTGAACTGTCTTATCAGGAGGTTTGACTATCCTCACTTCGCATGGCAACTATGTCTAGCCTTTGCAGCTATTTCTTCTAATTGTTATTTCCATAGAGTTAAATCACGTATTCAGGCGGACATTTGTTGACTTATCAGCTTTAGAAACATTATCTACTGAGTTTTGCTCCAATAGGTGAGGGTTTAACTCACAGTACCCTCTGTCTTATATGTCTTCTCTTTTTCCAACCTTCTTTCCTTCTTGTTTCATTTATGAAAAGAATATTCCTGGCTTTCCACTTATGGTAGTGATATGTTCTCTTTTAAAATAGACTTTGTTTTTTAGAGCAGTTTTAGACTCACAGTAAAATTCAGCAGAAAGTACAGAGAGTTCTCATAAACTCCCTGACCCCTACCCCTACTCGGCCCCTCCCCTGGCCGCATTCCCCACCATAGTGGTCCATTTGTTACAGTAACGGAACCTACATCAACACACTGTTATCACCCAAAGTCCACGGCTTACATTACTGTTACTTTTGGTATTTAAGTTCTATGGGTTTGGACAAATGTATAATGACACATCAGTTCAGTTCAGTCGCTCAGTCATGTCTGACTCTGCAATCCCATGGACTGTAGCAGGCCAGGCTTCTCTTTCCATCACCAACTCCTGGAGCTTACCCAAACTCATGTCCATTGAGTCAGTGATGCCCTCCAACCATCTCATCCTCTGTCGTCCCCTTCTCCTGCCTGGGCTTCCCCAATGGCTCAGAGGTAAAGAATCCACCTGTAATGCAGGAGATGTGCTTTGATCCCTGGGTCCCGAAGATTGCCTGGAGGAGCAGATGTAACCCACTCCAGTATTCTTGGGCTTCCCTGCTGGCTCAGCTGGTCAAGAATCCAGCTGCAATGTGGGAGACCTGGGTTCGACCTCTGGGTTGGGAAGATCCCCTGGAGTAGGGAATGTCTACCCACTCCAGTATTCTGGCCTGGAGAATTCCACGGACTGTATAGTCCACAGAGTTGCAAAGAGTCAGACACGACTGAGCGACCTTCACTTTCGCCAGTATTCTTGCCTGAAACCAGTATAGTATCATATGGCTTCTCTGGTGGCTCAGTGGTAAAGAATTTGCCTGCCAATGCGAGAGATGAGGGCACTCTCCCTGAGTCAGGAAGATCCCCAGAGAAGGAAATAGCAACCCACTCCAGTATTCTTGCCTGGCTGGTCCCATGGACAGAGGAGCCTGGCAGGTCACAGTTTTTTATTGTCGTTCCCTTGCTCAGTCATGTCTGACTCTTTGAGACCCCATGGACTGCAGCACACTGGGGTTTCCTGTTCTTCACTATCTCCTGGAGTTTGCTCAAACTTATGTCCATTGAGTCGATGATGCCATCCAACCATTTCATTCTCTATTGCCCCCTTCTCCTGCCCTCAGTCTTTCTCAGAATCAGGGTCTTTTCCAGTGAGTCGGTTCTTCGAATCAGGTGGCCAAAATATTGGTGCTGATGAATATTCAGAGGTGTAGTCGTAGCTCAGTGTTTTAATTTGCATTTCCTTAATGACATGATGTGAGTGTCTCTTCACATGCTATTTGCCATCTGTAGTTCTTCTTTGGTGCGGTGTCTATTTAGGCCTTTGGCTCATTTTTAAATCCAATTGTTTGTTTTCTTGTTGAGTTTTAAGAGTTCTTTGTATGTTTTGGATAATAGTTTATGATCAGATACGTCTTTTGCAAATATTTTCTCCCAGTCTGTGGCTTGTCTTCTCATCTTCTTGAGTGATACAGCTTTGTAACAAAGAAATCACTGAAAATTTTAAAAAATGAGTCAATTTAAAGAGAAATGTTCAGGAAATGATAGTCAAAATGGTAGGACTATAGCAAAAAACGAAGCTGTATTCAAGAGACTCAGATCTGGGCAGATGATACACAAAGAGCCTGGTACCCAGTCTGGCTCCAACGTCCCTTTACCTGGCAATTATTAAGCCTGTTATTATTATTTAAATAATATGGGCAGCTATTTTTAATCTTCTTGCTACTATTCTTATGGCATAGTGGCTATTACTGTTATTACTGCTGTAACAATACACGACTGTTATTTATTACAATACATTGTTTTGATGAACCTCAGTATCACTTGTACCTCCCTGGAACCTGGGGGCAATGCTGCTGCTGCTGCTGCTAAGTCACTTCAGTCGTGTCCGGCTCTATGCAACCCCAAAGAGGGCAGCCCACCAGGCTCCCCTGTCCCTGGGGGCAATGGGAACCCTGAAAAGCTGGTGCTATTTGAACAACATTGTTGAAATAGTTGTTGTTACTAGTTGAACCCTGTGGTTGTTACCACTATTATCTTAATATTTCACTGCCGATAAGCTGTGCAAAGTTTGGATAGAATGTTGTTGTTTAATTGCTAAGTCGTTTCCAGCTCTTTAGGACCTCATGGACTGCAGCCCTCCAGGCTCCTCTGTCCGTGGGATTTCCCAAGTATTCTTCCCACTCCAATAATACTGGAGTGGGTTGCCATTGCCTTCTCCAGGGGATTTTCCCGACCCAGGGATGGAACCCGCCTCTCCTGTATTGCAGGCGGATTCTTTACCACTGAGCCACCAGGGAAGCCGGGATAGGATGAATAGGGGCGAATAATAAAAATAGCCCCGTGACAGGTAGGGGAGGGGTCGGGCCAGGAGCCTACGCTGCGCCGCGCGAGGAGGGCTGCTTAGGGCAGGTGCCTGCCCGCCTCCGGTTCCCAGCAGGACCCCGGCTCCGGCCCCACGTGGCGGGGCGCCGATCCTGCCCCTGGCGCTGGCTCTGACCGCGGTGGCCGCGGTGTCCTGGGTACAGGGCAGGTCGAGCGCGCTCCGGGCCCGGCAGGGCTGCGCAGTGCTGGGCCGCTGCTGCTAGGGTCGTGACCTGCCCTGCGCCGCCCGCGGGCCCCCGCGCTGCTTCTGCGATGAGGAGTGCGGCAAGGTGGGAGACTGCGGCCCCAACTACGCGAGTCCGCAGAGGTGCGCCCCCCGGCGCGCGGGGTGGGGGCTGAGCTCTCAGGGCCTAGGGGAGCCGCGTACCAGCGTGCCATCGCAAGGAAGAGACAGCTAGCCTGGTTGTGGGGGGGGTCGGTTCTGGACTTGGAGGGGGCGCACGAGCAAGGAGGACGGGGTCGCGCTGGACACCAGGGCAAGAGTGGGGCTGGGGAGGGGCGCGCGGAGAAAGAGGCGCGCGAGCCCCTGACCCCGCTGCGCAAGTCTGGGCTGGAGAGCCGAATGAACACGGATGCAAGTAGCGTCGATGAGCGTTTGGGAAGAGAAGGCGCAAGAGTCCTCACCTTGCGCGTGGCCTGGGAGGGCGGTCCGAGGATGGAGCGCTCGGGGAAGAGGCGCGCGAGCCAGGCACTCCGGGGCGCGAGGCAGGGGACCCAGCACGAACAGCGCGAGAGAGGAGGGGCGCACGAGCTGAGGAGGGCGCACGCGGCCGCAGCAGGTGAGAGCGGAGCGGCCGGCCGCAGGCGGGCTCTCGCAGTGCGGAGGCGCGCGAGGAGGCGCGGGTGGCGTGGGGTAGGGCGCCAGATTTAGTGGATAAAAACGCAAGACCTCCCGTTAAACTTGCATTTCAGATGAATAACCCGTACTTACTGAGTTTACCTGTGTCCTGAATATTGCACGGGCCATACTCGCAAAGAGTAGGACACGACTGAGCGACTGAACTGGAACTGGAATACTTTTATTAAAAATTATTGATTATTCGTCTGAAATTAAAAGCTAGGCCAAAACCGGATTCTTCTTCTGAAATTAAAATCTAACTGGGCATCCTGTAATTTTATCTGGCAGCTCTAGCTGCGGGAAGGGCGTGGGGCTTGGAGGGGTTCGAGGTGGGAGCGGGAGGGCGGGCGACCGTCGCTGGCAGGGGGGTTCAGAAGGCAGATGGAGACAGTGTTGAGAAGCAGAAGGAAGGGCTGAAGCCTGGAGAGGGCTTGGAGTGGACGGACACGGAGCAGAGAGAGGGAACCGGCAGGGTGGTCCCGGAGGGGCCGAGGAACTGAGTGTGAGGGGTTGGGGGGAACAGGCTAAAACTTGGGCAAAGAGGGGACTGTGAGGGTGGGAGTTCCTGACGGTAGGCAGGTGCCACTGTGGGCTCAGTGGGCGGTGTGGCCGTGGGTACCAGGGTCTAGGGCTTACCCCATAGCGAGACACCCCCAGCTCCATCCCCACGGCCTCTCCCCGCCAGCGTGGTGTCAAGAACCCGCCTGCTAGTGCAGGAGACATCAGAGAAGCAGGTTGGATATGAGGGTCCCGAAGAACCCCTGGAGAATGAGATGGCAACCCACTCCAGTATTCTCGCTCAGAGAATTCCATGGACAGAGGAGCCTAGCGACAGTCCATGGGGTCACAAAGAGTCAGACACAAGGGAAGCAACTTAGCTTAGTGGGGAGGACTCCATTTTTATTTTTATTTTAAAAAGATTTACTTGTTTATTTTTGGCTTCGCTGGGCCTTCATTGCGGCCAGCAGGCTTCCCATTGCCGGGGCTTCCCTTGCTGTGGAGCACAAGGTCTTCAGTTGTTGCAGCCCATTCAGGAACGCGAGAGCGGAGGCTCAGCGGCAGGGCTGCAAGGGCTGAGGTGCCCTGAGCAGGGATGGAACCCATGCCCCCTGCCTTGGCAGGTGGATTCTTAACCACTGGACCACCAGGGAACACCCGCCTCCCCATCCCTTTTAAATTCTAGGAATAACCTTTTCACACCCACTGGAGTTGTTATTGTTGTTCAGTCCCTAAGTTGTGTCCAACTCTTTACTACTTTATGGACTGTAGTAACCTGCCAGGCTTCACTGTCCTTCACTATCTCCTGGAGTTCGCTGAAATTCACATCCATTGAGTCAATGATGCTATCTGACCATCTCATCCTCTGTTGTCCCCTTCTCCTCCTGCCCTCAGTCTTTCCCAGCATCAGGGTCTTTTCCAGTGTGTTGGCTCTTCTCATCAGGCAGCCAAAGTATTGGAACTTCAGCTTCAGCATCAGTCCTTCCAATGAATATTCAAGGTTGATTATTAATATTCAGGGTTGTCTCCCACTGGAGACAAAAAAATCTAAATTTTGTCACCTTGTCAAGTGGATATGATCTAAATCTCCTTTGTCGGGGAGAAGAGTGATTTTTTAAAAAAATTTATTGGGCTGCCGCAGGTCTCAGGTGGCACAGTGGTCAAGAATCTGCCAGCCAATGCAAGGGATGTGGGTTCAGTCCCTGGGGCAGGAAGAGTCCCTGGAGAAGGCAACGGCAGCCCCATTCCAGTAGTCTTGCCTGGGAAATCCAGGGGCAGAGGAGCCTGGGGGGCTACAGTCCGTGGGGTCGCACAGTCAGACACGGCTGAGAGACTGAGAACACATACAGCTCTCAGGCGCTGGAGGTGGAGTCTTCCTGTCTGCTGCGGGACATTTCAGTGTGGGCAGATCCTTGGGGGGTGGAGCCAGGCTCTCTAGCTGTGGTGTGGTGCTTAGTTGTTGCTGGATGTATGGGATCGTTCGTTCCCCAACCAGGGACTGAACCCACATCTCCTGCATTGTAAGGCAGATTCTTTACCTCCGGACCAGCTGGGAAGTCCTGAGAAGGGTGATTGATTGGACCCCTCTACCTGGAGCCTCAGGGGAGCTTCCTTCAGAAACTTATATTTCAAAGAGAGCAGCTTTAAAAAATTCAAAGTGGAAGGGACCTAACATTAACTGGGGTTTCCCTGCTGGCTTGGTAGTCAAGAATCCACTTGCAGGGCAGGAGACGAGAGTTTAATCCCCTCCAGGGTCAGGAAGATCCCCTGGAGAAGGAAACGGCAACCCACTCCAGTATTCCTGCCTGGGAAATCCATGGACAGAGGAGCCTGGCGGGCTACAGCCCATGGGGTCACCAACAGTCAGACACGACTGGGTGCTCAAACAACAACATTTACTGACCACCAGCGCACTCTCATCCAACCTGGTCCCTGTCTCATGGCATCCTGGGGCTCTGGCCTATAATAAGGTCCCTGCTCAGCCTCTGGGAAGAGCATGGCTCAGACAGGTGCAGGCTTTGGCCAGCCAAGGCGACCCAGCAGGATTTGGAGCTGGGCTATCCGCTTGCTTCTAGCTCCTTGCTGCTCCCCACACCTTGCAGTGGTGAATGGTGGAAATTTAGGTAGCAGAGAGGAGAAAGTATTTTTGGATGTGGCGTCTTCCCAAATCAGCGAATGAGTAGTTGTTGTTCAGTCTTCCAGTCGAGTCCGACCCTTTGAGACCCCGAGACTGCAGCGCACCAGGCCTCTCTCTCCCTCAGCATCTCCCGAAGTCTGCCCAAGTTCATGTCTATTGCATCAGTGATGCCATCCAACCATCTCATCTCTGTCACCCTCTTCTCCTCCTGCCCTCAATCTTTCCCAGCAACAGGGACTTTTTCCAATGAGTCAGCTGTTCTCATCAGATGCCCAAAATACTGGAGTTTTAGCTTCAGTATCAGTCCTTCCAAGGAGTATTCAGGGTTAATTTCCCTTCAGATGGTTTGGTTTGATCTCCTTCCTGTCTCAGGGACTCTCTTAAAGAACTGGAAATAGAACTGCCATACGACCTAGCAATCCCACTGCTGGGCATACACACCGAGGAAACCAGAATTGAAAGAGACACGCAGCACTGTTTACAATAGCCAGGACATGGAAGCAACCTAGATGTCCATCAGCAGATGAATGGATGAGAAAGCTGTGGTACATATACACAATGGAGTATTACTCAGCCATTAAAAAGAATACATTTGCATCAGCTCTAATGAGATGGATGAAACTGGAGCCTATTATACAGAGTGAAATAAGCCAGAAAGAAAAATACAATACAGTATACTAACGCATATATATGGAATTTAGAAAGATGGTAACAGTGACCCTATATGTGAGACAGCAAAAGAGACACAGATGTATAGAACAGTCTTTTGGACTCTGTGGGAGAAGGCAAGGGTGGGATGACTTGAGAGAATAGCACTGAAACATGTACATTACCATATGTGAAACAGATCGCCGGTTCAGGTTCAATGCATGAGACAGGGTGCTCAGGGCTGGTGCACTGGGATGACCCTGAGGGATGGGATGGGGAGGGCGGTGGGTAGGGGGTTCAAGATGGGGAACACAGTACACCCATGGCTGATTCATGTCAATGTATGGCCAAAACCACTACAATATTGTAATTAGCCTACAATTAAAATAATTTTTTTTTTTTTAAGAAGTCTTCTCCAGCACCACAGTTTGAAGGCATCAATTCTTCTGTGCAATGAGACTTCGGAGCAGATGAGACTCCCCCAGATTAAACTTGCAGAAGGACTGTTTTGGGAATGCTTTTGTATTCATCTGATTTCGGTGCAGAGGGCGCTGGTCGCCATAGGGTCATTCAGAGTGTGGGGCTGAGGTTCTCGGTGTAGCTGCACCCACAGGGCCCCCGTCACAGGGCAGGAGTGGGGGCCCAGGAAGGGGACCAGGCAGGGCGATCTGTGACACTTTCCCACAGTCTGACCCAAGCTCACAGAATCACATCGTGTTATCAGCTCCCCAGAGGCTGCTGTTGTATAAACAGCTCAGGCTGGTGGACTCAGCAGCCTCAAAGCTGTGCACGCTTCTTTGTTTTGCTCCTCTGGGAGGCATCAAAAAGGCAGTAGGTCTAGGATCTGCCCCTTTGTCTGGGCTGGGCGGAGCTGAGGTCTTTTGAATAGACCGAGGAAAATGTCAGTTTTCCACTTCTGGGTGGAGGGAGGGGAGAAGGGCAGAAAGGAGACGTGGGGACCAGTTAGGAGGTAAGATTTGTATTTTTCATGAGTGATTTAGGCAGTAGAGTTGACTGACTTCAAGAATTGTTTGTGGTAAAGAGAAGTATTGAGGATGGCCTGAAAAAAACCCCCACTAACATTAACTGAGTACTTATCACATATCAGAAGGTACTGTTTTAGGTACTTAAAAAATATTGTTTAAAAATTTTATTTAAAATGCTTTAAATAAATTATCTCCTTTAAGCCTCATAACAGCACAATGGAATATTGTTATTGTGCCCATTTTATAGATAAGGCACACAGACATGGAGAGGTGGTAACCTACTTCTGACTTGCTCAGCTATTAAGCAATAGATCTAGGATTTGAACCGCAGCAGTCTTTGGTGGCTCAGACGATAAAGAATCTGCCTGTAATGCAGGAGACCCAGGTTTGATCCTTGGGTCAGAAAGATTCCCTGGAGAGGGGAGTGGCTACCCACTTCAGTATTCTTGCCTGGAAACATGGGCAGAGGAGCCTGGCAGGCTACAGTTCACGGGGTTGCAAAGAGTCGGACACGACTGAGTAGCTAACTCCTTTCCCCCTTTTCGGCCTGACTCCAGATCACGAAACCATCTGGTAGCGTGAGGATGGGAGGGACTTCAGCCTGCTGCAGGAGGTAAATTGAGCCCGCAGGTGAAACAGGAACCCTTGGCGTCGCCCACCTTCACTTCAGTTACGTTGCTGGCCACCTGCTGTGTGCCCAGCTCAGCTGGGAGCAGTGGGGGTCGGAAAGATGGGACTCTGGCCCCTCTCAAGCTTATAGTCTGTTTCTGGGGAGAGAGTGTGGCTGTGGAAGAAATAAACAATTTCAGTTAGAGCAAAATGAGGCTTGGAAATGGTTGGTGAGAACGGGGTGGAAGCAGGGAGAGAGAGTGGGGCTGGAGTAGCTAATAAAGCCTGAAAGGATAGACCATGACCTCTCGGTTTTCAAGTTCCCTACTGAATATTTCACTTACTTTAGGCTCCTTCATTCTCATTTCAATCCTGGAAGGCTCAAAGTCCCCATTTATACCCTTATGTTTTCATTGTACTAGTCTGAGGACTCTGAGGGCTGTGACACAACTCATATACTTCAGCTAAGAAGGGAGAGTATTGGTGCAGGTCGCTGAAAACCCATCCGTGCGTTCTGGCTTCAGGCAAGGCTGGACCCAGGGACTCCAAGGTGAATCCAAGGTCAGCAGGACTCTTCACCTTCTAGCTCTGCTGTGTCAGCTTGAATCTCAGGCATGCTGTCCCCAAGGGTTGACAAAGAGAGTCCTCTGCAACTCCAGACTGGTGTCCCTAGTGGAATGGGAGGTCCCTTTCCTAGTTATCCGAGTCAAACCCTCAGGGATGTTTCTCATAGGCCCAGTTTGGGTTGCATGCTGATTCATGATCCAATAAATCACAGCCTCGGGTGAAGGAAGATGTCAATCAGTCATGTCTGGGTCACATACTCAGTCCCAGCAATGGGAACGTGAGGTCAGCCTTATCCAAAGTATGTGGAGTGAATGTGGGGAGGGTGGTTCTTCAAAAGGAAGCCAAAGTCATGTTATAAGAAGACGGGGGTGGGGAGGCTGGGAGGGCAATGCCAGCTGCGCACATCTGAGCTGTGGGGACCCCTGCATTTCAGGGAAAGTGAAAGTGTTAGTCGTTCACTTCTCTCTGACTCTTTGGTACCCCGTGGGGCTTCCCTGGTGGCTCAGACGGTAAAGCATCTGCCTGCAATGAGGGAGACCCGGGTTTGATCCCTGGGCTGGGAAGATCCCCTGGAGAAGGAAATGACAACCCACTCCAGTACTCTTGCCTGGAAAATTCCATGGACTGAGGAGCCTGGTAGGCTACAATCCATGGGGTTGCAAAGAGTCGGACATGACTGAGCAACTTCATTTTCACTTTTGGGACCCCATGGACTATAGCCCACCAGGCTCCTCTGTCCATGGAATTTTCCAGGCAAGAATACTCAAGTGGGTTGCCATTCCCTTCTCCAGAGGATCTTCCCAACCCAGCGATGGAACCCGGGTCTCTTGCATTGCAGGTAGGTTCTTTACCATCTGAGCCACCAGGGAAGCCCCAAAGTAAAGTGTGCTGAGACATCAAACAGAAGGAGGAAGCAGGGGGTTGACTGTAGATGTATTGCAAGAACCCTTAGATTTTCATCCACTAGTCTTGGGGGTCTCTGATTCACTATCACAAAAGACCTTTTATGAAACCTATTGAGGTAATAGGAGATGAGAACCACCAAAGGATTTCAGGTGACAGGCCAGAACTGCATTCCAGAAAAAGCTTTTTGGTAGACAGTGAGGAGGATGGACAGCCAGAAGGCAGGGCAGTGAGGTTCAGAGAAGAAGCTGGGGTTTGAATTGTCCAGAAAAACATTTCCTGATGAGCCTGGGTCTGTTGGAGATGGGGCAGAGGGATCCAAGGGACTGTGGCAAATTCATTCTGGCTCCAGCAGGCTCGGCTGACATGATGTTATCTGGGTCCCTAGGGCTGGAAGAGCAACCTTAAAACCTCCTTTTTCAGCTGCACTGATAAGCTAGAATTTCTCCTTTACTCAGAAAAACATGGGATGGGCTTTGAGAAACACTGCCATCTGGCGGCAACTTTTTGCAACACCAACTTGTGGTCATATTTCCTTTGTTGTTGCTATGGCTCCAGGAGCTCATTCAGAATTCAGTGACTTGTTACTTACAGGGTCCCTGTATGTCAGGCACCGTGTTTGGTTCTGGAATTGAGCAGGGGAATTCTTGCCTCCACCGAGCTGACGTTCTAGTTGAGGAGGCTGGCAAGGTAGGAAAAATCACACGACGGAACTGAGGTTGTGACCCTGGCTCTAGATCAGGCGTGGTGACAGTTCTCTGGGGGTGTCAGCTGCTTGCTGACATCACAGATGTCGGCAACGTGGAAAGAACATGCGTAGAGTGGTGTCTGCCTAACTGGCTGCAAAACTTCTCACCCTCCTGGCAGGGGATCCTTGCGGAAGGCTGGGGCTTCCCCTTGGTCCAGCCGCCCAAGCAGTGCCTGAATCTGGCCTGCAGTCTCCCTGCCAGGTGGTCCAGCCACTCTTTGAACACTTCCAGTGACGTGAAACTCATTTTTTTTTCCTAGTAGGTTTTTCTACTGTAGATTATACTCTCTCGCCTGGACAGCTACAGTAGCCTGACCCCCACCCGGCAGCTAGAGCTGCTGCTGCTGCTGCTAAGTCGCTTCAGTCCGACTCTGTGCGACCCCATAGACGGCAGCCCACTAGGCTCCTCTGTCGCTGGGATTCTCCAGGCAAGAACACTGGAGTGGGTTGCCATTTCCTTCTCCAATGCATGAAAGTGAAAAGTGAAAGTGAAGTCGCTCAGTCGTGCGACCCCCGGGACTGCAGCCTACCAGGCTCCTCCGTCCATGGGATTTTCCAGGCAAGAGTACTGGAGTGGGGTGCCGTTGCTTTCTCCGGCAGCTAGAGACCGCCTGTTAAAACCTCAAATGTGATCTTGTCACTCCTCTGCTCCGAATTCGGCAATGGCTTTTTGTTTTTTTTTTTTTTAAATAATTAAAACCTTCGGCTTCAAAGGGAACACGTGTCCCCAGCGTAGCCAATTGGAGTATTGCCTCACTCTGGCCCTACTGATTGGTTCAGCAGCAGACACAGACCCAGGTCGAGCCAATGAGACTTCATCCTAGGACGTTCGCTGAAACTAAGGAGAAAGAGGCTTTTTCTTCCATCTGCTAGAGTGGTTGCAGGGAAGTCTGGAGCTATCAAAGACTTATGGGGGAATGCTTGTCTGAAAATGGGGCCAACTCAGAGGAAAACAGAACGGAGAGATGGAGAGTGGGTTCTGGCAACATTGTTTGAGCTCCTGGACCCAGCCATGCCTGAATGCAGACCTGAGTTACCCATTCTTTTGCTCAGGTCAATTTAAAGTGGGTTTCCTATCCTCTTCATTTAAACAAAACCACAACTGATTCACACTGGGGGATGAGTAGAAAGAAGACATTGAGATGCTTAGAGACAGTCAGAACTTCTTACTTCATTCACAGGGTGAGGAGAGGGATCAGGGCACGGGAAGACAAGGTCCCACCCTAAACTCAGCCCCCATATGGGAACTTGTGGAGGGCCCTGCAGTTCAGCCAGGCCGTTCCCTCCGACAGCTGCCCTAGGGGTCGTCCCCACTCGCTCAAGCACATCCGGCACTCCACTCCTTGTGGTTCCCTCACTCCATGCAACCAGCCGGCTCCTCCAAGCAGGGGCGGGGAGCACTGCCGTTCCTTGGTTGCTGCAGGACCTGCCTCTTGTGGACGCGGTAAGACAGCTGGCAGGGCTTGACACAGAGACTCCAGCTGCCGCACTCTGCCCCAGTGCACGGGACTGCTGGGAGACAAGGGCAACTTCTGTGGCATTTGGGCAGTGCCCAGATCCTGCCCCCTTTTCCCACAAGCAGAACCCCTCACATCTGATGATTCGGCCTTCAAGACCTTCAGCTTCTTCATTGGAGTTCACAGCCCCAGGGCGGGACTGGGCCAAACCCGATAGGGGGGAAGGCCGTTTGGCCAAAACGCAAGATCTTCAGACATTCCTCAGGGAGAAAATTTTTTGACAAGAAATTGTCAAGCCTTTCTTGAGACGCCTCAACAGCCACTCACACGACATACATTGCACACTCATGCACGCACACACGTGCACACTCATGCATGTGCACACACACACGTGCACACCCAGGGCACTGCAAATGTCAGAGTTAGATCCCTCCTCCCCCAAATATTTCCCCAGCATCTCCCGGGAGTCAGGCACTGTCCTGGGTGCTGGAGACACCACAGGGAACAAAAAAAGACCAGGTCTGTCCTCATGAACAACACTCACCACAAGGACCATGTCCTACTTCAGCTTGAAAACGTGAAGAAAAAACAAGTGTGCATCCCTGAATTGAGGGACGGAGGTGACTGTGTTATAAAAACAGCGTTGCTTCTGGCACCTCAGGAAGTCTCATACTCGTTGCGTGGATCTCAGCGCTTAGCAGAGCTGAAATGCTTGGCAAGGAGGGAGGGAACGGGGCACGGAGGAAGGAAATCATGTGTTGCAGCCTAACAGTCATCTATTGCTTCCAACACCCACCTAATAACGGCATCAATTACGTCACCGCTGCTGGACCAGGCAAGTCACAGCCCAGACTTCATGTAATCTTCACAACAGCCTTAGGATCCTTCTCTGGGCCCTCTGCCCCGCAGGGAAACCTGTGCACCCCAGAGGCTCCCAGGTCCCCTGGCTGCTGATTGAGTTCTGTCAAAGAGGGGCAGTCGCAGGGAGGACCGAGCCGCCCCGGTGCTTATCGCCCCCACACCTGCCTCACCCTCACTCCTGCTTGGGGGAGACACACGGCCATAGGCCCCGCCCTTGCTGGGCTCCTGTATCCCCCTCTCCTCCTGCTCCCCTGCCCCCACCATCACGAACAGAGCCCTTGTCAAATTCTGTTCCATTCAGCTCTTCTGGGCGTACCATCTGTCGCTCGCCAGAACCCTAACTCCTACGTATATGTACGTATTTGCACTATTGTCAAATCCATCTCCCAGAACAGGCAAGTGGGGCTGAAGGAGATTGAATATCTGAGTTGAGCCAAGACGCTGGAGTCTCTCAAGTTTGGATTCCAACTGTAGTCTCACAGGATTCCTGCGACGACGGGTGTGAAGCTCTGGGAAGACAGTAAATGCTCAGTGTGACAGAAGACTCTGCATTTATTCAACAACTTTTAAGGGCCTCCTAAGTGCCAAGCACTGACAGAGGAGCCAAGCAGAAAAAGCTCCTGCCCTGGAGAAGCTGACATTCAGTGGGGGAAACAGACAAGAAACAATACAGAGACTTCCCTGAGGGGCAGTGGTTAGGACTCCGCACTTCCACTGCAAGGGGGCACAGGCTGATCCCTGGTTGGGGAGCTTAAATCCTGCAAACCACATGGTACAGCCAAAAAGGGAAAGAAACAACACAAGATATGATGTAATTTCAACTAGCGATCCATGCTCTGAGAAAATCCGAAGCAGAATAGGAGTGGTGGGGATATAGGGTGATGAGAACCTTTTTCAGATAGAGGGGTCAAGGAGGGCCTCTGTGACAAAGGGCATCTGAGGAGGCGAGGGAGGTAGCTGTGTAGGTGTCTGAGGGGACAGATTCCAGAGAGAACAGGCAGTGCAAAGGCCCCGAGGCAGGGTCCAGGTTGGATGCTGGAGGGACAGGGAGGAGCCCAGCATGGCCAGAGTGTAAACATCAGGAAGGGAAGAGGCAGAAAATAATGTCGGAGAGAGAGGTGGGCATGATAGCTACAGAGCCCTGATGGCTGCTGTAAGGAATTTGGATTTTATTCTAAGCGTGAAGAAAAGCCACTGCTGGACTTCACTCATGGTCCAGTGGATAAGAATATGCCTGCCAATGCAGGGGACATGGGTTTGACCCCTGGTCAGGGAAGATTCCACATGCCTCGAAACAGCTAAGCCTGCGCACCACAACTGCTGAGCCCACCTCGCAAGGCCCGAGAGCCGCAACTACTGAAACCCGAGCTTCAGGGTGAAGCTGAAGGGTGGTCAGCTCCATCTGAATGAGAGTAGGGGAGGGGTGTTCTCCAAAGGAAAACTGGGGGGAATGGACACAGGGGAGGCAAAGCAACAGATGTTGGCCCCCCTGCACATACCGATAAAATGCTTTTATCTCAATGCCAAAAAAAAACAGGTGAGGCTCATTTTACACCTGGAGAGACTGACCGAGAGAGTGTAAACCTTCAGAGGTTTTCCCGAAGGGGTAGAAGTGCAGGCTAAACTGTCCCCTCCCGATCTCTTCCCATGCCACAGCCTGGCAGGGAGCGCAGCGCATGTCTTACCCTGGTGTCCCCCTCCTGCCTGAAACTCGCCAGTAGGTGCTCAGTGACCTCAGGGTGAAATCCAAACTCCTTTGCAGTCTACAAGCTCAAGTTACCTCTTGTGGCCTCATCTCCTCTCTCCTTCTGTCTGTGTTTTAAAAGGATGATTCTGACCCCTGTTGGGGACAGTAGACAGAAAGGGGTCAGAGGGCAGTGGGGAAGCCCCCCTGCAGTGATGCGGGCAGGAGAGGCTGCTGTCTGGACCAGGGTGGTGCCAACGGGGAGAGGAACGAAGGAGCATCATTTCCTCTGCCTGAAACCCTCCTGCCCCTCTGCCACCCATGTCTAACTTGCCTGGTTCTTCGTTCCCTGCATGGATGACAGTCTTCTCCAGGAAGACTTCCTGACTGCCCCCTACGGTCTACCGCGTACTTTGCCCCATTTCTTGACTCTGTGAGGCCAAGGTTAACTCTGCATTTTCTGAAGGGGGATACCAAGGCTCAGGCAGGCACAAAACTTGCCTGAGATACATGATTCATTGTGTATCATTTTATTCAACTCTGACAATCAGTGTATGGTATAGGTTCTAGCATTATACCCATTTTGCTGATGAGGAGACTGAGTCTCAGAGTGGACCAAGATCACTCATCTATAAGAGGGAGAGCTGGCACCAGAACCCGGGCTTCTCTGGGACTCTCCTTCATGCTCTAGGCTACACGAAAAGCAGATAGAGAAGAGAAGAGAAGTTGTGTATCAGGTGTATCACCTTCTCTAGATGACAAGCATTAATTAGTTCAACACCATATCTTTGATTCAGTTCCATCACTCAGGAACTGGGGAGGGGTAGGAACTTCCTTTGGCTTCTTTTTCCATAAAGAATCAGTATCTACTCCTGGACTGACTCAATTCTTCTCTGTGCTCTAGGAAGGAAGGTATTTGGAAGCCAGCTCAACAGTTAGTTACTTTTATTAATTTATTCATCCACCCATACCTCTGTCCTCCTTTCTTCCATCCTTCCATCTTCCCACCCTCTCATTCCTCTGTCATCTGGCTCTTTCACCCCACCATCTATCCATCCACCTTTCACCTCTCCATCCATCCTTCTTCCCATTCACCATCTCATCTCCCTCCTTTCCCCACCTTCCCAGGTGCTCATCACCCAACCGGTCTTCCTTTTCTGTATCATTTCAGTCACCCATCCATCCACTCCGTTATTAACGCATCTCTTTTTTCACTCACTCACTTATTCATCGAGATCATGCATTTGAAGAACTGTTTGTTGAGACCCAGTGTGCCACCCACTGTGCGAGGCTGAGTCTCAGAGATAAATGTAATCTTGCCTCCATCGTTGCATAAGGGGACCATCTACCCGGTTGCGTGACTCTGCAGGCTCCATAGGGCTGCCATAGGTGTGACTCAGGCACTAGAAGTACCCAATTCTTCCTGTGGTGTCACAGCCTTTGTCGGGGGGCATCTGGAAAAGCGGGGCTTCTTAACTCTGTTTCCTCCCGGGCCCACAGTCCCTGCTCTGAAAACCACAGGCAGCTATGGGAAAGAGCGAGAAAACCGAAACGTCACCAAGAATCAGGAGTTAATAGGGTAAGCGGAAGCAAACGAACCCCAAGTCAGCTTCAACTCTGTGACCATTTTCCCCTGGATTAGACTTCACCCTGTCTCTGTCTTTGGGAGCTTTAACATCTCCCCATTTTGTGTGCTGTTACATTTGTGAACTCATGAGTAGGAACTGTGAAGTCCCTAATAATTGGTCTCTATTCAACTTCATTCATTCACTCATTCACTCAATGTTTATTATTTGTATGACAGGTACTGGGTTTAGGCCTTGGGGCTACAGCAAGGAACAAAAAAGGACAAAAATACTTATTTTCATGGAGTTGGCCTCGGAGGAGGCAGACAAGAAAAAAATAGATAGCCTGTCAAATGGTGCTAAGTGCCACGGAGAAAAATAAAACAGGAAGACGGTTGTGTGTTAGAGACATCTTTACTGAGAAGGTGACATCTGAACTAAGCTATCGGAGAGGTTACCTGGGGGAAGAGTGTGGCTGGACGATGGACCAGCAAGTGTGAAGTCCCGAGGCAGGGCATGCCTGGTGTGTTCAAGGAGGCTGGAGTTCAGGGAGAGTGAGAGAGAGTAGGAAATACGATATATTGGTGGGTGGTCAGATCATACAGGGGCTATGGGCTGTGGTGGGAACTTTCTCTGCATGAGATGGGAGTCATGGGAGGGTTTGGGGCTGAGGAATGACGGGCTGTGACTTAGCTTTTCACAGGATCCCTTTGGCTGCTATTTGGAGAACTGATCTCACAGAAGCAAGGTGGGAATTAGGGAGACCAGTGCAGAGGCTACTGAAGTATATTGTCCACATGAGAAATGAAGATGGTTAGACCAGGGTGGAAGCCCTGCACCTTTGAAGGGTGGATTTCAGGGATGGAGTCAAGCAGTGTGCTGCTGATGGTGGTGAAGAGGCCAGGCTTCTAGGACAGTGCCTCATACACGGTAACTATTCAGCAAGTATCATTTCAAAGAGGAAGGTCTGAACGAAGGCAGTGCTAAGGGTGATGGCAAGAGCAGCCTATTAGTTAGGATTCCTTTCATTTCAAGGGACAGAAACTCAGCTCAAACTGGCTCAATGGAAAAGGAGAATTATTATCTATATAACTGAGAGGGAAGTTTTGAAATAATATTTCAAGCCAAGAGGTCAAATATTATCGAGACTCTGTCTCCCCATTTCCCCCTTCATATATTGCCTTCATTCTCAAGCAGTCCCTCTCCCTGGAGCCGCCAAGCTGCCCCCATCAACATCCGCACATCCTCCCAGCTTAGAGATCCCAGCTAGGGGAGTCCTGTTTCCCAATCTCAGCATCATTTCTGGAGGAGGGTGCTGGGTCCTGCTTGGATCCCAGACCCATCCGTGAATCAATCAATCACCATGATCCAGGGGACGGGGCCTCTGATTGGTCAACTTCAATCATATGTCCATGCTAGGGGAGGTGTGGGGAGCCAGGACAAGGATTGCCCCTCCAAGACCACGTAAGGTGAGAACAAGGGTTCCCCCAAATAAACCACCAAAGGGCGAGAGAAAGCGTGTTGGGAAGATGGAAGTTGCAATTATCACAGGCTCCTGGTACGAGACGGGGCTCCCCTGGTAGCTCAGCTGATAAAGAACCCACCTGCAATGCAGGAGACCACAATTCGATCTCTGGGTCAGGAAGATCCCCTGGAGAAGGGATAGGCTACTCACTCCAGTATTCTTGGGCTTCCTTGGTGGCTCAGACAGTAAAGAATGCAGCTGCAATGTGGGAGACCTGGGTTCAGTCTTTGAGTTGGGAAGATCCCCTGGAGAAGGGAAAGGCTGCCTACTCCAGAATTCTTGCCTGGAGAATCCCATGGACAGAGGAGCCTGGTGTGCAGCGGTCCATGGGGTTACAGAGAGTCGGATATGACTGAGAAACTTTCATTTCACTGGTAAGAGACAGATTCCTAAGGAGTTCTAGGGGGCAGCTGAGAGGAAAGTACTCTGGGCTGGCTTTGGGCTGTTCCCCCAAGAAAACTGTCCGATCCTTGATCCTTCCAGAGGCTGTAGCAGGGGGCACCTCGTGCCAGCAGGGGGCAGCAGGCCCACACAGTCACCTCCGGGTTCTTGACAAGCTGCGTCTCCTCCAGCAGGGGGCGCCATTTACTGCTGCTTGGGCAAAAAGTTAGGTCTAAGTAAAATTTTGGCAAATTGGTCTTAATTCAGACCCTCTCCCCTTGTGGCTCAGCTGGTATAGAAAATCCGCCTGCAATGCAGGAGACCTGGATTCGATCCCTGGGTTGGGAAGATCCCCTGGAGAAGGGAGAGGCTACCTACTCTAGTATTCTGGCCTGGATAATTCCATGTATAGTCCTTGGGGTCCCAGAGTCGGACACAACTGAACGACTTTTTTTCCCCCAGATACTCCAGAATGGGAGAATTATTTAAATAATTCTCATGGTGAATCTTTTCTATAAAGTGATATATTTTGTAAAGTGCTTTGGAGTGCTTATTGAAGCTTTTGGGATGAGGTCGTTCCATTTTAGGTCCTACCATTTATTATCTGTCTGGCTCTGGGCAGGTTATTTTGTTGGTCCTCAGTTTCCTGTTCTGTAAACTGGGGCCAACATCTACCTGGCATGGTCTCCCTCTTCCATGGGACCAAATGATTCATTTCTCAACTTTTTATTGTGCCAGATCCTGATCTAGGACTTGGACACAACAGTGAATGGGACAGATCAAAATTCCTGGCACTGTGGAGCTGCCGTTCCCAGGGGAGACAGATGAGAAATAGATTATATGGTCTTTTGGATACAGTGTTTGAAGAACTGGCTCATGGAAGCCCTCACTTGTATGTTACCTGTTGATGCAGGCTGAGTTGCCCCAAAGGTTTCTGTAGCAGGGAGAAATTGTCCCAGCCTGAGCCTACATAGGGCAAGGTACACAGCAGGTGCTCCAGAAATGCTCACAGGTGTTTGAGGTGGTGTCTTCCTGTGTGGCTGCAGGTACTGTGTTCAGTTCTAGCTGGGGCCCGTTCTGGAGAGCTGCCAGCTGGTGAAGGAGCCCCGTGCCCAGTGAGTGAGGCCCAGGGCCACGTAATCTGTGTGAAGTGTGAGTGGCCTGCCCAGGACGCCAGGAGCAGGCACTGCTACGGGGTTGGCGCTGAGCCTGGCGAGTAAGCAGGGGAACTTGGGCCTGGGCAAGTGTGACTCTAGAGCCCGGGGCCTCTCTGCTGCCTGAGAGGTGAAGGTGGGAGGGGGTGGGATCCTGTTTTCTGGCCAGGCGGACCCAGGAGGGTCCTGATCCCAGTGCCTGAGGTGAAGCAGCTCCTGCCATTCCCAGCTGTGTGACCTTGGACAATTGCATGACCTCTCTGAACTTCAATTTCCTTGTCTGAAAGTACAGATAGTCAGAGGACCTCCTCGTGGGGCAATGATGAAAGTGAAATGAGATTGTGCAAGCTGAAGATTTAACATAGCTCTTGGCATCTAGAAAAGGGAGCTGGTTTGATGGATGACTTGTCAAAATTCCCTTAAACACTATGTTTCATTCCCCTCATGTTATAGGTGGGGAAACTGAGGCTCAAAGAGGCATTGTGACTTAGTCAAGGTCACACAGGATTTGGCTGTTGCTGTCTCCCAAGCTCCTCCCACAAGGGCAGATGTCTTGGAAAGCACTCAGTATTACAATAGTAGCTAACATTTATTGAGTGCTTATATGTGCCAAGTATTATTCTGTATTCATCCACTCATTCATTCAACAAGTATTTGTTGAGCACTTACTATTAAGCATGTGTCAGGCAGTGTTTTGGGCACTGGGGAAATTCAGTGAGCAAAACAGCTGTGGTCCCTTCTCTCAGGGAGACACATTGTGCTGTGAGGAGGCAGACATGAGGCAAGGAAGTCTGTAATTTGTCAGATGGGAGATAAGTGTCAGGGAAAGAAAGCACAACTGGGGAAATTCTGGGGATATTTATCATTGTTAGTTTTTAAAGGAAGGTGACACTAAGGAGTGGCATTTGAACAGAGACCTGAAGGCAGGGAGGGAGGGAGCCGTGGGGATGTTTGGGGAAGGGTATTCAGGCTGAAGGAATAGCAGGTGCAAAGGCCCTGAGGTGGGAGCATGCCACCATTGAGGCCACCGTGGAATGAGCAAGGGGGAGTGGGGAGATCCCAGAGTGAACACCTACAGGATCCTCTTTCCCTGGAAGAGGAGACGGATTCACAGAGACGCGCCCGAGACCACCCACCTGCAGAGGCAGAATCAGGCTTTGAGCCTGTTGCCCAGTCTTCTGGGCCGAGTACTGAAGACACGTCTAGACTGTTTCCCACTAGTGTGCTTTTCTAGTGCAGGGATTATCATCCTGCAGGAATCAGAGCCGCCTCTGGGGTCTGTCCAGGAAGTTCTTCGCCCATTTCTAAAGATGTTAGTTTCCTGCCTTTTGAAACTGAGCAGCCCTGCTCATTGTAAACCTAGAGCAGGGGAGGCTGATGCCAGATGGGGTGTTAGGGACAGATGTATCTGAACAAGAGGCATTGGGACTGCACAGATCCAGGTGCAAACCCCACTTCTGGTCCTGACAGTTCCCATCACTTGTACTGCAGACCACCATCCTGATTGTACAGTTTTCTTATAGCTTTAGTCACCCTGGTGCAGATCCCTAAACGTAAGAGTCTAATTCCCCGCCCCCAAGAGTCGCATAAATGAAATGATACAGGAAGTACCTCAGGAAAGATCCTGAGATCTTTGCACAGCACCCAGCTCTTCATAGATGCTTACTAGTGGAAGCTGCTATTGTCATGTGTAACCTGTAAAATGGGTATAATAATACATACTTTGTGAAAATGAAAGATAATAAATGTGACAAACTTGGCACATAGTAGGTGTCAAATAAATAAATGGCAGACTCTAGGGAGGTCCCCTTGACCAACCTTACTTCAGTCTCTACCCACCACCACTTACTCATCCTAGACCTGAGATTCTACCATTAGAGATTCATTCTTTGGGCTAGATGCTTACTTATTAGAGCCTCAATTTACCTATCCATCTTTGAATAAGCGTTGCTAGCCCTAAAACTCTGATTAATCCCAAACCTCTTTTTTTGGAAGCACATACTCCAGGAACATGGCACTTTGGTGAGGCTGAGATGAGGGTCCTAGGAACCCCTGCCTCCACCAGGCCTCATGGGCTGGGATGGAGACCAGAGCCAGGGCTGTTCCAGATACGGGCATGTCTGCCTGCCCCCACCCCAGCCAGGCCAGGCCCACAGAACAGGTGGCGGAAGGTCTGACTGGGGCATGAGCTCACCAGGCAGGACTCAGCAGAGGAGGAGGAGCAAAGTGAGGATGGGGACGGACTGCCAGCCAGATTCTTTCCATGGGCAGCTGGCAGGGGTGGGCATGCAGAGGGCTGGGACCTGGGGAGGGTGAGCCTGCTGGTGGGGGAGTTTAGGAAGGTTTGTTCAGCAGGAGAAGTGTCTCTGAGTTTGAGACAAGCAGAAGGACACCCACCATGGTCATGCACCCACTGCGCGCTGTGTACCAACTGGGTGCTTTGTCCGTGAGCTCTTATTCAAGCCTCACAAGCCCTTTGGAGACAAGGGACATTAGTTCTAGCTTATATTCTGAGCATAGCAATAATAATGGTAACTTTAAATGCTGTCCTTTGTGAAGTGTCTATGAAGTGCCAGGCACTGTGCTTAAAAGCTTAGAACATTGCCTCGCACATAACACCATCTCATTGTGCTATTACTGTTATTTTGCGTTTTTAAAGATGTGAATTATACCTACAGTGGCTTCCCTGGTGGCTCAGACAGTTAAGAATCTGCCTGCAATGGAGATCCAGGTTCAATCCCTGGGTTGGAAAGATCCTTCGGAGAAGAAAATGGCAACCCACTCCAGTGTTCTTGCCTGGAGAATTACATGGACAGAGGAGCCTGGCAGGCTACAGTCCATGAGGCTGCAAAGAGTCAGACACGACTGAGCGACTAAAACTTTCGCTTTTCATACCTACAGAGAATTGGCTAAAATATACATGAACCAGTTTCATAAATGTTTGCAAAGAGGACACATCTGGGTAGTCAGCACCCAGGCAAGGGATAGAATTTGGCTAGCCCTCCAGTCTCCCCAGAACCCCTCAACCACAGTCCCTCCCTCCCCGTAGAGAAGACCACCATCCTGATTGTACAGTTTTCTTATAGCTTTAGTCACCCTGGTGCAGATCCCTAAACGTAAGAGTTTAATTCCCCGCCCCCAGGAGTCGCATAAATGAAATGATACAGGAAGTACCTTTTAGAATTCAGTTTCTTTTGCTCAGCATGTGGTTTGCAAGGTCTATCTTGAGTGACTGCCTTGTCGCCTTGGGTTGTTCGTTCTTGTGGCTGAAATTGTTAGTTACTATTGTCATGATTGCTTTTTCACTTTGCATCTCATCACACCCTCCCAACACTTCAGAGGGGCAGAGATTATGGTTGTGTATGTGTTAGCTGCTCAGTCGTGTTTGACTCTTTGCGACCCCATGGACTGTAGCTGGCCTGGCTCCTCTGTCTATGGAATTCTCCAATATCCACTAAGAATACTGGAGTCTCTTCCTGACCCAGGGATCAAACCCAGGTCTCCTGCACTGCAGGAAGCCTCTTCACCATCTGAGCCACGAGGGAAGCACTATGGGCGCGTCTGCTGCTCACCAAAGAGCCAGAAGCACCTGGTAGCTGGGTCACGAACTCCCTCCACTCGCATGCCAGAACCTGTGTTCTTAATTCCTCCACTCTGTTACCTTCCAACAGGAGGGGAAGGGGGCACAGGGAGGCTAAGGATATGAGGGGGTCACTTTGTCAGACTCTAAGAGTCCAATTTGGATTGCCAGGGTAGCCTCTAAGATCAGCAGTTCTTCAGCCAGTCTGAGGCCAACTTCTCCATCAGGCAAAGAATACACATAGGACCCAGGGCCCATATACTTTTAGGCACCACAAAAATGCTTTAATTTTAACCTGTTAAAGTCAGAAGAAATAAGATGTAATAAGAATGAAGATCTGATACGGAATCCAGCCCGGATTCTATTCATCATTATACAATGCAGTTGTAGACTTTGACCTGAAATATTTTTGCATGGAGAAGGGGTCCCTGAAAGCCAATATCCCCGGTGCCCAGGAGAGTCATGTCACCACTGAAACAGCCCCGTGTCTTGCAGGCACCAGCTGTCGCTGTGGCAAGCGGCCGGAAACTCCAGCTGCCAAGAGACCTGGGAGAGATGCGGGCAGTTCCAAGACTGTTCCTCTCCCAGGGTTCACGGCTTTGTCTTCATCTAGCAGCCGTGACCCCATCTGTCCAAGCCCCCCTTTCCAAAGCCTCCTTGGGTGGCAGGGAAACCCTCAGGGCTTGGGAGGCGATAGGATGAAGGAGTGGGGAGAAATCAGCAAGTCTGAGACTGCAGGAACAAGCCTGGTCCTACGCTGACACTGAAGGTAGCTGTGTGTTTCCAGGGGGTGCCAGCTGAGTCACAGCCTTACTGCCGTCCCCCTCTGGTTCGGGGGTTCCCAAACTTCTTCTCCTGAATACGCTCTTCTCAAGGTTGCCCTATTTTCCTTATCCATACCCCCCCCCACTCTTTTTGACTCTTCACTTCGTCCCTTTCTTTACTTAAATAAATTTATTTTAAAAGGAAGCTTATACTTACATGTGTGTGTTAGTTATTCAGTCATGTCTGACACTATGTGACCGCATGGACTGTAGCCTGTGGGGCTCCTCTGTCCATGGGATTCTCCAGGCAAGAATACTGGAGAGGGTTGCCATTCCCTTTTCCAGGGGATCTTCCCGACTCAGGGAGCAAACCTGGACCTCCTGCATTGCAGGCGGGCTCTTTACTCTGAGCCACCAGGGAGGCCCTATACTTACACACTGTGTATAAAGAAGAAATTTTTTTTAAAATTGCAACTAGAAATGAAAATAGATAATAGTTGCAAACATTTATTAAGTACCTACAGTGTCCACACATTGTCCCAGCCTGTTACACATACTGACTCATTGTATCCTATGTTAGATGCGGTTATGACCCCCATTTTGCATGTGGGGGAACTGAGGCACAGAGAGGTTAAGTTACTTGCCCCAGGACACACAGCCAGTGAGTGGCAGAGCGGGGATTTGAAACCCATGAGCTACACCAACTGCTCAGATTTTCTGCCCTAGCAGGACATCAACTCCACGAGGGCAAGGGTTTTGGTCTTCTTCCCTGCTGTGTCCGCTGTGGCCAGAATAGCGTCTATCACACCATAACGCTTAATCCATATTTACTGAATAAATGAACAGGTGAACAATCAGCTGCCATAATTAGAAGGCAATCAGAAAAACAAACACAACGGAAAGCAAACAAGTCTGGCGAGGTACTGCTCTTCCAGGAGCCAAACGGGAAGCCTGCTGTCTCCTTGTTCAAACAAGACAGTAGCATGTGTGTGAGAGGAAGTGAGGGGGCCACGAGTTTCAGTGGAGACAGGTCCTTGCCTAGTCTCCATTAGAGGAATCACAAGGGACTTGAAAGGGAGCCTTTTTTCTCCCCCTGGGAGTCAATTGTTATTAATATGTCTTTTGACACCTTTGCTGAGCTAGAATTCTCAACATTATACCATTCACTCAAAGTGTATAATTCAGTCTTTTGTCGTATATTCAGATAATCGTCTAACTTGATCTAATTGTAGAACCCTTTTCATCCCCACAGAAGCCTCATACCCATCAGCAGTTACCCTTCATTCATCAGCCCCTCCAGCCCTAAGCAACCACGAGTCTACTTTCTATTTCCGTGGATTTGCCTGTTCTGGACATTTTATATAAATGGAATCATACAAATGGTCTTTCGTGGCCGGCTTCTTTCACACAGCAGAACGTTTTCAAAGTCCATCCATCTTCTAGTCAATTATTTCCTGTCCTGGGTTCGTGTAAAACCGTCTCTGATGAATCCCTTACTTCAGGTGCATAACGAACTGTGGGTGAGTCCTGGCCTCCTGCTCCTCCTCTAGCGAGGGTGCTGGCTTGGTTCTCCCAGCGTCTGGACTCAGGAGCTCCCAGGATGGAGTTGGGGGAGGGGTGTATCTTTCCACTGCCCTTGGGTCTGGGCAGGGACTGGCCCACATGTTCCTGCTACTCAACCCTCTTTCCTAAATCAGGACTCTGGGCACTCCTGGGAATCACTGGCTGCCCCCACCGGCTCTGAGAGTGTCAGTGAATCACTGGGCATGCATTTCAGCAGCACCTGTGTGTGTCCGTCTGGGGTGAGGAGCTGGGGTGATGGAGGGGAGAGAGATGCTGACCCGTCAGGCAGTTCACACTGAGGTCGGGTTCCCTAGGAGCAGGCTTTCTCTGCCTCTGCCCCTACGCTTGTTTTGGCCATGGGAGGTCATTTTATGTGGAAATTATCTTTTGTGTGTTTGTTGTTCAGCCGCTCATTCGACCCCAAGGACTGTAGCACGTCAGGCCTCCCTGACCTTCACCATCTCCCAGAGTTTGCTCAAACTCATGTCCATCCAGTTGGTGATGCCATCCAGCCATTTCATCCTCTGTCCCTCGTCCCCTTCTCCTCCTGCCCTCAATCTTTCCCAGCATCAGGGTCCTTTCCAATTAGTTGGCTCTTTGTATCATGTGACCAAAGTATTGAAGCTTCAGCTTTAGCATCAGTCCTTCCCATGAATATTCAGTTGATTTCCTTTCAGATCGACTCGTCCGACCTTCTTGCAGTCCAAGGGACTCTCAGGAGTCTTCTCCAGCACTACAGTTCGAAATCATCAATTCTTTGGCCCTCAGCCCTCTTTATAGTCCAACTCTCACATCCATATGTGACTTCTGGAAAAACCAGAGCCTTGCCTATATGGACATTTGTTGGCAAAGTAATGTCTCTGCTTTTTAATATGCTGTGTAGGTTTGTCATAGCTTTTCTTCCAAGGAGCATCTTTTAATTTCATGCCTGCAGTGTTTAGCTGCTGTCTTCCCAAGCAGACTCAGTGTCTGAGATGCCTGGGCTCTATAAACATTTTGGAGTCCTTCATAGTTACTGTTGAAAAACCAACCCTTAAGTAGTGATACCTCTTTTAACTTTCTGGGATTCTGGGAGGTGGATGATCTTTCTCCCATTTACAGAAGGGGAAACTGAGGCTCAGGAAAGTCAGGTGACCTGTACAAGGCCTCATTGTTAGGAAAAGTTGGAGCTAGAGTGTGAAGTGGATGCCAAAGCCTGTGCTCTTGACTGAACAGGAAGTTAGAGGCTGTGGTGGGAACACCGGGGGATGGGTACTGTGAAAGGGGACATTTCCCTTGGCTACACCTTTTGGAGTAGGTGCCCATGTCACCTACTAGCTTCGTTTTGCCCAACACACAGCAGACCACAATGCTGAGACATCTAAGTGTGCACGAAGCACAAAGACGACACCAGTCTCAGATCTGCCTCCCGCAAGGCCGGGAGCTTGGGAGTATTTATGGGATAACAAATAAAAGTGGGAGGGGGGTCTGAGCATAGGGAGGGTAGGGAAGGGGCATTGAAAAAAGGCACCATCATTGTTCTGTGCAGGTGCAGCGAAGCTCCGGGCCTCTGTATGTTAAAAGATGAAGCCGCTTGCTAAGTGGCTGAGGGTGGAGTTTTTGACCCTCTAGAATCAAAGGGTCACCAAGGGAACACTCACGCATGTCCAGTTCGAGGGTCGTTGGTCCCATCTTGTCCCGTCTTAAGAGGCTCAGCTTGAGCTAGACACAGCTGACTCCAAGTTCCTGGAAAACAACGGGGTCCAGCTTCTTATGTCTCAGGCTACTTGCTGCTTGGAGGGCATGCAAAGCCTTGATCAGTGAAGGCAGATGAAATGGGTTTGACTCATTACCCCTAGTTTCAGCAGGAGTTTGTACGGAGTCAGGGACTCTGCCAGAGGAGGGGGAAGTGTCTCCATCCAATCAATACTAAAAAAACTAAAAATAAAATGAAAGGACTTCCCTTATGGTCCAGTGGTTAAGACTCTGCGCTTTCGGTGCAGGGGGCATGGTTTTGATTCCTGGGTGGGGAACTAAGATCCCACATGCCATGTGGCTATGTCAATAAAAGGAAAAAAAGCTTAAAAATTCAGAAATGTTTTGGAGATGATGGTGGGAAGCATGTAGTCTGATGTTCCTGGAGCCTTGCCCTACACCTAAGCACTTCGAGTCAAGGCCCTTTGTGTGTGTGTGTGTGGCAGGGGGGTGGGTTGATGAGTGACCGAACTCAGTCAACTTTGGCAAAAATGGAAATTTATCTACACGTGTAATTAAAATATCCAGGATAGATGTCCCTTCAGGTGTGGCTAGATCCAGGGCTTGCGAGGTTGGAGCTGTCTGATCGCTGCCCTTTGGCCCTCCTCCCCTTTGTTTGCCCCTTTCCTTAGGCAGGCACCTTGTGGTAGCAGATGGATACCAGCATCTCTGTGTTTAGTACTGCCGAGTGGAAGAGAACTTCTCATTTCCAATAGCCGTAGCTCCAGCTAAACTCCTGGCGTCACTTGCTTCTTGACCTGGCTCGTCTTACATGCCCATCCCTGAACTGGTAGGGCAGTGGGCTCTGATTGGCTGAGACTGGCCAATCGGTGCATCCTAGGGCTAGAGAGGGATCAGTCCTAATTGAACCACATGGACCAAGGGGGAAAAGGGTAGTTCCCCTAGGAAAACTCAGGATGCTGTTATAAGAAGCATCAGGAAGGGGACTGGACAGGTCCAAGTCAATAGACTTCTTCCTCACGGGAGGTGGAAGATACCATCCAGCTATCTGGCTTCTCTGCCTACTAGCTATGTGAACTTGAGGTGACGCATCCCACCCCCGCCCTCCCCCTTATTTTTAAAAAATATATTTTGGCTGTGTGGGCATGTGGGATTCTAGTTCCCTGGCCAGGGATCGAACCCACGCCCCCTGCAGGGCAAGCTCAGAGTCTTAATCACTGGGCCGCCAGGGAAGTCCCCGTTCCCCCTTTCCGAGCCCCAGTTTGCCCATCTTTTACAGTGATGATCTCCTCGAACTCACCCAGCTCTGAACTTCTGACCAAAAGATTTCATTTAGCCAGAAGCCCAGCATCCTAGCTTGACAGATCCAAGCTGCAGCTTAGGAATGCTTGGCCTTCGCACAACCTGAGGTTGAACTTGGAACCGGACATCCAGCCTCCTGTTCCTGCTCATGCCGGCAGGGTACAGCCTGTGTTAGTGGGAGGAGGTTTCTTTGTACATCCCCAGCATTCTCCTTCTATAATTGGCTCCGAATGAAATGATCTCATCCCTGAACACTGAGGAAGATGGGTGGGGGTGGGGGTGGGGAAAAGAGCTCCCTGGCAGCATCTGACACTGTTTGTGACTCAATCGTTTCAGAGAGAGAGAGAGAGAGAGAGCCCGCTCTCTTGAAGACAACATCAAAGTTTGGGGAAAAGAAAGCAAAAAACAAAAAAATCAACAGTCTTGGTAATAGATGGAGGAAGGCTCCTGCTCTCTGGGCTTTGTGAGGCCTGAGGCAATTCTTCATTCTGTCCAAACCACGTATCTCCTGACTGTGGCTCACAAGTCAACGTGACCACTTGTTCCATCTACCCCTGGCCCGAGAGGAGGTGAGCATGGCCACGCAGTCAGGCCGGTTGTCATGTATGGATTCTTGATGGAATTTCGTGGCTGGCTGCAGCTCGTTTAAATGCCCATACATTAATTGTGAAAGATGAGCTCCTGATCAACTTTTAAAAAGCTTGTCATAGCACCATCTGTTTGGCGTTTGTCACTATTGCATTACATAAGAGGAAAGACATTTTTAAAGAATGCGGCTGCATTTAGTAATTGGATCGCCGGAGAGGAGCCAAGCTGGGGCGGATGGCACTGTGATCTGGGGTGCGACGGCCTCCCCAAATTCCAAGCGGTCTTGGCAGAGACCTGAGTGCAGCCCAGCTTGGGAGACAGGCCCTCGATGTCTTCTTTTCCTGTCTCTCTCTTACTTTTCCTCCCCTCATCTTTGTTCTTCCTTGCCCCTGCCAGTCTGATCAATTCTGTCAAGTATTAATGGTAACCAAAATATTTCACCTCTCTAAGCTCCAGTTTCCTCATCTGAAAGCGAGAATAGCTACTGTGGGGTTTAAATGCATTGATACACACAGTGCTTGGCACATGGTATGTTCTTGTGAGGTATTACATTCAGCTGCGTCTGATACACTGGGGGCTTCTTTGGTGGCTCCGTGGTAAAGAATCTGCCTGCGATGCAGGAGACGCAGGTTCAATCCCCGGGTCAGGAAGATCCCCTGGAGGAGGGCATGGCAACCCTCTCCAGTATTCTCGCCTGGAGAATCCCATGGACAGAAGAGCCTGGTGGGCTTCAGTCCATAGGGTTGCAAAGGGTTGGACGCAACTGAAGTGACTGAGCGCGCACACACACACGGATACATTGAGGGACCAGGTGCCTGTCTGTTTTCCTTCCTTTCCCTCTGACTTCCTTTTTTTTAAAAAAATAATTCAATTAATTTATTTGTGTTTGGCTTCCCTGGGTCTTCGTTGCTGCGCTTTCTCCGGTTACAGTAAGCGGGGTCTACTCGTTGTGGTGCTGGGGCTTCTCATTGCAGCAGCTTCTCTTGTTGAGGAGCACGGGTTCTAGGGTACTTAGGCTTTGGTAGCTGCAGCACACTGGCTCTGAAATTGCAGCTCCGGGGCTCCTGGAGCACAGGCTCAGTAGTTGTGGCATACGGCCTGAGTTGTTCCGTGGGCAGCGTGTGGGATTTTCCCGGATCGGGGTTCGAACCTGTGTCTCCTGCATTGGCAGGCAGATTCTTTACCCCAAAACCACCAGGGAAGCCCTTCCTCTGCCTTCCATTTGACTCAGTAAGTATTGAGGAAGTGCCTACCTGAGAGGCCGGGCTGGCTTCACAGATGTGCAACTCGGGCGATTGTTCAGAGGCCGGTGCTCTGAAGGGAGGGCCCCCCAGGGACTACTGCTCTGTCCTTGCTGTGTTTTTCCGAATCATTTCTGAACAAGAGATGCTGCACTATCACTTTGCACTGGTCCCCGCTGGTCCCACCTGGATGTCTAAACAACACGTTTTATTGGGCTGCTCGATATTGAAAAGAAAGAACTCGGTCCGCATTTTAACATTTGGAGAGTTCACGTAAGAACAGGCTGTATTTTGGAAGACTGGAAACTCTTGCCACAGAGAGTCGATATGCCCACGTGCCTCCAAAGATGGGCTGGTCATGGGCGGTGGTGTCCTCTGCAAATGTCACGGGCTTCAGTTCACCAATGTCCGCACCTCTTTTGGAGGCTTTGGACCAAGTCCCTTTGTTCATTTACAGAGCATCTGGGATGGTGGCTGGGGCCAAGGGCTTTGCAGCCAAGTATGTTTTCAGCTTTGCCAGTCAACAGCCGTTGACCTTGGGCAAGCAGCTCTTTGCCTTAGCTTTCCATCTGTAAAATGGAGATAATGAGAACAATAAATTCTCCCTTAGGGATGTGAAGCATAGACTAATTAACACATGGAAAGCTCCTAGAACGTGTTGTATTAGTATTGCTGGTCTTTTACCTGTTGCAGAGGCTCAGATGTTGAGTCTGAGGGGTGTCCCCCGGAGCTGGAAGCTGCATGCCCAGCAGCTGGCTATGATGTCACTTTCCTCCTGCCAGCTTGAGCAGCCTTGTCAAGGCTCACTTTCTCTGTGCCTTCAGAGTCGTAGTTTGTACTTGGAAGCTGCCCTCCGAAAGTTATAAGCATGATTTTGAGGGAAGGGCCTTCTGTTCCTTAAACAGACCAGTTCATCCCTGCCTCAGGGCCTTTGTACATGCTGCAGTTTCTTTCTGGAATACTCTTTCCCTGTATATTTGCATGGCTATCTGCTTATTCTGGTTTAGCTCAAGTGAGAGAGCCATTCCTTGACCACCCTAAGTAGTGTCTGCCCTGATCCCTCCACTCATTTGCATTCAGTTACATTATCTCCCTCCCAGAACTTGTTTGTTGTCTGTCTCCCAGACAACCTGGTCTGTCTTAGTCATTGCTGTATCCCCAGCACCTATTGCACCATTGCCTGGCACATGGCAGGAGCTCAGTAATAATTTGTGGAATGAATGAACCACTGAGCTCATTAACTCTTCGTGGCCACCTGTAAAGCAGGGACAGGAGGAGATGCAATAGCTCAAGGTCGCATAGCCAAGGAGGCCAGGAAGGTAGGCGGGGACCAGGTGCCTTGCTTCTGATCCTCCTGCCCCCAGGTGGGAACAGGAGAGACAAGGGAAGCTTTGGGCCCACCCGGCTACCCAGAAGGGGTCAGATATGGAGCAAGGCCACGAAACAGCCTCTAAGCACGGTAAGAGTGAGCCAGCCTGGCAGCCAGGAGGCGGGACTGTTGATAAGAGCCGGAGACCATCGCCATGACAACTGGACAGCCTACAGCTTCCTGCAGCAATAGCAACGTCACCAGGGATGCAGATTTGCATTTGGCTGGGGTGCAATGAGGGCAGTGAGGGGTGGGGACTCCAGACACACAGTCTGGGGGAAGGTGGTTTCTTTTCTGAGAGTTGCCTAAAAACTGAAAGGACCAGGTGACACTATATCAGTGTGTGTGTGTGTGTGTGTGTGTGTGTGTGTGTGTAGGAGTGTGGACTGGGTGGAGCCAGGATGCTGGGTTTGAATCTCAGCTTTACCATTTCCACACATCTTGTCCAAGTGATTTAACCACTCAGTGCCTTGATTCCCTCCAGGTAAACCGGGGATAGACAATGGTACCTTACGCATGGTTCCCAACCTTCTTGGTGCTAGGGACCGGTTTCGTGGAGGTCAGTTTTTCCATGGACAGCAGTCAGGGAGGGGGATGGTTTGGGGATGATTCAAGTGTATTACATTTATTGAGCACTTAATTTCTATTGTTATTACATCAGCTCTACCTCATATCATCAGGCATTAGATGCTGGACACTGGGAACCCCAGCCTAACAGGGCTGCTGTGATGATTAAAGGAGATAATACTCTCACATCACTTAGCATGTATCTTACATTGCTACTAAGTTCTAGAAGTCAACTTTCATATGACTTTTGGTTGCCTTTCTGCTGAGGTAGTGGGAAATTTGGTCTCAGTCATCCTCAGGGATCCCCTCTTTCTTGGCTTTTTTCATTCATTTAACTAATAGTTATTGAGCACCTACTCTGTGTGAGGCAATGCTCTAAAGATGGGAAACGTGGCAGTGAACAAAGCAGACAAAAATTCTTGCCTTTGTAGAGCTGACATTTTAGTGGTGAGAGTGTCAGTTGCTCAGTCGTGTTCAGCTCTTGGTGACTCCGTGGACAGTGGCCTACCAGGCTCCTCGTCCATGGAATTCTCTAGGCAAGAGTACTGGAGTAGGTAGCCATTCCTTTCTCTAGGGGATCTTCCCCACCAAGGGATCAAATCTAGGTCTCCTGCATTGCAGGTAGATTCTTTGCTGTCTGAGCCACCAGGGAAGCCCTGACCATTTTAGCAGGGTAGACAGTCAACAGGATAAAAAGGAAAATACTTTATGTATGTGTGTGGTCAGCTGATAAGCTGTGTCCTACACTTTGTGATCCCCTGGACTGCAGCCCGCCAGCTTCGTCTCTCTGTGGGGTTTTCCGGGCAAGAATACTGGAGTGGGCTGCCATTTCTTCCTCCAGGGGATCTTCCTGGTCCAGAGGTTGAAGTTACATCTCTTGCATTGGCGGGGAGATTCTTGACCACTCAGCCACCTGGGGAGCCACATGTTATGTCAGATGGTCTTAAATGTTAAGGAGAAAAATGAAGCAAGTTTGGAGGGGAGATGGACTGTGGGTGAGGGTTTGCAATTTTAGACAATGGTAGGTTGTAGAGGTGTTAGAGCCCTCCTGACAAAGTCACCTTCGAGGATGTAGGAGGCAAGAGAGGGAGCTCCATGGTTATATGGCAAGAACATCCCAGGTAGAGCAAACAGCAAGTGCAGAAGCCCTGGGGCAAGAAAGTCAGCGTGCATGGAACCATAACGTGCAGTTCCGTGTTTGAAATGTGGCACGTATGGTGTTACGTGGCACCAGTTAGTGCTGGACGGGTGGCTGTGAGCTTCCTCATGGATGGAGATGTGCTTACCTGTTTGTTCACACACAGGACTGCTGTGTTCAGCCAGAGGTGCTGTTCCTGCACTGCGTGGGGGATGCCATCTATGCAGATTACAATGGAATGGGACCCCCTGGGGTTGTGCCATGCAGTGGCCCTGTGCAGATTTTATGAGGAAATATACAAAGATATGTCTGTGAAAATGTCCATATGTGCATATGTCTGGATATTTGCACAGAAGTGATATGTAAATGTGTACATATGGGTATGTCTATTTAAAATATTAATATTTTGAATATCATGGATTTTTGTACTATTGATTTTTTAAAATATTATTTCTTTTTCACTGTCCCTGAAATACATTTTTTNTTCAGTGTCCCTGAAATACATTTTTTTTTCTAATTACATTTTTCTAAATACAAGTTTAAAAGATTTTTTTTAATGTGACCGTTTTTTAAGGCTTTATTGAATTTGTTACAATATTGTTTCTGTTTTATGTTTTGCCTTTTTGGTTATGAGGCATGTGGAATCTTAGCTCCCCAACCAGGGATCGAACCCCCACCCCCTGCATTGGAAAGTGAAGCCCTAACCACTGGACCACCAGGGAAGCCCCTGTCCCTTACATTTTACGCCACAGCAAGAGCCTCACTTTCTTTACCTGAGTCCTGGTCCTGTTCTGTCTGCAGGATGTAAAATGAATTTGGGGGAGGCCTGGCTGAGGGGAGGGAAGCATTTTCTTCCAGTTTTTCTCCAGCATATGTGCTCATTAGCATGTGGCCAGAATCTAAACTCAATCTGAGCACCTCTTATTTCTCTAAGACAAGATTTATGGAGTGCTGATATGTGCCAGGGAGTCACATACATTATTTCACTTTATCCTTACAACCATCCTCTGGGGTAGAAATTTTTTTGTTCAATTGCACATGTATTTATTTATGGCCTACTATGTGCCAGGATCACCATCTGGTATTCCTGCTGGCCCAGAATACATTCTTTATTTTTCTGGTAAGAGCACCCCAGGTTTTTGGGAGGAGGCTAGCCTCTCCCCCTCACAGTCCAAATGGCTCAGCCCTGGTTTTCTGCACCCCTCCCCGTAGCTCCAGGAGTGTGTGGCCTGGGTGGCCCAGTCAGCATTGTCCATCTCTCTGGCCATAAAGATTGGTGATGGGATGATCATGTGACCCAACTTGGTCCAATCAGAGTGAATACTAGGACTTTTGCTGAGCTGTTTGAAAAAAGCTCTCTTTCAACCAAGATTTCTAGCTGTAAGAAATCTGATGTAATCTTGGAGCTCTTAGGGAGGGTCCACTACATGGAGAAAAATAAAAACTGAGCCCTTGGCATCTTTAGAGCCTCTGGATCCAACTGTACCTGAAGCTATTGCCCAAAGACTTTTCAGTTCTAAGAGTTTACCATTGGTTTCTAAAATTAGTTTGAGAAGGCATCTGAAATCCTGTGTTGCCATCTTTATACATTATCTTCTTTAATTCAGGGGTGAACTCAATGGAGAAGGGGCAAAAATTATAAAGGAACTGAGTTGCCGGAAAGTAAGCAGCTCGTTCAAGGTCATATAGCAGGTCAGTAGTTGAAGCTTGGATTCGAATCCAAATCTCTCTGCCTCCTGAGCATTCCATTCCACATTGTCTGAGCTCTGGACTAGAGGATCTGTGGAGATGATAGACAAAAGACTCGAGTCCCATTTGGGCCACTGTTTTGCTCTGTGTCCTTGATCAGGTCACAACCTGAGCCTCAGTTTTCTCATCTGTAAAATGGGGAACATAGCAGTGCCTATACCATCTCTTTGTCATGAAGGTTGAACAAAATAACCCAGGTAAGTAAAGTGTTTAGAACAGGGCTGGGCAGGTGAACAGGAGCAGTGAACATGAGCTGTTATTATCATGGCTGTTTTTTGGAGCAAAAGAAAGGGGTCTGGGGGCTTCATCTTTGCCTGTAGCCAGGATACTCCCTGCCTCCCTGCTGGTCACAGGTTCCCAGGAGACCTAGGGTGGCATCTTCATCCATCTCCTGCCAGATCTGACTCACTTACCCAGGAAGTAGGCACTTAAAGAGCCGCTTCCCCAGTTTCTCTTTTAATTTTCATTACATAAATTTCTCACTTCCTGGAATAGAGATCTTGAACGGCTGGGCTCATTTGGAAATCAAAGTCAGCAAAGACCTCATTTATATTAATGGGGATGCTAGCCTGGCTTGCAGGGAGGCTGAGACGAGGATGGATGGTAGCGACTCTGGCTGAGCTGCTCCACACTGAGCTCTCGGACGCTGCCTTGGAGGAGCAGATTCTTCTAGGTTCATCTGGGACTGTCTTCATTATGTGAGAGGCTCCTGGATGCAAGGTTCCCTGATGGCTCAGATGGTGAAAAGTCTCCCTGCAATGCACGAGACCCAAATTTGATCCCTGGGTCAGGAAGATCCCCTGAGGAAGGAAATGGCAGCCCACTCCAGTATTCTTGCCCGGAAATCCCATGGACAGAGGAACCTGGTGGTCTGTAGTCCATGGGATCACAAGAGTCAGACACGACTTAGCGACTAAACCATCACCATCACCTAGACGCCAGGACTGTGTTGGTCTCTGCCTTAAATGCCCCCATGGCTGCTCTGAGAGTGACCCTGCTTAACGAGGTGCTGTGATGGAGCCCTGTTGCCTCTCTTACCTCCTACCTATCATTCTTCTTACTCATCCCGCTCCAGCTAAGCTGGTCTCCTGAGAGTGTTCCTATCTCCGTGCCTTTGCACTTGCTGTGCCTTCCGTCTGAAAAGCTCTCCTAGTAGCTCTCCTGGTGGCTAGCTGCTTCTGTCAATTAGATCTTGTCTCACAATCACCGCCTCTGTGTGGTCTTCCCTGACTGCCCAGTCACCCTAGATCACCTCCTGCTTTGTTTTCTCCATAGCGCTGAGCAATAGTTTGTATCTTCTTATTTACTAATTTGCCTATTTATTTATTGGCCAGCTCCTCTATGAGGATGTAAACCCCATGAAAACACAGACCACATCCATGTCATTGGCCTTTGTTTCCCTAGGACTTGGCACAGAGAAGGGGGCCAATGAATACTTATGGAATGAATACCTGGATTCACTTAGCAAACTTCTTTTGAGTGCCTTCCCTGTGCCAGGCTCTGTGCTGGTGCTTGGAACAGAGATAAGACAAGATCTTTGCCTGCATGGGGTTTGCAGTCTGGTGCAGAGAGGGCTGAGCCGCAGTAACTAACATTTATTGATTGTGACAAGCACTTTACAAGATGCTCGATCCTCATCACCGCCCTGGAAACTAGCTGCTACGGGTACAAGTTCATAAAGCACAGAGAGGCAAAATAAATTGCCCGAGGTCACACAGCTAGAAAGGAAAGGAGCTAGGATTTGAACCCGGACTCCCTGGGTTTCACATTTGCTGGGTTAATGAGCTCAGTGAAGTCAGAGGGAGTTAGAGCCTGGTGCCATAAAGGCTGTGATGGGGCAGGCTTGGGAGGCTGCAAGAGCCCAGAAAAAAATTTCCGATCCTGCCTTTGATAGGAGATGCAGTGCCTTAGCTGTGTCTAGAGTTTCTTTTTAACTTTATAGCGTAAGAAGTTTTAATATCTCTATACTGTCCACAGTTAACATATTATTCCTGTGAGAGGCACTGCTGCTCATCACTGTTGTTGAGTTGTATTGGGCAGGTGAGTGCTCGCAATTTTGATGTTCTCCCTAATGTTCTCCCTAATGTCACAAGGACTGACTCCCTGAACTTAGTGGAGGGATGAAGGACTTAAGAATTCAGGATCCAGAGCTGGGTTCAAATCCCAGCTCCTCCCCTTGGCTCCAAGGGCTCTCCCTGCATGAGGCAAGTGGGCATCTCCAAACTCACCAAGGCAGCTAGGTAATCAATAGCTAGAAGGGCCTGCCCCACCCCTTCCTCTTCCATGTCTCAACACCAGGTAAGACCCAGGCTCCTCAGCTTCAAGAGGGACTGAGGACGGAGAAATGGGGAGCTATTGTTTACCGGGTACAGAGTTGCGGTTTTGCAAGATGAAAACCTGCTGGAGATGGATGGTAGTGATGGCTGTACAACAATATGAATGACTTGATATCACTGAGAATTGTATACTTCACAATGGCTAGAGTTTATAAAGTTTATGTTACATGAGTTTTTTTTTTTTTCTTTTTCACAATAAAAAAAAATTAGAGCAAAGAGAAATTCCAGCTTCTGTCTTTCTCTTGGATCACTCACTCTGGGAGAAGCCCTCAGCCATATTGTAAGGATACCGAAAACACCTTATGGAGAGATTTGTGTGGTGAAGGACCTTCTGTGGTTGAGGCCTTCTGCCAACAACCCCAACACCAACTTGTCAGGCGCCTGCGGGAGCTATCTTGGAAGCGGGTCCTCCAGCCTAGCCAGGCTTTCAGAGAACTACGGCCCTGGCCAACATCTTGACCGCAGCCTCACCAGAGTGTCTGCCCTGGAGCCACACAGCTAAGCAGTCCCCAAATCCCTGAGCCACAGAAACTGTGAGATAATAAGTGTTTACTGTTGTTCTAAGCTGCTAAGTGTTGGGGTAATTTGTTTTACAGCAGTTAAAACTAATCCAGTTCCTCATTTGTAAAATGAGGGTGATGATAGTTTCACGGAATTGTTGATGATGATTTTATAATACTCATGATGATAATTTCATAGGTTGATTTTTATAGAGTCGTTGCTAAGAATTAATTAGCAAATAAATGCATGTGAAGTGCTCAGAACCGTGCCTGGCATACAGTAAATGCTCAATAAATCTTAACTAGCAGGATTTTATGCTCTCTGTGATTTCTGGCATTGTGAGGAGCTCAGCCTGAACAATAGATCTCCACTAAGGAACAGATATAGGCCCCAGGCTATGGGACAAATAACATTTATGGTAACAAAGAGAGCTGGCTATTATTGAGTACTTATGCATGCCAAGCCTAGGGCTAAGCATTTAACATCTTTTTGTTAAAGCTTTCCAGTAGTCTTTCAAAGTAAACACTGTTATTTTCCCATTTTATAGAGTGAAAAAACAAGGATCCACAGAGGGAAAATGACTTGCCTTACATAGGCCACACAGCAAAACAACAGTGTAGGCAGAATTTGAACTCAGATGCTTCAGTTCAGTTCAGTTCAGTCGCTCAGTCGTGTCCGACTCTTGGCGACCCCATGAATCACAGCACGCCAGGCCTCCCTGTCCATCACCAACTCCCGGACTTTACCCAAACTCATGTCCATCGAGTCGGTGATGCCATCCAGCCATCTCATCCTTTGTTGTCCCCTTCTCCTCCTGCCCCCAATCCCTCCCAGCATCAGGGTCTTTTCCAATGAGTCAACCCTTCGCATGAGGTGGCCAGAGTATGATGCTTCAGACCCCAGCGTTTCCCTTCTGAACCACTAGATCCAGCTGCAGCTTTAAATCCCCTCTCCTTCCACCTCCACCCGACAAAGCCCATCTTTCCCCTTTAGCTATTTCCTGTTTATTAGCACAGGGTTAATTGCCAGCACATCTGACAAGCGAATAATTTGTTTCCTCAGCTCCCATCTGCTGAGGGTCAAACCCCCTTCCCCTTAGGAAACCAGAGAGTTGATTCCCTTAGAAGTTTTGTTTTTCTGATTCTAATATCCTCTCCCAGGCTCTCACCTTTTTAAAGAAAACTTATTGACTGCTCTGGGTCTTATTTGCGGCATGTGGGAGCTAGTTTCCTGTCCAGGGCTTGAACCCAGGCCCTCTGCACTGGGAGCGCGGAATCTTAGCCACTGGACCACCAGGGAAGTCCCCAGACCTTCACCTTTGCTATTGAGGTTGGGCAAAAAGAATACACACACATTCAGGAAAAAGCACCAAAGTATCTGCCAGCCTTCGCTCCCTATAGCGGCTCATCAGAGGCTGTTTAATTGGCCCCAAACCTTTGGAGCCCAGCACTTCCAGACATGCTGCCAGCTGGCTCTTCACAAACAGCTTGCCTAATATTTGCCTAATATGTGCATGTGGCCATCAGGAGGGCCATGTCCCCAGACAGGCGATGAGCTCAGGACATGGGCATCGCCACACCTGCTCCTCTCCCTGAGGACGGGGGAAGCAGCTGTGTAGCCACTGACAGCAGAGCGTTTTCTGAGCTTGGGTCTCGTGTGTAGGCAGAAGGGCAGACAAGGACCAAGCCAAGGCCAGTGGGGGCCCGGAGCGGGGGACAAGGAAGTTTGGCCCTGCAATGGGGCCACGGCCGTGATGGATCTGCCCTCCCTCAAGCCGTTGCTTCTCAGATATTTCTGGCCATTCATCAGTTTCATTTTTGGCTGTGCTGGGCCTTCGTTGCTGGGTGTGGTCTTTCTCTAGTGGTGGTGAGAGTGGCTATTCTGTAGTTGCAGCGCTCAGGCTTCTCTTAGCAGTGGCTTCTCCTGTTTCGCAGCGCGGGATCTAGAGCATGCAGGCTCAGTAGCTGCTGCACTTGCCCTTCATTTCCCCACGGCGTGTGGGATCTTTCTGGACTAGGGATTGAACCCATGTTCCCTGCATTGCAAGGTAGATTCTTAACCACTGCACCACCAGGGAAGCCCAAGAAGTATTTTCGCATTGTGAACTGTGACACACACACACACACACACACACACACACACAGACCCCACCACCACCACCACCACCAACACACACAAGTGAAATGAAAGTTTCATGAATCTGAATTCATTTTATTGTGAGCAATGCATGCTGATCTATTATATTCTGTTCTAATCTGGTCTGGTCTTTATCATTATTTCATCAAAAAAGTGCTACTTGTGACCCATGAAATAGATTTCAAAGGCCCCTTAATGCAGGGATTTGTAAGCTGCGTCCATGAACTTTAATGGGACAATACTCGATAGTTTTATCTTCACTGACCTCTTGCTGAAATGTAGCACTTCCTTCAGTTATAGAGACAAAAATTCTTAGTAACATAAGCAGCATTTGTGACATTGTCACTAACAAACACTATATGATTTTGCATCTCCATTATGCAGATGGCTTGAAACAGCTCAGAAGTGCTTTGTGTGTGTTGGTCTCTCAGTTGTGTCTGACTCTTTGTGATCCCATGGACTGGAGCCCACCAGGCTCCTCTGTCCATGGAATTCTCCAGGCAAGAATATTGGAGTGGGTGGGTTGCCATTCCCGTCTCCATCAGATCTTTCCGACCCAGGGGATTGAACCCTGGACTTCTGTGTTACAGACAGATTCTTTACCATCTGAGGCACCAAGGAAGCCCAAGAAATGCTTTACTTCCTTGAAATTATGGTAGTTACTAGACCTGATCTCAGGTGGCCTGGGCCTGGAATGGCTTGGAGTGGGGCTTGGGTTCCCAGCCAGAGATTGAGGCTGGGTCATGGCGGTGAGAGCTGCAGATCCTAGCCACTAGATCATGGCCAATGACAAGGGCCCTGGGTCCTCGGCTTTGCAGAAAAGAACTTCCACAAAGACAGAAAGTGGTGAAGCAAGTATTTATCAGGAGGAAAAGACACAGTATGTGTGGGTAGACTCAGAAGGAGAGTCCCTCATGGTAGTTTGGATTATTTATATGGGGCATTTCTTTCGGGCTTCCTTTGGCCAGTCATTTTGCTTTGCCTGGTTCACAGTGCACCTTTGGCATCTCTCGGGGTCCATCCCATGTGTGTGCATGCATCTCTTAGCCAAGATGGATTTTACCAAAAAGGCGGATGGGTAGAACATCCCTTGGCATCACTCTCCCTCTGACCTCCAAGGAGCCTTTCTGCACACGTGTGATCAGGGAGATCTCCTAACTTGGAGAATGAGAGACATGTGGTCAGAGCCGTGCCCTGCTGCCTTCCTTGATTGTCCAGCTATTCTCTCTTGGAGTTTCAGTCCCCAGGGAATGAATCTCCAATTGCTTTACCCCAGGGGAGTGGGAGGCGTCATCTACCTCCTGCCTCAGACCCACTGCTAGGTGGTGTTATTTAATTTGCTAAGAAGCCCATGTATTACCGTATCGTGTATTTTAAAATATTTTGATAATTCCATGTCAACAGATTTCTTTTGTAAACCTATGTATTTTATCTTATGCACTTAAAATTATTATCTGAGGAGGGGTGTGTGGGCTTCACTGGACTGCCTGGGGGGTCCACAAAAAGGTTGAGAATCCTGGCACCAGTGGTGCTCAGCTCCCCGTTTGTGAAACAAACACTGCCCCAGCAAGCTCCAGGAGAGCAGAGCCCTGCAGGCTCTGTAATGTGCCCCTAGAGCTAACGCTGAAGTCATATTGATGGCCAGTGTCTGCAGCACTTTAGCAGGCGCCCGCCTTTATACCAGCTGCTTTATATGAATTATTTATTTTAATCTTTATACCAACCTTGTGAGGTGGGTTCTATTTTTTTTTTTTTTTGCCTCATGTCTCTCTCTTTCCCCAACTTTGTTTTTCTTCTTAGCTTCAGATGTGTCATCCATTTAAACTGCGTTGATTGGCAGCCTTCCCCTCTAGGGTGTGGATGTCTTTAAGGTAGGAATTTGCTTTGCTCAAGGCTGCGTCGGAGAAGGCAGTGGCACCCCACTCCAGTACTCTTGCCTGGAAAATCCCATGGATGGAGGACCCTGGTGGGCTGCAGTCCATGGGGTCGCTAAGAGTCGGACACAACTGAGCGACTTCACTTTGACTTTTCCCTTTCATGCCTTGGAGAAGGAAATGGCAACCCACTCCAGTGTTCTTACCTGGAGAATCCCAGGGATGCGGGAGTCTGGTGGGCTGCCGTCTATGGGGTCGCACAGAGTCGGACACGACTGAAGTAGCAGCAGCAGCAGCAGCAGAGTGCCCCAGGGGCAGGGATGGGACCAAGGTGAGGTGAGTGAGGCACTCATTTCTCAAGAGATTTAAGAGTGTGCCCCAAACTTGCCAATCTAGGTAAAACATATTTAAAAATTAATGCAAAAACGCTACAATGAACAAAATATCAACATTTCAGATAATGACAGAATCCAACTCTTCACTGGTGCAATTCTGCCTCCGTCACCACATCCTATTCTTGGCCCTGAGGGGTTTAATATATAACTGTTGCTTAAGGAAACGAGCCTTATTCTATAGATGGAAACTCTGAGACACCGCAGCTAGAGAACCCCCTGATGCCATATAACCACTAAGTGGAGGAGTCAGGATTTTGAACCTGGGCAGCCTAGCTGCAGCCTGCCGCGCTGCAGTCCACGGGGTCACAAAGGGTTGGGAACAACTGAGCGACTTAACTGAGTCTGGCACTAGACCAGACCTGTCAAACACCGCACAGTCTCGTCTACTAAATTACTGTGCTCGATCCTTTTACCAGGTAATTGTGGTACTGGAGAAGACTCTCGAGAGTCCCTTGGACTGCAAGGAGATCAAACCAGTCAGTCCTAAAGGAAATCAGCCCTGAATATTCATTGGAAGGACTGACACTGAGCTGAAGTTCCAATACTTTGGGGACCTGATACAAAGAGCCGACTCACTGTAAAAGACCTTGATGCTGGAAAAGACTGAAGGCAGGAGGAGAAGGGGGCAACAGAGGATGAGAGTTGGATGGCATCACCAACTTAGTGGATATGAATTTGAGCAAACTTCAGGAGGTAGTGAAGGACGTAGAAGCCTGGGGTGCTGCAGTTCATGGGGTTGCAAAGAGTCAGACATGACTTAGTGGCTGAACAACAGCCTCGTAGAGGGGCTTCCCAGGTGGCACTAGTGGTAAAATAAAGAATCCACTTACCAGTGCAGGAGACTTCAGAGATGCAGGCGTGATCCCTAGGTCGGAAAGATACCCTGGAGGAGGAAACGGCAACTAGCTCCAGTATTCTTGACTGGGAAATCCCATGGACAGAGGAGCCTGGCGGGCTATAGTCCATAGGGTTACAACATGTCAGACATGACTGAAGCGACTTAGCATGCACACAACCTAGTAAAAGTTTATAGACCCGGCTTAAAATCTTGGCTGTGCCTGTTGGTAGCCAGACGACCTTGGACAAGTCACCTTACTGGGCTTTGCTTCAGCCTCCTTGGCTGCAAAATGCAGATAATGATGTTTTCCTAGTAGTGTTTCATGAGGACTGGGGGCCATGGCACATGGAAAGGGCTCAGCAAAGCTCCTGGAACACAGGAGATCTTGGGTCACAGCACGTTTCTTGCAGGCACCCATGATCTATGTGTGTGTATGTGTGGTTTCTTCGAGGCCCCCTTGACCTTTTCCAGTCCTGTGGCCACGGCTGAGTTTTCCAAATTTGCTGGCATATTGTGTGCAGCACTTTAACAGCATCATCTTTTAGGATTTTAAATAGCTCAACTGGAATTCCATCACCACCACTTGCTTTGTTCTTAGTAATGCTTCTTAAGGCCCACTTGACTTCACACTCCAGGATGTCCTGACCTAGGTAAGTGACCGCACCATTGTGGATACTGGGGCCATTAAGACCTTTTTTGTACACGTCTGCTGTGTATTCTTGCCACCTCTTCTTAGGCTCTTCTGCTTCTGTTAGGTCCTTACTGTTTTTGTCCTTTATTGTGCACGTCCTTTGTAGTTTTTTTTATATAGATCTTATACATATCTGTTGGATTTATACCTGTTTCAGTTTTTTGGTTGATACTGTAAATGGTATTGTGTTTTTTAAATTTCAGATTCCACTTGTTTATTGCTGGTTTGTAGGAAAGTGATCGACTTCTGCATGTTGAACTTGTCTTCTCCGACTTTGCTATAGTCATTTGTTAGTTCAGGAATTTTTTTATGTCAGTTCTTTTGGATTTTCTACTTAGATAATCATGTCATCTGTGAACAAAACCAGTTTTATGTCTTCCTTCCCAACATGTACACCTTTTACTTATTTATTCAAGTCTTATCTCTTTTTTTCCCTCTTAGCCTAGCTGAAGGTTTGTCAGTTTTATCTTTAAAAAAATAGTTCGTGATTTTTATGTTGTTTTCTGGTCTTGATTTCATTTACTTCTTTTCTGATCTTCATTTTCTTCCTTTTGCTGACGCTGGGCTTACTTTTGTCTTCTTTTTTCTGGTTTCTTGAGGTGTAAAGTTAGGTTGTTTTTAAGACTTTTTTTTTTTTTTTGCTGATGTACAGGTTTATAGCTATAAACTTCCCTCTTAGAACTGTTTTTGCTGCATTCCGTAAGTTTTGAAATATTGCATTTCCATTATTGCTTCTTTCAAGAGATACTTTTCGATTTCCTCTTTGACTCAATGGTTGTTCAGGAAGGTGTTATTTCATTTTCACACAGAAATTTTCCATTTTTCTTGTTATTGATTTCTAGTTTCATAGCACTGTGTTCAGAAAAGATATTTGCTAAGGTAGAAATTTTCTTATATTTGTTAAAACTTGTTTTGTGACCTAATATAATCTATCTTTGGAAGAGGAAATGGCAACCCACTCCGTTATTCTTGCCTGGAAAATTCTGCAGACAAAGGAGCCTGGCGGGCTGCAGTCCATGGGTTCGCAAAGGGTCGGGTAAGACTGAATGACTGAGCTTGCACCCATGATCTATCCTGGACGCTGTTCTTGGTGAGTTTGGGGGTTTTTGGATGGAATGTTCTATATATGTCTGTTAGGGCCATTTGGTATAAAGTATCGTTCAAGTCTAGTGTTTCTGCGTTGATTTTCTGTCTGGGTGATCTATCCATAGTTGAAAGTGGCACTTTAATCCACTCAAATCCCTACTTAAATTCCCCACTACGATTGTATTGCTATCTATTTCTCCCTTCAGCTCTGTTGGTATTTATTTAATACATGTTAGGTGCCTATATATTTACCACTGTCCTATCTTCCTGATGAACTGACCCTTTTAGCATTATATGAAGCCTTTGTCTCTTTGGCCACCTCATGGGAAGAGTTGACTCACTGGAAAAGACTCTGATGCTGGGAGGGATTGGGGGCAGGAGAAGAAGGGGAAGACCAAGGATGAGATGGCTGGATGACATCACTGACTCAATGAACGCGAGTCTGAGTGATCTCCGGGAGATGGTGATGGACAGGGAGGCCTGGTGTGCTGCGATTCATGGGGTCACAGAGTCGGACACGACTGAGCGACTGAACTGAACTGAACTGAAGCCTTTGTCTCTTACCGTGTTTGTCTTAAAGTCTATCTTGTCTTTTATAAGTACAGTTATCTTTGCTCTCTTTTGGTTTCATGTGGATGGGATATATTTCCCATCCTTTCTTTTTTCATATTTTACTTTTATTTACTTGTGTATTTGGCTGCACTGGGTCTTAGCTGTGGTCGTGGAATCTTTTTTTTAAGTTGCGGCCTATGAGATCTTTTACTTCCAGCATGTGAACTCTTCGTTTCGGTATGTGGGATCTAGTTCCCTGATCAGGGATTGACCCGGGCCCCCTGCATTGAGAGCACAGACTCTTAGGCACTGGAGGATCTCATCGACAGAGGAGCCCAGCAAGCTACAGTCCATAAGGTGGCGAAGAGTCGGACACAACTGAAGAGTCTTAGCACACACAAGCACACATGTGTATACAGGTATGTGTATGTATATACATTTCACTATATATAAGTGAAGTCCTATTCTAAAAACAGGGAAGTCCTATTATACTTTAAAAAAAAACAAGCAAAACTTTTTTAGTGGTTTCCCTGGAACTTGCAATATACATTTACAACGAATACAAATTCACTTTCAAATAACACTGCAAAACTTGGCAGAGAGTTTGAGTACCTTATAATAACTAATCCACATTTCTCCTTCCTGTCTCTTGTATCATTACTGTTATTCAATTCACACACACACATATATATATAAATGTGTATATATATACGTGTACCTGTATACACATGTGTGCTTGTGTGTGCTAAGTCTCTTCAGTCATGTCCGACTCTTCGCCACCTATGGACTGTAGCCTGCTGGGCTCCTCTGTCCATGAGATTCTCCAGGCAAGAGTACTGGAGCGGGTTGTCATGCCCTTCTCCAGGAGATCTTTCCAAAGGATCAAATCTGCCTCTCTTACGTCTCCTGCATTTTTATATGTGTGTACACATATAAGCATACTAATGGAATACATTATTGCTGTTGTTCACTTGCTCAGTCATATCCAACTCTTTGCAACCCCACGGACTGCAGCATGCCAGACTTCCTTGCCCTTTACTATTTCCCAGAGTTTGCTCAAATTCAAGTCCATCGAGTCAGTGATGCCATCCAACCATCCCATCCTCTGTTGTCCCCTTCTCCTGCCCTCAATCTTTCTCAGTATCAGTGTCTTTTTTCAATGAGTTGGCTTTCGCATCAGGTGGCCAAAATATTGGAACTTCAGCTTCAGCATCAGCCCTTCCAGTGAATATTCAAGGTTGATCTCCTTTAGGATGGACTGGTTGGATCTCCTTGCAGTCCGAGGGACTCTCAAGAGTCTTCTCCAGCACCACAGTTCAAAAGCAGCAATTCTTTGCTTCTCAGTCTTTTTTATTGTCCAGTTCTGTTCGTGACTACTGGAAAAAACCAGAGCTTTGACTATACAGACCTCTGTCAACAAAGTTATGTCTCTACTTTTTAATACTCCTTCTAGGTTTGTCGTAGCCTTTCTTCCAAGGAGCAAGTGTCTTTTAATTTCATGGCTGCAGTCACTGTCTGCAGTGATTTTGGAGCCCAAGAAAATTAAGTCTGTCACTGTTTTCATTGTTTCCCCATCTACTTGGCATGAAGTGATGGGGCCGGATGACATGATATAGTTTTTTGAATGTTGAGTTTTAAGCCAGCTTTTTCACTCTCCTCTTTCACTTTCATTAAGAAGCTCTTTAATTCCATTTTGCTTTCTGCGTTAGGGTGGTGTCGTCTTTGTATCTGAAGTTATTGATATTTCTCTCAGCAATCTTGATTCCAACTTGTACTTTATCCATCCTGGCATTTCACGTGATGTACTCTGCAAAGAAGATAAATAAGCAGGGTGACAGCATGCAGCCTTGATGTACTCCTTTCCCAATGTGGAACCAGTCCATTGTTCCATGTCCAGTTCTAACTGTTGCTTCTTGACCTGTATACAGGTTTCGCAGGAGGCAGATAAGGTGGCCTGGTACTCCCACACTTTAAGAATTTTCCACTTTGTTTTGATCTACACAGTCAAAGGTTTTAGTATAGTCAGTGAAACAGAAGGAGAATTTTTTCTGAAATTCTCTAGCTTTCACTATGATCCAACAGATGTTGGCATGTTGGCAATTTGATCTTTGGTTCCTCTGCCTTTTCTAAATCCAGTTTGTACATCTGAAAGTTCTTGGTTCACGTATTATTGAAGCCTAGTTTGAAGGATTTTGAGCATTACCTTACTAGCATATGAAATGAGTTCAATTGTGCGGTAGTTTGAAGGGAAGCACTTTAACAGCATCATCTTTTAGATTTGAAATAGCTCAGCTGGAATTCCAACACCTCCATTAGCTTTGTTTGTAGTGATGCTGCCTAAGGCCCACTTGCACTCTGAGATGTCTGGCTCTAGGTGAGTGATCACATCATTGTGGTTACCTGGATCATTAAGATTTTTTTTGTATAGTTCTGTGTATTCTTGCCACCTTTTCTTTTTTTTTTCTTTTAAATTAATTTCTTAATTTTAATGGAGGCTAATTACTTTACAATATTGTGGTGATTTTCGCCATACATCAGCATGAATCAGCCACGGGTGTACATGTGTTCCCCCATCCTGAACCCTCTTCCCCATCCCTCTGGGCCACCTCTTCTTAATATCTTTTGCTTCTGTTAGGTCCATACCATTTCTGTCTTTAGTGGGCCCATCTTTGTTATTTATTGGATCAATTAATAATAAGAAGTTATTATTATTTTCTGTTATATGCAGAGTACATCATGCAAATTCCAGGCTGGATGAAGTGCAAGCTGGAATCAACATTGCTGGGAGAAATATCAAGAACCTCAGGTATGCAGATGACACTACCCTTATGGCAGAAAGTGAAAAAGAGAGTGAAAGATGGTGACTGCAGCCATGAAATTAAAAGACACTTGCTCCTTGGAAGAAAAGCTATGACCAAGCTAGACAGTATATTAAAAAGCAGAGACATTACTTTGCCAACAAAGGTCTGTCTAGTCAAAGTTATGGTTTTTCCAGTAGTTATGTATGGATGTGAGAGTTGGACTATAAAGAAAGCTGAGCTCCAGAGAATTGATGCTTTTGAACTGTAGTGTTGGAGAAGATTCTTGAGAGTCCCTTGGACTGCAAGGAGATCCAACCAGTCCATCTTAAAGGAAATCAGTCCTGAATATTCATTGGAAGGACTGATGCTGAAGCTCCAATACTTTGGCCACCTGGTGCGAAGAATTGACTCATTTGAAAAGACCCTGATTATGGGAAAGATTGAAGGTGGGAGGTGAAGGGGACGATGGAGGATGAGATGGCTGGATGGCATCACCGACTCAATGGATGTGAGTTTGAGCAAGTTCTGGGAGTTGGTGATGGACAGGGAGGCCTCACTTGCTGCAGTCCCTGGGGTCGCAAAGAGTTGGACACAGCTGAGTGACTGAACTGAACTGATAATAAGAAAATTAAAGTTTTATTTTGTCTTCGCTTATTTCTTTGATGATTGTTCCTTATATAAACAGATATCTTTCTGTTTTTCTTTTTTTGGGCACTTTGGGGCTTGCGGGATCTCAGTTTCCCCAGTGGAAACAGGTATCTGTCTTTCATTTTCTTTTCTTTTTTGTCCACCCTGAGTTTTTCAGGATCTCAGCTTCCTGACCAGGGGTTGAACCTGAACCACAGCAGTGAAAGCTGGAATCTTAACCACTTGGCCACCAGGGAACTCCACATCGTTAGGAAGTTCTGGGTTTATAACTTCTATCTTTTTCTACCTCTCTAAATAACTTTTAGAAAACATTTCATGCAAGACAGGGCTACAGGCAACAAATTCCTTCAGTTTTTGTTTGTATGAGAAAAAAAAAGCACAATTTCTCCCCTTCTGAAGAATAATTTTGCATGGTCCAGAATTCTAGGCTGGTAGTGTTTGCTTTTTTTCAGTACTTTAAATTTTGCATTCCAGTCTCTTCTTGCTGGTCAGATGTAATCCTTCTCTTTGTTCCTCCAGAGATGAGGTGCTTTTTTCCTTAGGCTTCTTTTAGTTTTTTTTTTTTTTTTTTTTTNAGTTTTTTTTTTTCATGTTGCTAAGTTCAGTTTAACAGGCATTCTGAGGCAGAAAAGGGGTGAAGAAATACATGGAATTTAAGGTATTTGTCTTGGAGTAGGGGGGTAGTGGTGCCAGCTCCTCCAGCCGGGTTCAGAAGTTTTCCTGTTAATGACCATGGGGAGTAAACTGTCCCCAGTGCACGTGGGGTACAGTGGAGGCTTGGGGCATTTGGGTTCAGCAGGATAATAAGCAGAGCCTAATGCCATGCCTAGCATTTGCATCTAAACCAACATCACCCTGCAAAATAGCCACCACCCTGGCAGACACAGGTGAGATCTGAGACCTGAGAAAGGGACTTGCCCAAGGTCCCTTGGGAGGCGGGCCTCACCCTGCTGCGCCTCTTCTCAGCTGCGCAAAGTCAACTCCTTTGGCCGAGGTTGAGATGCCCCAGGGCAGGGAAACTCCTACCATATGCACTTCCTGGTGAATATAGAGCCTGGCAGGGTTCAGCCTCTTCAGACTTTACTATCATGGACACCGGTGTTCATCTGCACCCAGGACAGGGTGCACGCAGCCCAGGACATCCTTCTGAGGGTCCAGAGGTGAAACGCCCTGTGCAAGAAGTGAACCATGGCAGTCCCGCCCCTTCCGCAGTGAGAGAGCACCCGCTGGATGTCCTGCCTGGGTGTAGGTTTTTGTTTGCATTTATCCTACTTGGTGTTCACTGAGCTTCCTGGATCTGTTGTTTGGTGTCTGACATTAATTTTGCAGAAATTTTCAATCAATGTATTTTTTTCTAATCTGTCTTTTGTCCCTTTCTCTTTTTCTTCTCTTTCTGGTGCTCCCATTACACACATGTCAAACCTTTTGTAATCACCCTACCATCCTTGAATTTTGTTGTTCCTTGTCCTGTCCAGCTCTTTGCCATCCCACGGACTGCAGCACGACAGACTTCCCTTTCCCTTCACTATCTCCTGGAGTTTGCTCAAACTCAAGCCCACTGAGTCTGTCCTTGTATATTCTCTTCTTTTCAGTCTTTGTTCTCTTTGCTTTTCTGCTTTTGAGTTTCTGCTCTGCTGGAGGGAAGGAATTTACATTCAACTGGAAGGAGTAAACAATAAAATAAACAAATAAAATATAGTATGTCAGAAGATGGTAATCGACTATGGAGAATAATAAAGCAGAGAAGGGGATGGACTGGGAGATGTATGCTTGTGAGGGAGGTGGTGTGGGGTATTGCTGCTATAAATAGGAAGTGAGCCACATGACTCGCCTGGAGAAGATGTTCCTGGTGGGAGAGGGAGGGTGGGGAGCCAGGGCAAAGGCCCTAGGGTGGAAGTGTGCTTGACGTCTTGGAAAGTTGGCTGGGGCCTAATGTCTGTGAGGCGGGTGGTGAAGGAGGTAGACGTAAGAAAGGAGGTCAGAGGGTGGAAGGATCTGGGAGGGGGCTGGAAAGGAGCTGCATCCTAGGAGCCCGTGGTGGGCATGTTTGAGGAACAGCAGGGAGACCAGCGACGATGGAGCAGGACACCACCAGGGGAGAGCAGACAGAGGCGAAATCAGAGCGGCAGGCAGGGACTGGGGGACGTATGGCCTTGTAGTCTATGCCAAGGACTTTGGATTCTATTCAAAACGTGATGGGGAGCCTTTGGAAGGTTTTGACAGTGAAGTGATGTGATTGAACTGACAGTTTGACAGGATCCCTCTGGCCACTGTGTTGAGAAGAGCCTGAAAGGGACCAAGGGCAGAACCAGGGAGCCTGATCTGGAGGTTGCTGCAATCGTTAGGCCGCAGACAGTGATGAGGTGGCCCGGAGCTATAGCAGCGGAGGGGGGAGAAGTGCAGATTCCTGATCTATTTTGAAGGCAGAGCCCACAGGAACCACTCTGCTGACAGGCCGTTCATTTCAGCACTGTTTGTTACAGCAAAAGTTTGGAAGCATCCTCAATGCTCAGCTCTGGGAGACTAACAATTACTGTGCACAATAGAACAGGACACAGGCTTGCAAAAGAATGAGGAAGCTCTTTGTGTTCTCACACAGAGTGACTTTCAAGATACTTTAAATGAAAAAAGCAAAGTGCAAATGTTACTGTTTGTGGGGGTGGGGAGGAGCGGGCACGGGTAAAACAAAACACACACACACACTGTACATACACACGCTTGTACATGTGTGTTTGTCAAGAATGTCAGTGGAAGGATACATAAGGACCTGGTAACAGTAATTGCCTCTGGGGACAGGGGGCCTGGGGTCTAGAGGTGTGAGGGAAATTTCACTTTTCACCGTACCTTTTGGACTTTGAACTTGGTACCTCCTCCGGGGTGCTCAACTGAAGGGATTTTGTCCCTCAGGAGACATCTGGCTATGTCTAGAGACATTTTTTGGCTGTCACAGATGAGGAGAGGGTGTCCTTGGAATCTAGTGGAATCCCTTACCCAGGGACGCTGCTAAATATCCCGTGGTGTGCAAGGCAGCCCCCACCTCAAAGAATGACCCAGCCCTGGATGTCAATAGTGCCGAGGCTGGGAAACCCTGACCTATGGAAGAAACAAACATTCTTTTTTTTAAAGATAGTCTTTTATTATGAGATTATATTTCTGGAAGGAGACATGAAATCTTTCGTTTCACTAGGAAATAGCGATAGTACATGGTAGTTACTTTTCAACATCTTTACTTGACAAAATAGAGTGCTGGCAAGGCTTTTGTACTTTCCCAAACTGAACAGGCAATTATATTGGCCTATGAAATTCTAAAGTTGGAAACTACTCTTTCCAGTAAATGAAATTTAGTGGCCTTAAAATATATTCACAAATTCTTCGATATATCTCTATTTATGAGGTGCAATTCCTCTCTTCTTTTTTTGTAATTGCTCTCGAGTATGAGCTAATGAATAGAACTTGGTAGAAGTGATGCTGTCTGATTTCTGCAACCAGGTCACAAAAGGCCTTGCACTTCCTCCTTGCTTTCTCTTTCTTGGATCACTCACTCTGGGGGAAGCCAGCTGTCCATACTGTCAGAACATTCAAGAAGTCCTATGGAGTGGTCCATGTGGTGAGGAAATGAGACCTCCCCCCAACAGCCAGCAGGGACCCGAGGCCTCCTGAACTATGTCGGAATCAGATCTTCCAGCCTCAGTCAAGCCTTCAGATGACTGCAGCTGATGCCTTGTTTGAACCTCATGATATATACTGCCCCCACCCCAGCAAGAACGATCCAGCTAAAGACCCTCTTGAACTCCTAACCCAGAAAAACGTTTGGGAGTGAGAATAATAAACGCCTGGGTGAGATGATAAACGTTTGGGTGAGATAATAAACTTGGGGGTAATTTGTTACACAGCAATAGATAACTAATATAGAAATCATCAAGTCCTGTCAATCAAGGAGGAGATCACAGAAGGGCAACGTATGAGCAGGGTTGGCCTGCCCACACCTGTTTTCATTTGGTTACTACAGGATCAAAGGAAAAAAATAGAATTAGTTGTTAACACTAAAAAGGTGAGATATTTCCCATAAAAATCAAGATTTCTCACTTCTCTGAAAAGGTCTGAAGATCTGGCATTGCTGGGCCTGCATCTCTATTTAGTGACAACCAGCTGCAGATGAATAGAGTACACCCTTTTATTTATTTAAAAAAATTATTTATTTATTTTTGCTGCACTGCATAACATGTGGGATCCTAGTTTCCCTGCTCAGGGACTGAACTCAAGTCCCCTGCATTAGAAGCACAGAAAGTTTGAGCCACTGGACCTCCAGGGAAGTCCCAAGTTCACCCTTTTAGACAGGAAATGTGATCTTAAGTTTGCCACACTCACCACCACTCCCTTATGTCTCTTACCTGGGTTGCTTTACTCATTTATGTTACCTGCTTGACTCTTATAGGCATTTGAGCTTGTAACTTGTACTAGGAGAATCTTTATGAGGTATCAAGATCAGGAATACCCAGGCATGGTTGACATGAGGGTCAAATGACCAGAACAGGAGTTCCATGGACACAGCACCGGTTGGGTTACCACTGCTTGCATATTGGGAAGACAAGTCAGCTAGATTCTCGTGCTTCTTCTCTTTCAGATGAAGAGTAACAGTTAGCGCTGCTCCTCTAGGTCCCCAGGCTCTCCAATTCAGCCTCCCTTACAGATCATCATATCCTCACCGCCCTGTGCCCTTCAGAAAATAAACCACCACACCTGTTTTCTCCATACCTTTTTATTGAATTCTGCAGACTCATTAAGGGACCATTTGCTTAGAAATTCTTAAACATTTGGACGTATTTTACAAGACAGGACAGCAGCTGGAGGTCACAATTTCATCTCATCACATGCATGAAAAGACACTGGGTTTTTTGTTGTTTGGTTTCTCTGTGTGTGTGTGTGATGCTTGTTTTTCACCTTTACAGGAAGGACTAGAGACGGCAACTGACCAGAGATGAACAGAACCCATGAACGTGACTCCAAGAAAAGAGTGGCTAAGGACATTGGTCGTTTATGGCTAATGTGATTGGCTTGGCCCCTGTTATGGGCGGGGCGATCAGAATGGCTTTGCTGGCAGAAAAGCCTCAACCTCACCCCGCGGTTCCTGGGAGAGACAGAAGGTCATAGCTGGCGGGATCAGAGAGCAGGCTACCACTGGGGGCACTGGGCTCAGAAAAAGGAAGACCCTTGGCTCTGAAAGCTGGAGGACAGGCTGGCCTTGCTTTCCAGCTCAACCGCCATGGCTCAGGGAATGCAGTCCAGTTTCCAGATATCAGCTCCCACATTCCTGCCCCCAGCAAGTTCCAGCCCAGGGGAAACCGTGACCTCGGACCCTTGGCTTAGCCTACTGGAAAACCACCTTGTGCTACGGGCTAGGGTGAGCTAAAGTAGGGTCTGAGGGTGAAAATGCAGGGCAGGAGAGCCGAAAAGAGACTGGGGCTGCCCTCATGGGCCCCTGGAAGTGTAGCTCCGAGAAGACCCTCAGGGCAGAAAATTTGACTGTCATCTTGGCCCCCAGTTGAGTCGAGGAACAGATGGCAATGCTGGGGCTTACAGGCTTCAATGGGAGGGGTTTCCCATTTCTCCCACCTTCCCAGAATGAACTCCTCTCTCCACTCACCCATTCACTCATCCATTCATTCACTGGGAAGTCAATCATTTTCACATTTAATCACTCACTCAAAAAAAAAAACAACCACCAAAACCTACAGGTTGGGTGCCAAAGTCATATGTTAGGGGCTAACCCTGAGTTCCTTGACCTTGGATTGAAGCCAGGACAGCAAAGGGGCCATACAGCCCAACCTCTGCTGGTCTTCCTCATCCCTACCCCCAGGCACTCTGAGCTCAGAAGTCAAGCTCATCGGAGGGAGACCCCCAAAGTCCTAGTGAAGACGAGGGGGCCTGACCCACACTGAGAAGTCCAGATCCTGTGGACATCTTCTCTCATGCTTCTTTCCTTGTTTTCCAAGCCTGGATGAGCTTAGGGAGGTGGAAAGTGTGTGGCGATCCATGCAGGACTCCGGAGGCCATCCCAATGGGACAGAATTGGGAGTTTTCTTCATTTTCCAGAATGCTCATGTCATGGCAGCCAGCCACTTGCACTGTTTCTGCAGGACAGGGCCTCAAGGAGGGTCTTGGAAACTGGGCTTTTGTTTAATTTTGGTTTGCGAGGAAGGGAGTTGCTCAGACTATCCAGCCAAACCTTTGCCTCATCCTGTGATGAAGCAACCTGAGACTTCCTGGATGTGGGGTCACCCTGAGGACGAATTTCCCCACTCCTCCAGGCCCACCATCCACAATTAGGAGGAAATTTAAAACCTCTTTTGTCAAATGCTGTCCTTGGATGTGGACGTTCCACCTGCAGGCAGCCGTAGCCAAAGCCTCGTTTTGTAGTAAAACTAGATCGCAGCTGTCTCTCTCTTTCGGCCCTTCTGGACTTCCTTCATTGGGTGGGGACTTTCAAGGGTCTGGAATGGGATTTCTTTTTTTATTTGTTGGAAAAAAAAAGCCCTTTGGGGATGATGCTGTTTGCCATTGCCTGGCCAGTCGGTTCCTTAGGCAGCTGGCAAGTGGGTAAAAGATAACTGTGTCTCTTGTACAGAAAGCCTGAGGCCCACGAGGGCACAGGACCTGGGCAGAAGGCTGAAGCACCGTGAGCAGGCCAGCCAGAGAAGGGGGGGTTCACTCCATGGCTGGCCTGTGGGAGGGGAGCAGGAGCCTCATCCCAACACAGTGTGGTCCCTGTCAGGGCACTGGGGTAGGACAGGTGACCAGCGGTGCCATAACAATTGTCCAAGACAGGGAGCAGAGAAGATCAGATCAGGGTGTCCCGCTGCCACTTCCCTCCCTGATACCCCCTCAGAAAGCTCCACACTCTAGAATCTGAGCTTCTGCTAACTGCACCCTCTGCCTTTGCCCCCGTGGCTTAAGCCTGTGCTCAGATGTTCAGACCACACACACACACGTGCGCACACAGGCATACACTGGAAGGGGGTGGGGAGGGCGTGGTAGAGAGAGACTTTCCCTGGATATTCAGTCCGGTATGCAGTTGGTATGCAGTACTAGGCACCCTCAGCAACATCCATTTCATACATCAAGTAGTCTCTTTTTAAACACCTGTGGTGTCAGAGATCTCATGACCTGACATGGCACCAAGTTCCATGGGGAGGCAGCCCTGCCTAGTAAAAGGACTTTCTTAATCTGAGCTGAAATTGACTGCCAGGTCCCTTTCGTACAGGAAAAACTTGCAGAGATGGGCATGCAGCCATCCTGCGGTTAGGTGGTCCCTTCTTCAGGCGAATGGCCCCACTCCATCCCATCCCCCTCCAGCCCTTAGATATTTCCAGGATCTCCTCAAGAAGGAATGGAGAGTTAAGAGTTAGCAGTGAAGATGAGGGGCTACTCGATGAACAGACTCCCTTCCACATCCATTTCTTCAAGCTGGTATTTGGGGGAGTTCAGGAGAAATTCCAGGTTCAATCAATATGAGGGGCAGTGGATGGAAACCCCAGCGACACAACATTTTCCTAGATGAACCACCCACAGACACCCACAGGCAAGGGTGTTTGTTTTTCTGACCATCAAGCCTAGCAAACTGCTGGGAGACAGTTTTATTGTTGTTGTTCTTGTGCAAAAGTTTTTTTTTTTTTTTTTAATCTTGTTTATTTTATTTGGCTTTGTTTCAAACCAGATTACTGGGAATTGGGGAGGTGGGAAAACTCTGATTAGAGCCTTAGCCCAAAATGTAGTTCAAATGGTAAAGAATCAGGTTTCGATCCCTGGGTCAGAAAGATCCTTTGGCAGAGGGAATGGTAATCCACTCCAGTAATCTTGCCTGGAGAATCTCATGGACAGAGTAGCCTGGCAGGCTACAGTTCTTTGGGTTGCAAAGAGTTGGACACGTCTGAGCGACGAACACACACACCAGAATGATACGTTCGTGTTCTGTTGGCTTCCCCTTGGGGTTGATGACTCAGTGGGTGATGGTTCACTGCCATCTAGGGGTCCTGACTTGGCTCAGATCTCTGACCAGACCTGCTGCCTCTGCCCAGCAAGGCAGGTGGGATATGACAGTCTGCAGATGCCCACTGGAGGTGATCTGGGCGTTCTTCCTCTTGCATGAACTGACGGATGGAGAATCATCTTCTGGTGAAGATGCTGCTTCACAAGATGTTGCTGGCCTACCCAAGGCCTGGAAACTGCCTGGTGGAATGAATTATCTGTACAGTCCAGACACTTCCTGATAGGTGGAAGCTGGAAAAACACCACCATCCTTGCCATGAGTCGCTGGCTCTGTGGAGCCAGGCAGCTGGAGAGGGAAGGGGAGATGAGATGGCAGATTCTGGGGACAGTCCCTTCTCAGGATTTGGCTGCGAGCTTGTCTGGGGAAGGTGGTGGTGAGGCTGTTGGACATGGGTTGAAATGCAGAACTGATTAAAAGTGGATGATATCTGAGGCCCAGGATTTTCTCTGGGTTTTGAGAACCTGAAAGTGCTCTGATCTTCAGATCCAATCGATGTCACAGGCAGCAGGGTGCCGGATGCAGTGACAGGCCAGCCAGGAGGGGTTTCGGTGTCCTCTGAATCTCAGAAATGCCAGAGGGAGGCTTTCTTGCATGAGATTTTAGACTCCAAGATCTCTGGGAAGAAGAAAACTCAGTCCCTTTAGAACCCCAGAAGGGTGTGGGGGATGAGCTAAACCTGCCCACATCCCATCCCGACTTTGAGGGCCATCTGTAGCCCTGCTCCCCCTGGTCTCACTCTTATATCTGTGCTCTGGATTCTTGAGAACAATAAACAAGAACAGACAGAATGAGGAAAGTAACAGGTCAACAGATTCTAGGCCTTGTGTTAGAAAATGCCTGCGTGAGGCAGTCAGAACCCCAAAGTTTTTCCCCACCTCCAGAAAATCAGAATAAAAAAGAAGAAGAAAAACAATAACAACAACAAAAAAAACAGTCCAAGGAACAATGGGAGGAAATGAAAGAGACCAGAAGACATCAGCTGCAATAATGGCTAACAGTAGAACTCCTAAGATGTTACTGTGTATTACAAAAGAAGAAAGTAGACTCAATGGCCCAATTATAAACTTGCTAAAAATACATATATATATATATATTATATTTTTTATTTGAACAGAAAAATAGACTACTCTGAGATGCATGGACATCCTATGATGTAGTCACGCATCAGATATTTCTAGAGCCAGAAAAATGGCAACAGAAAACGCAGAGGTAACTCTTATTTCTGGATGTAGCCAGCGCTGGTTTGGGTCGCCCGGGGTTGAGTAAAAGCATTTGGATGCTGTCATGAAAGCAGTGGGAGGTGAGGAAATTCAGCTCAGGGCTGGAGGCTCTCCACTGTCCTGCTGGGGGAGTCACGGGAGGGCTCTTTCAAGTCCTGCCAACTTCATGGTGGTAGAAAAAGTCCTTTCTCAAAGGATCGTGTGCTAGAGGCTTTTTGCCTCCTTCGCAGAGGATTCAAAGTTACTTGACTGGAGGCTGAGGCTTGGGGTCATGTTACTTGAGACTAGTTAGTTGGCAGAGAAATGAGGAAAGGAGAGAGGGAGAGAGAGAGACCGGGCTTTAGTGACCCTTGTCTGGTAAATTTTAAATTCCCCCCGTGCCCATGGACTACACACTCCAGCCGAGACTTGGAGCAAGACAGAAATATACAATAGTTACAAACATCCACAATACATTACAGTTTTACAGAAGAGAATACTGTTCTGGTTTTTTTTTTCTCATTAGAAACGTGGATCTTATTAGGAGAAAGGGCAAGGATGAGGCTTACAGATGCTAAGACATGGCGGAGGAGAGGTTGGGTAATCAGTCTGAAAAAGTCTGTGTCACCAGCAAGTCTCAGGGGCGAGCCAGGGGGGTGGAAAGGAAAGGGCCTCCTCAGGATTTTGCCGTCTCACCACCGTCGTCTTCTTCCTTCTTGATCCCCGATGCCTTGAGAGAAAGGGGCTTTGTGGGAATGAATGCTCTTTCCTCTTTTTTCTCTCCCTGTTGAGTGTGCTTAAGATAAAACTCCTAAAGAAGGCACTGAGAAATCTACTGCACGGAAGTCCTATTGTTTTCTTTACCCCAAGATAAAAAGGTGAGTAAAGGGACTCCTCCAGAGCTTGCCCGCCTCTCTCTGCTGGTCGGCGACGGCCGCCCGGGTGATCAGGGCACACAGCTACCTGGTCCCTTGTTTTTGTTGTCCCGTGTAGCCTGTGTCTTGACACACACGCTCAGCTGTGTCTGGACCTAGTCCCTAGCCCTTTTTGATAATGGTGGAAGTTTGCTGGGGTTCTTGATGAGTTTTACTGAATGTGCCGAAGGGGCCAGGCATCCATCCACCTCCAGCCCCTAGATTCATTTCTTTGGGATGAAATAACATTTCTTGTTTTTGTTTTTCTTCTCCCACTTTCATTGGTTCAGGAATGGGTGGGACCACCAGGTTAAAGCAGTATTTGCCTCCAAACCATTGCTTTTCTCTCCTCCATCAATACCAGTCTATCAAGGTTAGCTTCTCAGTGGAGACTCTTAGGTAGATTTCCCAGTGCACGTACACAGTACATGTACAAGTAGGGTGTACACATCTTAAAAAATCTGGGCATGTTTCTTTTTGACAGGTGGGGGCCTGGGAAAACGTACAATACTCGATTTTGAATCGGCACAGGGTAAAAACTATATTTCTATGATAACATCCACACGTAAAAGGAAAACCCAAAACAAAATGCAATACTTTCTAAGCATAGTATATGCTGAGTTTCAGTTATTCTGTTTCTATAAGAACTCTATAGGACTCTGGCTATTAAGCCTGAACAGGTAGGTTCTTCATGATACTTCTGAATTCATCCTTCAAAAGTGACTCAATAAAATGCTACTTTAAGTTCAGACAAAATACATGAGGAAGGAAAGGGATAGGTCCTGCATGACCACGCAAGGCAGATAGGGCCTTTGGTTACAAGGAGAGTTGCACCAATTGGTTATTAGTTTAAAAAAAAAAAGAAAAAAGAAATCATTTCTAATCTGTACACTTCTCGACTGCTTCAACCAGCAAATGAAATGCCTCGATTTGAAGAAGGGGTGATAAGTTCCTTCTCACTATATATGGCTATATTTAAACATGTTCACTTTCCTGATATGTAAAATAGACTATATTATTATTTATTATTATTAATTTTTACAGATAGCATCAGCTCTAAAAATATCTGAATCGGAAATCACAACTATTTACTTTTATCAAAAAGCATTTGTTTGTTTTCCCTGAATTTTCACGTTTGTGCTGATGGCAGATGTGATGGTGACAGAAACAAAGACACGAGAGATGGCCCTGGGAAGACGGTCTTGCAGCCACTCCTCCACTGGCCCCCAGCCTGTACTGTGTGCTCAGCAAAGCACCTGGGGGGCCCTGCGCTTCCTCTTTCCGGTGAGCCACCAGCCCAGGATAACCTTGTACTCCCTGCCCCCTAAATCCCTTAGGATTTGATGCAAGAGTATTCTGGTACTTCCGGAGTCAAGACACTGTGTTAACGCAGCAAGAAACAGGACTGCGCCCTCTTGGAGGGATCTACAGTCCTTGGAGATGCTGAGAAGCAGTACGAACCAGGTGCACATGCAGCAGAGGACACAACTTTTTAAGGGCGGTGGAATGACCCCATGTCATCATACCTATGACAGTTGGCCCAATCTCTTGCCACTGTGCAGAGGGCAGGCAGAACGATTCTGTGATGCTTGTGTACTGACAGGTGGATTGTGCCATTGTACTAACAGGCAGACCAACAACAGAGTCTATGGACAGGCAAACCACATTTTGTTCCATCAGGAAGATGAATGCCTGGCACTATACTGAGGATCGGCAGAGCTACGCTATTGTACTTGGGATACCATCCATCAACATTGTGTTAGGAGAATGACATTGCCCCATTGTACTGAAGACAAGTAGATCAATAACGTGTCATTTTCACTAACAGATGGGCCAACAGCATGGCATCGTGCTAACCAGTGGCTCCACCCAGTGTTCCTGAACTGGGGAATGGCCAGCTCCACCATGCTGTTGAGCTAAAATCAGGCAGGTCAATGCCAGGTCATCAAACTAAGACAGGAAGACCCACACCGAGAGAGAGAGACCAGAACTGCTCACAACGCACACAAATACTTATTGCTTTTGTCTGTACTGGCTGCATTGATGGCTGCAGAAAGGAGAGCTGAGCTGTTAGTACAGACAGTGACACTGAAAACACACCCACACCTGGTGGACAAGAAAGAGAACAGAGTGAAACACCCAGTGCCCAACCATCTACATCCCTCTTCTGAGATGCTCGTGTTTCCTACACACATGACTTAAGCACAGGACCCCACAGAAGGGCCAAGTACCCTTTCTGATGCAAGAGGGTTAAGGGGAGGCTTGAGGGGAACAGGGAAGGAGCCCACAGACTTTGACAGCAATACCAGCACAGTCTCACCCACCGTGGCCAGACACACGCTTGGAGCAAAAACTCAGCTATAGTCTCAGTGAAGTGGCCCACGGGAAATCATGCTCGTTTTAAAGTGCGAGATGTTGACACTGTCCCTGGTAAAACCTATTTTTTTTTTTTTTTGAAAAACATAAAGTGCTTTTTATTTTAACTTTTTTCTTAAAACTTAAATACCACAGGAAACAAAAAAGAAATTCTATTATAATAAGTACTTTTCCTGCCTCAGCAGGAAGGATTCAAAAGTCTGAACTGGGCATTTCAATTGGGGATTTTTTTTTTCCTTTTGTTTTTTTCAGGTTAAAAAAAAACAGATTTTATTCTGTTCTTCGGTAACATACAGTCACTTTGAATAAGCTATTCTTTTCATATTTGACACTTGCATATCTTTTGAGTCTACCCTAGCGATGTACAGAAAGCATTTTCCTTCTCCACCCTAAAGCAATGCTCAGAGTTCATACTGTTGCCTGAGCACCCGCCTTCTGAACCCTTTCCAGATTGCCAGGGGCAATTAGAATTGAGTACAAGTGGTGCAACTCACCCTGATGATATCTCAAAATAAATCTCAGGTACTATGGAATACTGAAGTCAATGAAGACATTTGAGGAAGGGTTTTGCGCTGGGATCCTGGCCAACAGTGCAGCTTTCCCCAGGACATGAGCATGCCCGGTAGCCGTCTAACAGTGGGATACATCCAGCAGGTGACGGACAGAAGTTCCTAGAGGTGGCCAGGCAACACCCCAAACCAAAATGGGCAACCCACTCTTCGAACACCGGCCACCTGTTCCAGCATCCTTCTTCAGCAGAAGCCAGGAGGGATGAAGATGTTGCCCTCGGAGGCTGTGGTGGAGAGCCATGAGAACAGAGTGAGGAGTAGGTGGCCTCGGCAGCGTCTGGAACGTGGTAGTGGTGGCTGCGAGTTCTGTTCTTGTCATCTTCCAAAGAGGGCAGTAGAGATGTTACAAGGAGGCGCCATACCCCTCGGCTTGGCCGGCTTTGCTTCTGATGGACCCGTTGACAGCTCTCAAGGTTTTAAGGGAGCTTCCTCTGGAGTCTCTCTTCTTTCTGGGGGCTTTGCAGAGCCTTTCTGTTTCAGAGTTCATGCAGAAAACCTCCGTGGTAGGTGAGCTGAACAGCACCCCTCTTTGGACCCTGCCAGAAGTCTCTCCTCAGTGTGGGGGTGGTTCAGATGCTCTGATCCCGTGAGCTTCCGTGGGCTCCGCCCCCCGGCAACACGCGGACATCCGGGGAGATGTGGTTCTCAAGTTTGCACTTTTCCGGACCACTGGGAGCTTTTCCAGTCAATGCTTCTGTAGAGTAAATACAGTTCTGCCTTAAGAACTTAGGGGAGCTGGGTAAGGGGGAACTTTCAAAGTGGTTATTCTCTGACCTCGTCCCGACACTGAACTTGGGACTAGTGTTCCCGTGGAGGCTCTTGGGAGGGCTGGAGTCCACACTGTAGAGGACTTGCCCTTCGTCATCTGTGTCCGCGTCAATGTACTGGTGGATACCTGCTTCAAAGTTGAATGCTATTGCTGTGTGTTTCTCGGGCGACCGGGGGGGTGTCCGAGCACTTGCCGTGGTGTAGATGGAGGACTCTGGACTCAGGACAGGCCTGTCCAAGAGGGTGGCACACTCCAGTCCCGCCACAGCTGCCGCAGCACCCCCCCGGTTCCTAAGAGGGTCATGGTACATCCCCAGAATGGGGACTAATGGACTGGGATCTCCCTCCATGAAGTTGACTTTAAGAGCTCGAAGCTTCAAGGGGTTGGTGGTCTTCATGGAACTCTTGGGGCTCTCAATGAAGAAAGTGGAGTGATGGCTGGCATCAGGGGTGGAGTTGGCCTCCACAAACCTACCACCAGTGGCACCCAGAGCTCCCCGCCAACCAACCTCTGGGGCCATGCCACCTCCAGTTTTGCTGGGAAGCGATGCCAAAGGGCTGTGGGAGAATCTGGTGGCTTCAGGGAAGTCTGTGGCACAGCTAATGAAGCTATCAATGCTTGACATGCTTCGCATGTCAATGACCCCTTCTGTACGAGTAGGCAGAGGGGCCACAGGGCTGGGGATGCTCTCCATTTCAAGTTCTTCCTTTGGTTTGCTCTGGGTGGCTGACTCCTTAGTATTGAGAATGGGCTGAGATTGAGTCTTGGCCATCTTGTTGTACATGTCTTCCAGCTGCTGGACGTTCAGATGCTGAGGACTAGAAGATGATCTGGCTTTCTCAGGGGAGCCCTGCTCCTTGGTTTCAAAGGATTTGCTTGAGCTGGTTTCAGACAGTGTCCTCTTGGTCCATTTCCATTTGCTGGGAGACAAGTGATTATCTTGCACTTTGTCTTTCTGACCCACATTCTCTCCATTTTTCTCAACCACAATGTCCATCATCTCGATGCTCCGGGGGAATGCATCCTTCATATTCATGGATACGATGCTGCCGTTCCTCTTGGCTCTCTCCAGAGCCTCTCTTCGCTTGATGGCTTTCTCCTGCCTCTTTTGCTCTTTGTAAAACTCAGAGAAGTTATTGACAATGATGGGGATGGGAAGAGCAATCACCAGGACCCCTGCGATGCAGCACAGACCCCCCACAATTTTCCCCAGGAGAGTCTTGGGGTAGATGTCTCCATACCCAACGGTTGTCATAGTGATGGTGGCCCACCAGAAAGAGGCCGGGATGCTTTTGAACTTGGTGTCATCCTCATCCTTCTCGGCAAAGAAGACAAGGCTGGAGAAGATCATGATGCCCATGGCAAGGAAGAGGATGAGCAAGCCCAGCTCATTGTAGCTCCTCCGCAGGGTGAAGCCCAAGGACTGGAGGCCAGTGGAGTGACGTGCCAACTTAAGGATGCGGAGAATACGCATGATCCGAAAGATCTGGACCACGCGGCGGACGTTCTGGAACTGCAGCACACTCTTGTTGGATTCAGTGAGGAAGATGGTGACATAATATGGCAGAATGGCCAGTAAGTCAATGGCGTTGAGTGGGCCCTTGAAGAACTTCCACTTTTTTGGGGAGGAGAGGAACCTCAATAGGTACTCCATGGTGAACCATGCGATGCACACAGCCTCCACGTGGGCCAGCTGGGGGTTGTCTGTGGTCTGGCCAAACTCGTCAAGGCTCTGCAGCTCGGGCAGGGTGTTGAGAGACAGGGCAATGGTGGAGAGGACGATGAACATGATGGAAATTATGGCAAGGATCTGTGAGGAGAAGAGAGTGGGATTTAGTTAACAACCAGCAATGGGATGGTCATCCTAATACTCTGGCTCTGCAGGACATTCCTCAACTCTCAAGAGCATTTTCGTATCTTATGAATTAGCTAATGGCTGGATGTTTGAGATAAAAAGATTTATTCAAATCCATTTATCACATAGACTTGGAAGTGAAGTGAAGTCACTCAGTTGTGTCCGACTCTTTGCTACCCCATGGACTGTAGCCCACCAGGATCCTCCATCCATGGGATTCTCCAGGCAAGAATACTGGAGTGGGTTGCCATTTCCTTCTCCAGGGAATCTTCCCAACCCAGGGATCAAACCCAGGTCTCCTGCATTGCAGGCAGATGCTTTAACCTCTGAGCCACCAGGGAAGCCCTAGACTTGGAAACTGATGTCCAGATTATAGAAATGGTTTAAAGCTAATCACCAAGCCCAAGGGTCAATCAAATTTGTCTATAAAGTGCAAGATAGTAAATATTTAAGACCTTGAAGCCCACAAATTCTTGGTTGCCACCACTTAACTCTGCAGCTATAGCACGAGAATGAATGAACATAGCTGTTTCAATAAAACTTTATTTATAAAAACTGGCAGTGGATTGAATTTAACCTGCAAGTCATAATTTGTTGTCTCGTGATCTATCCCAGTGGTTCATAATATTATGGAGTGGGGTACTGCTTTCCTGACATGACACTAATGATAATAAGTTACCCTTTATTGAGTTGATCACTGTATGCTAGGCACTGTGCTAGTCACTTTCCATGAAGCTCCTTATTTCATTCTTTAAAAAAAAAAAATTTATTTAGTTGGCTTTTCCAGGCCTTCGTTGTGGCATGTGGGACCTAGTTCCCTGACCAGGGATCAAACCTGGATCCCCTGCTTTGGGGCCACTAGGGAAGTCCCCTTATTTCACTCTTACAACAATCCAATTATCACATTGTACCTCCAGAGAAGAGATGGGGAAACCTAGGCTTCCAAAGTTAGTCAGCTGCAGAGCCAGGATATTTACCTGGGTTTGTCTGCCCCTAGTACATGAGCTCTTAAGGTTATATTAGAAATGAGATAAAAACTACAGACCTTTTTGCTAAACACTCAAGATTTTGCAGATGATTTTCAGGGAGGCATAGACATCCTGGTCTCATGTTAGTAATTCCAGAGTATGACTATGAATTTTTGAGGCTAAGGATCACAGTTTAACTACTTTTGAGTTCCCTGAATCAAGAAGAGGATCTGGGGGCTTCCCTGGTGGCTCAGTGGTAGAGAGTCTGCCTGCCGGTAGTGAGGATGTGGGTTTGACCCTTGGTCCAGGAGGCTCCCACATGACGCAGAGAAGCTGGGCTGGAGCGCTCTGGAGTCCAGGAACCCCAACTGATGAGCCCACTCGCTGCAACTGTTGAGGCTCGAGAGCTCTGGAGCCCATGCTCTGCAATAAGAGAAGCTTCTGCAACGAGAAGCCCGCATACCACAACTAGAGAGCAGCCTCTGCCCTCTGCAACCAGAGAAGAGTCTGCACAACAACCAAGACCCAGCACAGCCAAAAATAAAATGAATAAATAAATTTTAAAAAAAGAGAAAAGGGTCTACTCCAGATATTTGGGCTCACTGGATGTTTATCGAAATTAATAGAACCTAGGCTAGACTACAGCTTAGGCAGAAATGCAAGCAGATGTAATACATTCTCTAGGGTCATTTTTTTTTTTTTTCAAAAATACAAATCCAATCACATCACTCTCCTGCTTAATAAATTTCCAGGCCTCTTCAGGAGAAAATCGAAACTCCTAAACTTATCTATCAGTCGTCCTCACTCTTCCCCAAAACTGTCCTCTTCTCATAGGCTTGCCCCTCTCTTTCTTCTGCCTCTGCTGAAGAGCTGGGGGTGGGGGTGAGGGCTCCAAGCCTGTATTAGTTGATCCTGACTACCGCTGAGTGACTCAGGGGTGGACAGAAAACCCAGGCTGAGCCAAACCAGACCACCATGAGAGATTTGAGTTCAGGGATCCAGGGGAGGGTAGGTTATGGGGATGGTGAGCCTCTGAATTAAATGGTCGAGTACCACCTAGGCCTGAACCAGCTTCATGATAAACTCAAGCCTCAAGCAACTTTTTCCCAAGTAGTAGGGGATCAGAAAAGACATAAAAAAAAAAAAAATCAGAGAAAGCTGAACCTTTGAGAGAGGCCAGGGGTTAAAGGGAAGAGGCAGAGAAAAAGGGGCAGAGAGGACACAGAGGATTTGAAAAAGGGTGGAGAGGGCTGCAGTTAAGAGCTTGGGCTCTGCTGTCAGGCTGTTTCTGGTTCAAGTCTCAGAGCTTCCACTTTCTTACCTTGAGCCAGGCATGTAACCTCTCTAAGCCTCAGTTTCTTCATCTTCAAAATGGGATAATAATAGCAGTATCTACCTCAGAGAGCTGCTGTGAAATTATATGGGTTAGCACGCACAGAGCACTCAGGACAGCTTCCAGCAGCACCTATTGAATGTCTAGTAAATGCCAGCTGTCATTACAGGGGAACTAACTAGCTCAGCACACACCACCCTGTCAGCCCAGACCCCCCGGCATCTGAGCCACTGGCTAGTCTTCGCTTCTCACCCTTGACCTGAAGCTGCCTGCCGTATCCTGAAAGGAAACACCAGTGCTGTTTGGGCGAGCATGAGTGGGTTCAGGCCCCTGCAATGACTCTGCGATCAGGACGTGTGGTTGTCAAGTCCCTCTAGGTTGAACTCTGACTCCTCTTTTTGGTCCCTCCTACCACAGGTACCACACTATTGTTGGTCAGTTCTGCAGGTTTGTGCCTCTTCCTCTGTCAGTGAATTCCCATCCATCTTTTAAAATCCAGCCCACTTGGCCTCTCCCTGCAGGGGTTGTCCCTGGAGGGGCCCACCACTCCATCCACGGGGCTCCCTCATCATTTTGCCAAGCCTTGGGGGCACTTAGCATACACAGCCTATGACAGGTGTGTGTGTGTGTGTGTGTGCACACCACCGCCCAGAACCTGTGAGCTTTGGAGGGGACAAGGATGGGTTCTGAGATTCATCTCTACAACCCCAGCGCCTAGGACAGCTGGTTCCCATGGTGTTTCTTGGCTGGGGCTCAAGTTCTCGGAGCACCCATGGAAAGGTCAGGATCAGAGTCAGTTTTCAATTTGGTCTACTGTTTGTTAACCATCTTCGACGACTGAGGCGTGTTGAAAGGCACTGGGGGTACCACAGGAAGCAGGAGGGCTCTAGCGTCTTTCCAGGCCAGCTCAGAAGATGAAAGGGAGTGTCGTGCCACGCAGAACTTCCACAGCCTGTTATTCCACCACCTTCTTGTTTTGGGTTTTTGTTTTTTTTTTGGCTCTAGCTGCCTGGAGGAGGCCATGGCAACCCACTCCAGTATTCTTGCCTGGAGAATCTCACCGACAGAGGAACCTGGCCGGCTACAGTCCATAGGGTTGCACAGAGCTGGACACGACTGAAGCGACTGAGCATACATGCATAGCTGTCTGACATGTTCCATATCATAAAAAGAAAACTTTTGTGTTTTAATTTCTTGATTAGCACTCACTGAAAAAGCAAAATTATACATGCATAATTGAATCACTTTGCTGTACCCTGGAATGACAACATTGTAAATCAGCTATATTTCAATAAAAATAAATTTTAAAAAAGTAAAATTCTATAGTAACCTTCTAAAGTGACATATCTGACACATACAAAAGTAGACCTAATTTATGTACATTTACGAACCGTATTCAAACCAACCCCTGTGAACCCAACACCCAAAAAACAGGGCATGGAGCAATAACACTGACACTTCCGGTGTATCCTTCTCCGTGCCCGAGATAATCAGAACTTTTATCCAAGTCCCTTTTCTGCATAGTTTTTAATACAAATGTGTGTATCCCTAAACAAATTATTATTTTTTCATTAATTTTTTATTGGAGTCTAGCTGCTTTACAATGTTGGGTTAGTTTTTACTGTACTCCAAAATGAGTCAGTCACACATACACATATATTCCGTCCGTTTTGGACTTCCTTCCCATTCAGGTCACCATAGAGCATTACGCAGAGCTCCCTGCGCTCTATGCTTGCTCGCTTAGTCGCTCAGTCGTGTCTGACTCGTGGCAGCACTTTGAACCAGGCTCCGGTCCACGGTATTGTTCAGGCAAGAATGCTGGTGTGGGACCCAGGGATGGAACCCATACCTCTTTCGTCTCCTGCACTGGCAGGCAGGTTCTTTACCACTAGTGCTACCTGGGAAGCCACCACTTAGTTGTACTGCACTTTCCTTAAGAATAAAAAACAACAAACACTACTGACTTGGTTTTATTTTAGCCTTGTCCTAAGAAATAATCTTTGCAAAACTGCTGATTTTGCATAGCTAAGGATATATGTATTAAATATTCATTAAAATGTATAGGTGATCATTGGAATAAGCATGTGGAACGGTCGTATTGAGGTTAACAATGTGGACCTGGGGGAATTCCTTGGCAGTCCCCTGGTTAGGTGTCCTCAGGCCCAGGGCTTGAGTTCAATCCCTGGTCGGGGAACTGAGATTCTGCAAGCCAGGCAGTGTGGTAAAAAAAAAAACACAAAAAATATGTGGGCCCTGGAGTTGGAATTCAGCTCTGCCATTTTTTGGTCAAGAGGCCTTGGACAGTACAACTTTTCTTGCTTCAGATTCCTTCTTTGTAAAATGAGGGTCTTCCAGTGGTTCTTAACTGGGTATGCCCCAGCCCCATCCTGGGAGACATTTGGCAAATTCTGCAGAAATTTTTGGTTGTCACGACTTGGAGGAGGAGTGTTACTGGCAGCTGGTGGGTGGAAACAGGGATGCTGTTAAATATCCTATAATGCACAGAACAGCCCCCGCCACGGAGAACGATCAGGTCCCAGATGTTAATAGTCCCAAGGTTGAGAAACTCTGGGATATACAGCAGTCAGCTTCTCAGAAGCCAGAAAATGAGGGAAAAGACTTGTCAACCCAGAGCTGGGCACGGAGGGTCCGACCTTCCAGGGCGGCCTGCCAGGGACCTTGGGCTGAGTCCTCCCTCTATGGTGAGGCACTGCTGTCTCTGACTTCCGGCCCCAAGGGCGAGGGCGGCTGCAGGGGACGAAGCAGATTACTGGAGAGTCTGCCGCTTTAAGAACTGGGAGGTCTGGTTTCCCCCAGAGGCTGGCAAGGGAAGCCTGCTCCAGTTTCTAACCCCCAGACAACTCCAGGGGAGGCCCACATAATTGATGACAGTTGCATGAATTATGCACCCACCTATTGTACAGTCCTTGGCGCTGTTATTCTAGGGCGGCTCCCCCTACTTTGTACCTAAGAATGTGCTCTTCCCTCCCCTCCTCTCAGCCTGAGATGCTTAGGGCAGAGGCTCACCCCATCCTGGAGAGGGGCTGAGGCTTGGGTTAGGAGGGTCAGAGTGTGCCCCGCCTCCTGCCTTGGTGCATGCATGCATCAAATATCCTGAGTGCTAACACAGTATGACCCACTCTCCTCGGCTTCCTCACGAGACTGCTTTCTCTTCCAGACCTGCTGAAACCCTTAGGGTCAGGGTTAGACTTTCTGACTGGGGAGCTTTTCAACATAAGTAGAACCCTCTGCGCCTCGGTTTCCTCATCTATAAGAATGGGAGGGTGGCCATTGCAAGGCGGCAAAGAGAATTCAATGAATTCATTAGGCCTTTGGCTTAACTTTTATTGCTTTTATCATTTCATAGCATCTCCTTTATAAGCTGGTTGAACTTGGCTTCGAGCACTAGTGTGATTATTCCCCACTGGCTGTGTGGCCTTGGACAAGTCACTCCCCCTCTCTGAGACTCCATTTCTTTATCTCTAAAGTGGACGTGAGTCTGAGTGAACTCCGGGAGATGGTGATGAACAGGGAGGCCTGGCGTGCTGCGATTCATGGGGTCACAAGGAGTCGGACACGACTGAGAGAGTGAACTGAACTGAACTGAAAGTGGAGAAGAAAGTAGTTAACCACCTGCCACAAGCTCTGGTAATTGGCGATGGACAGGGAAGCCTGGAGAGTTGCAGTCTACGGGGTCGCAAAGTCAGACATGACTGAGCAACTAAACCCAACTGAACCACGAAACAGTCACTTAATATATATTTTATGTTATTAAATTATTATTTGGGTAATTTATTGTCCCCCCTTCCCCAGCCTCTGGATTGGGGGCTTCTGGAAGTCCAGGACTAGGTATGTGGACCCCAGTGCCTGGCTAAGGCAGCAAACATCCTCTAAACAGTCTTAAACCCAGATGAACAGCATTTTTTTTGTTGCTGTTGTTATTGTTGTTTGTTTTTATTTTTTTAAGCTGTTTTTTCCCCCCTCGGTTCTCAGTCATTCTTTTTGCTTTTAATTTTTTTCAAGCTGTGTGATTCTGTTTTATTTTTTGGCTGTACTGCATGACATGTAGGATCTTAGTTCCCTGACTAGGGATCAAACCTGTGTCCCCTGCATTGGAAGCGTGGATTCTAAACCACTGGACCAGCAGGAAAGTTCCCCAGTGGACAGTGCTGATCTGATCTCTGGGATGGGCCCCAGGGCCTGGGGAGCAGCCCGTGACCAGTCCTTCTGACCCCAGCTCAAACTCCTGACCAGGCCTCTGCGTCTCCAGCCTTGCTTTCCTGGGATCTGAGCCCAATCAAGTTTGGGCAGGACTCCAGGAACCCAGGGAGCAGGGAGGCAGGAACCAGGACCAGAATTTGAAGACTGTCCCCAAATTCCCTCCCTTCGAAGAGATTCTGAATCCTGCAGCCCACCTGTCTGCACCAAATGTGGCAGGGAGCTTTGGTCCTCCGAGAGAAGAGATTAGCAGGTCGGAGCACCCAGGGAGGGACTCAGAGGTGTTGGACCCAGGCCTTTGGCATCCTAAAAAGAATTTCTTTTTGCCTCTGGTGGTTGATCACGGGATGACTACCTTTGGCTCCAGCAATAAACAGGCTGTTTATTGTTTGCTTTGAACACTCCCCTGGTCTTCCATGAATATGGACAAAGCACAGAATGTCTGTGCAGAAAAGGGCCCAGGCTCCTCTCTGGGAAGATGAAGGGACTCAAGCAGAGAGGGGAGGGGACTAGCTGACGGTCACACAGCTCATTGGGGTCAAGTCTGTACAGTGACACTAGAAACTCTAAAGGGCTGAGGGCTGTACCGAGTGCTCAGGTCCTGCAAACTGTTTTCATATACCTGCACCTTCACGGCAGCATTATTTGTAAGAGCCAAAAAGGAAATCAATCAAAATGTCCGTCAGCTGATGGAGAAACCAACCGTGATCTATCTATACAATGGAATATTATTCAGCCATAAAAAGGAACGGAATACTGATACATGATAAAAGATGGATGAGTCTTGAGAACATTATGCTGAGTAGAAGAAGTCAGACACAAAAGGCCACATAGTGTATGATTCCGTGTATATGAAGTGCCCAGAAAAAGTGCATCTATAGAAACAGAAGGCAGATTAGCTGTTGCTGGGTTGGGGACAAGGGGTAACAGTCAATGGGCATGAAGGACCTCATTGGGATGATGAACACATTCTAAAATTGATTAAGGATAATGGTAGTACAACTTGGCAAATTTACTGAAAAGTCGTTGAATTGCTTACTGGAAAAGGGTGAATTCTGTGCTATGTAAAATGAGCCTCAAATAAGTTAACTAAAAGGCTGCTTTCCGTAAAGGCTGTCCCATTGCTTCTAATCCTCACAATCACATTGATGGGTTACAGGAGAGAAGCAGAAATCTGAGCGAGCCACAGCCCTGCTGTAAACCCTGCAATGGCTTCCTGTCAAGTTCCGATCTCTTGGCATTTATTAGGCCTGTATTTACCGAGCACTTACTAAGTGCTATGCTCTTTGCTGGAAATGCAGCGTGGATAAGAAAGACAATTTCCCTGGCCTTAAAGAACTGGTAGGTAAAGGCAGGCCAAAAAACCCATAAACCAATAAAGGAGCAAAATGATGTCAGAAAGTATTATGCGCTACATGTTACTGAGAAAAACAAACCAAGAAGCAGAGAAGCGCTAGTGGCGTCCACGTGAGGTCGGGTGGTCAGGGCAGGCCTTTCATGGGAGATGTCCTGGTTCTGAGACTTGAAGGTGAGGAGTGTGTCATGCAAAAATCTGAACATTCCAGGTAGGAGCACAGCATGTGCAAAGGCCCTGGGATGGGGATGAGCTTGGCATATCAAGCAACAGAAAGAAGCTCAGTGTGGGTGGGGCTGCATGAGCTAGGTGGAGGGTGGGAGCAGATGAGGTCAGAGAGGCAGGAGGCACAACAAGGAGGTCTGGATTTTGTCTTAAGGCCACCTTCCTTCTCTCTCCAGACCATTTTCTCCACTTCCCATTGCATATTCCATAATGAATCCCAGCAAAACCTCATACAATTCTCAAGTCTCGAGGCACTCTGTCATGGTTGCTCACACCTCCAGATACTTGCCTCTGCCTGGAGTGCCCTTTCTCTCCCATCTCTTTTTAAAAACTATTTAACTAGTTACATTTATTTATTTACTTGGCTGCTTCATGTCTTAGTTATGTCACATGGGTTTAGTTGCTTCGAGTTATATGGGATCTTAGTTCCCCGACTAGGCATCGAACCTGTATCCACTGCACTGGAAGATGAATTCTTAACCACTGGACCAACAGGGAAGTCCCTCTTCTCCACTTCTCCTGCCTGATTCCTACTGCCCTTTGAAACTGCCCATTGAACCTTCTCTGACCCTAATGTGTAGGTTGAGAATATCCGCCCTCGGGACTCTCACAGCCCCTGAATTTCTCCTTTCACAGCATTGATCTTGCTGTGCTGGAATTTTCCCCTTTGTGTCCTGAAATAGAATGTCAGCTGCAGGAGGGCCCAGGCTTGTTTGGTACTGTTGTATTTCCAGTTACTGAAATGGTGCCTGGCACAGAGCAGGTGCTCGCTAAATAGTTAAGGAAATGAACAAGCAAATGAATGAAAAGGGGATTCAGAGAATGAAGTGACTTTTCTAGGGCCACACAACTTGCAAAGATTAGATCTGGGACTCCCAGCTCAGGTCTGTGTTTCTCCCCAGGGCATTTTCAAGGACGTAGGAGGCAGTGGTTTCCAGACCATCGAGCCTTGCTCTCCTATTATGGTGTTTCCGCTTCCCCAGCTTTAAAGGGGGATTACAGATGGGGAGTTTTAATCAGAAGGGTCACTGGCGCAGATCCGATTAAAGGGATTGGGAGCAGGCTGAAGGTTTTGACTGTCTTCTCTAGAGGTAGGGGTCTGGTGAGAAAATGGAGTCAGGAGCCTGCAGGAGGCGCTCATGGGCACAAGAGACAGGAATGTGGGGATGGCAGAGGATGAGAGCCTGAGGCTGAGCCAGGCAACAGAGGGCTTCACCGTGAGAGGGCAATCAAGTCACAAAGGTGTAAGCAGGGTGCAGTGGCATTGCTGGGGGGGTGTCCCAGGCATCATAAGCCAGAGGCCTTGGGGCTGAGAAATTTGTTTTTACTTATTTGCCCAAGTGTCCAAATTCGGAGGCTTCGCATAAAGTTCTAGACGTTCAGATTGCCCTTGGAACATCAGATGCTGAGCCTCCATACTCAGCCTGCCTTCCCTATGGCAGCCACTTGCTGGCGCTAAGGAGCAACTGCCCCTTTAGACAGGGCATGTGCTCCCCAGGGTCCCCAGGCCCCTTTACCCGTTTCATTATTTTGTCAGGTCTCTGTAGGTGTTGGGTTTGCCATCCTGGTCTCACTGAAGACAGAGATACTTAACTGACCTGCTACCATATACAAAGAACTTTGCAGACAAGACCTGCATCTAACTGCACAAACCAGGGACTTAGGGGCACATTTGCCACATCCAACTATCCTTTGTCCCCATATCCAAAGCATCGTCACGTGTTCATTTGGGCTCACAGACATCTTAGATCTGTTCCATTCTCGCCACCTGCTAAGCCATGACCTTGTCCCAAGTCAGCATCACCTCCCACTGGACCACTGCAAACAGACCTCTTTCTGGTGTCCCCAAAGCCACTCTGGCCCATTGCGGCAAAGACTACTAGATGTCCTCAATAGCTATCCTTCCCTTCATTCACTGTAAGAGTTTTAGCAGGACAAAAGGCTGCCCAGAATGAAGACTACATTTCCCAGCTTCCCCTGTAGTTAGATATGGCCACGTGACTAAGCTTGTCCTGTGGAATGTGAGCAGAAATGATGCTTGCCCTCTCTCCTCCTCCTTCTTGCTGGAGGGGAGGTAGATGTGATGGGCAGAGCTGGAGCAGCTATCTTGGATCTGAGATGGAAGCTAATTCCAGCCATAGAACGGCCCTTCACTGGAAAAGTTTGCTGACTCCTGCTAACATCCATCTTGTTGAAGCCACTGTGCTTTTGGGTCTCATAGTTACAGTCGCTTAGCCTATACCCTGCCTAACTCTCCAGCCTCGGCTTGTTCCACGTTTCCCTTTGGTTTCTCATCTCAGACACATTACCCTTTCTTTGGTCTCTCGTAGTCTCCATGATCCTTCTTACTATGAGGGCTTTGCCCTCGCTGTTCCTTCTGTCTGGAATGTTTTTCCCTCCTCTCTGCCTGGTTAACTCCACATCCTCTTTCTTAACTCAGGCACCACCTCCTCAGGGAAGCCATCCCAGGCCAGGTCAAATCCCTCATCACAGGCTCTGATAGTACCACGTCCTTCTCATGATGCTGTCCAAGTGGCAATCTTACAATAACATTCCCCTCTGTAGTATGTAAGCAACTGGAGGACAGGGCTCGTGTCTGATTTTTCTCAAACTTGAATACTCAGAGTACACCGTAGGTGCTCAATACATTATGGAATAAAGGATGTCATTTTCACCCCCCAAACAACCTGCAGGGTGTGCTGTGACCCCTCTCTCCATTTTATAGTTGGGAAAACTGAGGCTTAGAAAGACAATATCCAAAGCGACAGGAAAGGGGCAGAGGCAGGTTATACATCTGCTAGACTTTGAAGCGTCCCCCCTTTTCTTTAGAAACCAAGGACCATTCCTACCATCTTATGCTACCATCCTGCGGTCTGGGTTATGTTTTTAAATATATGCGCTCACTTGAACCATCTCCCCTAAGTGACCTCTCTCTTCCCAACAAGCTCTGGGTTGAGTCTTCCTAACATGTCAGCTAAGTTCCCACGAGCTTTGCCAAAGCAGGAATTCTAGAAGCTGGTGATGTTACAACGTCCTGCCCATCTGAGGACAATGCCTCAGATGGGGGAGGCAACTTGACTCTGATCCTGGTAGAAGGAGGAGGTGATGGGTAAAAATGTGGGGCAATGTCCTTCCTGCCTGAGTGATCGCCAAGTCCTGATATCTGCTGAGGGAGGAGGAGCTGAAGAAGAGACTGTCAGTCTTAACAGTGATGAATGGCATCAGTCCATCTCTGCTGCAGAGAGCAGTGTTTGGAATAAAAAACAAGGCGCGTATGAAATGTTAAACCAGGACAGTGTCCACAGGCTCTGCTGAGCCCCAAACCTGTCCCCTTGCCCGCTGAGTCTGGCAGGATGGGGGTGGGAAGGATCGTGTCTGAGAGCTTGGCCGAGGTGGTTGGGTTGCTAGAAGAAGCTAAATGTGTTAGTCTGGAAGCTGAGATTTTGGGTACTACTCTGGCTAATGTCAGAATGATGGTCCATAGTGGTCATTCTTGACAATAGCCAGGTTTGCTGGTTAATGGCCAATACACTTTTTCTTTTACTCATTTTTTTTTTTTTGGCTGTGCTGCATGGCTTGTGGCATCTCAGCTTCCCGACCAGGAATTGAATCTGGACCCTGGGCAGCGAAAGCATGGAGTCTTAACCACTAGACTGCCAGGGAGTTCCTCTAATACACATTTAGAAAGAGGCATTTGGGCGGCTTGTCAATAGTTCTTTTTCATGTAGCATTTTAGTCTTTCTAGAGATTCATATTGAAGTAGAATGGATGTGTGGATGGTCGAGAGGCCTCCTTTTTAATTCTGGCTGGGCATTCTTAGGGCTTCGCAGGTGGCGCTGGTGCTAAAGAACCCGCCTGCCAATGCACCACACTTAAGAGACGCGGGTTCAATTCCCGTGTTGGGAAGATCCCCTGGAGAAGGAAATGGCAACCCACTCCAGTATTCTTGCCTGGAGAACCCCATGGACAGAGGAGCCTGGTGGGCTACGGTCCCTGGGGTTGCAAAGAGTCGGACACGACTGAAGCGACTTAGCACAGGCATTCTCAAGCGAAGTGTCTTCACATTTCTGATCTTTCTCACACAATATCCACCGAGGATCTGTTTCTGCAGGAATGGAGGTCTCATGTTGAGAGGATGGGGCTACTGGATTCTCAGTCACCACTCAGAAGAGAGCTGTGTGGGACTGTTACTGGTTCCTTGGTGGAAATGGCACGAGTCAGGAATAAACTTTGCGGAGAGTCATGAGATGGTGTGTGTGTGCATCCTGCAGCATAGTCTCGGCTATGCGAATCCGCCTGGTGGAGCTGGAGTGCAGATTCTTTACTCTGTGCCCTGTGTGCTCAGTCGCTCAGTCGTGTCTGACTCTGGCAGCCCCATGGACTGCAGCCCACCAGGCTCCTCTGTCCATGGGATTCTCCAGGCCAGAATACTGGAGTGGGTAGCCTTTCCCTTCTCCAGGGGATCTTCCCAACCCAGAGATCGAACCCAGGTCTCTCGCATTGCAGGTGGATTCTTTACCAGCTGAGCCATCAGGGAAGACCACAGAGGAAGATGAATGGCTTACAAAGATCCTCGCAAAGAAACAACCGCTTGGAGATAGTATTAATAATGCAAGCCCAGGTGAACAGCAAGACAAGCGCTAAACTGATGCTTCTCCTCCAGCTGTGAGCCTTTCAGTAGTACTGTGAGGTTAAAAACAGCGATGATCTTGCCAGATCGTCATTATCGGGGAGACTCTGTAATATGGATTTTCATCCACTTTCTTTAACAGTGAGCCTGGCTTCATTCATTTGTCACATATAAGCAGAAAGTGGGATAAGTGAGTTTAAAAACAATGAATGAATGAACTAGGTCCAGTGAGATGGAGGTACTAGAATGCACTGGTTAAGAACAAGACCTGCATTTTAATCCCAGCTTCTTGATTTTTTCCAGCTGTGAGATCTTGGCCAAGTTTCTTAACCTCTCCGAGCCTCTCAATTTCTTCATCTCTGCAATGGGGATAAGCAGTTCCTACTTCAGTGAAGATTCACTGAGATAATGATGGCACACAGTAAGGGTTCAGTGAACATTAGTGGCTCATTAAAAAAAAAAAGAAACTGAGAGGAAGACTTCAGCTCAATATAAGAGTATTCTTCTTTTTCTTTTTCTTTTTTTTTGCCACACCATGTACATGTAGGATCTTAGTTCCCCAACTCGGGACTGAACTTGGGGTCCCTGCAGTGAAAGCATAGAGTCTTAACCACTGGACCACCAGGGAAATCCCAACATAAAACTATTCTAAGGTGGGACTGTTACAATTAGCTATTGCTGTTGTTCATTGGAGGGAGGCCAAAGAGTTTGTATCCCTCACACGGCTGTGAAAATTTACACAAGGAACTTCACCTCTCTGAGGCTCAGTTTCCCCATCTGTAAAAAGGGAATAATAATATCAACATGGTGTGGTTTTTATTAAGATTGAACTCATTCATTTGTTCAATGATGCCAGGTACCATTTTAACCTCTAGGGATATAGCAGTGAACAAACCAGGCAAAAATCCCAGCTTGTGCAGAGTGGACCATCTTGTAGAGGGGAGGGGCACGCAGTGAAGAGTAGCAAGCCAACAGGATAATTCTGGGTGGTGACAGCTGCTAGGAAAAAATGGAGCAGGTTATTGGGAGAGAAGATGCCCATGAATGAGTTTACTGCAGCTGCAGGGGTCAGGGAGGGCCTCTGTGGGGAGGTGACATTGAGCGGAGACTTGAGTGATAAGGAGGAGCTGCCATGTGACCATCAGCAGGAAAGGCATTCCAGGCAGAAAGAACAGCGTGTGCAAAAGCCCTGAGGTGGGAATGTGCTGGCCAGTGTAGTTGAAGCAGGGTGAGTAAAAGGGAGAGGGAGAGGAGACGAGGTGAGAGAGGTCATGAGGGCGGATGCGAAAGGATTTCCGGGCCTCACACACTAAAGGCAGGACAGCTCGTGATTAGTGTTTAGTATTAGTAGCAGGACTTTTACTCTGACTCGATTCTTCCTGCCCTACCAAGGATCCGCTTTGGAAAGGAGTCCCTCAGATATTCAGCCAAGGATACTGTCAGGTCAATTTGGCTAGAATCCCCCCTTTTACCAAAAAACACCTATTTTTATTTAATTTATCTTTTAATTTATTTGTCTTAGTTGCAGCTTGTGGGACCTAGTTCCCTGAGCAGGGACTGAACTCAGTGTGGGGTCCTCGCCTCTGGACCACGAGGGAAGTCCACAGAGTCCCCCTTTCCTGCTGCTATTTCTCTTAGCGATCGTGCACTGACCCCACCTGCTCCTTGGCTCTAACTCCCACTGGCTCGGGCTGTGCTCCGAGCTGACCCCAGTCTCTCTCCTACCGCAAAACCCCATCCATTACAGTGGTCCCCATGCTGGTCTCGGGTCCCGAATAAAGTCGGCCTCCCCGCCTTAACAAGTGTCATTGATTTCTTCCTCTGACGCCTTCCTGCTCTGGACCCCGGCAGCCTCTCATTTTCCTGTCTTAAAGGGGGCGGCGGACCCCTCAGCACGCTCTCATTTGCTCCCTGGGCCTGGAGCGCCCTGTCCGCCTCCCTCTCCCTCACACAGCTTTGCTTCCTGACTTCTTTCAGGCCCCAGCAGAAATGTCACCTGCTCAAAAAAGCATTTTCAGCTTTCCCCAGACTGAATTAAATGCCCTTCTGATGTGTGGCTCAACTCTTACTGTCCCTGTCATAGCAGCCTTTTTAAGGTAGAGGCTAGGCCTGTCCTTCCCCTTCTTACAGCCGCTCCCCCCCGCCCCACCCCCCAGCGGCTTCCTATTGCGTTCAAAATAAGGTCCTGTCTCCTGTGGGGCTTACAAGACTGCCTGATCTGAGCCACGCTGGCCTCTCCGATTTCTTCTCCTCTGCTTTCTCCCACACAATCCCTCTCTTCTATCATACTGGCATCCGCTGCCCCTTAACATACCAGGATCATTCCTGCCTCAGGACCTTTGCACTTGCTATTTGCTCTCCCTCAAATGGCCTCGCTCCAGATTTCTCTGTGGCTGGCTCCTTCTTATTCCTCACATTTCCTCCTCGGAGAGGGTGCCGCTGACAACCTGATCCAGAGTAAACTCCCTACTCACTCCGTCTCACCACACACTCTTTCACTTTGTTGGGGATGAGCCACAATCTGTAGTCATCTTGTTTATTCGTTTGCCCACTCATTTATGTTTCCTTGCCCACCCACCCAGATTAGCACTGTGAGGGCAGCAACTGTGTCTGTCTCGCCAGGCTGGATCTCTATTGCCCATCACAGAGCTTGGTAAGGAGTTTGAAACGCTCAAAAATATTGGTGCAATAAATGAACGAATGAATGGATAGATGAGTGGATGGTTGTTGGATGGATGGATGAGTGGGTGGGTTCACTGTGGCCCCAACTAGACCACCCAAAAGCAGCAAGTTTATTGAGTCATCACCCTGCGTGAGGCATTACGGGGAAACACAAGCTGGAATTAGCAGCCGAACATCTAATAACAATGATATAATAACAACAGCTAGTGTTTATTGATTACTCATGCTAGGTAGAGTGCTAACTGCTTTCCACCAGCAGTTCCATCTTATTAACTCCTTAAGTCAACCCGAAAATGAAGACACTCTCATTTTGATTTTGCATTTGGGAAAAACCAAGGCACAGAGAGGGAAGCCTTCCTTATCAGGAGGACTCATCTGGACTTAAGGACTTGAGATGGATTCCAGCAGGAAGAGATGGAAGGAGGAGGTGTTTCAGGTGGAGGTTATGGCAGGTACAAAGGTTTGGAGGTAGGGATTGAGAGTCAGTTCAGTCTGGCTGGGGCAGGTGTGTACAGAGAGGGAAGGCTGGAAGAGTAGAAGCCGCCACCTATTGAGCACCTACTGCATACCGTTTACTCACTCTAGGCTTTTACTCACAACCATCCCAGGAGGTAAGTTTTATCACTTCCACTTTTCAGAGGACCAATCTGAGGCTTGGAGCAGCTAAATAACGTGCGCAAATTCACACAGGAGAATTAGAATTGAACTTGAACCCAGCCTTGACTAACTCTAGGATGGGCATGCTGAGTCAGGGGGATAGTCAGGGGTTCAGGAGAGAGAAGACAAAGGCAAGTCATTAACCGAGCAGGTACTAAGAGCCAGGCCCAGCATATTATCTCTTCTGATTCTCACAAGCACCTAGGAGGTAGATATTTTTGTCTTTTTTTTTCCTGCACAGACAGCTTGTGGGATTTTAGTTCCCCACCCAGGGACTGAGCTCTCACCGAGAGCTGAGTCCTGACTACTGCACCTTTGGGGAGGTCCCATGTCATTTGATATTTAAGATTTCAGCGTTTTGGGAGGAAGTCAACCCTCCTCCACCCTTATGATTGAGTGAAGGTGACTGTAGTCCTCAGTCCCAGGGAGGGTGGGAACGAGATCCAAGTTTACCAGCTACTGTTGTTGTTCAGTTGCTCGGTCGCGTCCGACTCTTTGTGACCCCGTGGACTGCAGCACGCCAGGATTCCCTGTCCTTCACCATCTCTCAGAGCTTGTGCAAACTCATGTCCAATTGAGGCGGTGATGCCATCCAACCATCTCATCATCTATCATCCCCTTCTTCTCCTGCCTTCAATCTTTCCCAGCATCAGGGTCTTTTCCAATGAGTCGGCTCTTCCAATGAGTGGCCAAAGTATTGGAGCTTCAGTTTCAGCATCATTCCTTCCAATGAATATTCAGGGTTGATTTCCTTTAGGATTGACTGATTTGATCTCTTTGCTTGTCCAAGGGACTCTCAAGAGTCTTCTCCAACACCACAGTTCATCTATTCCCCTGGACACCATGATTGGTTTAGCAGTGTGGGCCTGACTCAGACTGGCTAATCAAGTTTCGTTCTGGGATTGCTTCTGAAATTATTGGGAAATAATTTCATCAGAGACTGCTGAGTTGTCAGGATACCCACCTATGGGGGCCAGAGAGTAATTTTTGGCCCTCTGGAAAGAATCTGCCCGAGAATACAGCCAGTGTAGAGGGACTCCATGCTAAGAGACAAAGGCAGGTTTCTGATGACACTAGCTGAGCAGCTGGATACAGCTATTCCTGAAATCATTCCCTGGACTTCGGAATAATACGAACCCATCAGTGCCCTTTTTTGATTTGGGTTTCTGATTCTTTCAAATAAAAAGTGACCTGGCTAACAAAATTTTTCTGTCCATGTGACATGCAAGAAAATTAAGATTCATGGAGGCAAAGTGACTCGCCCAGGAACACACAGCCAGAAAGTGACTGAGTCACACTGAGATACAACACAGAAGCTGCCTAGCATCCAGTAAGTCCTCAGTAAATGCCAGTTCCCTTCCCCCACAAACCACAGGGTGGTGGATGGAGGACTGGAAGAGATACACCATGTGGAGCTCCAAGCTGCTGTTCAGGTTCCAGATTCCATCTGGAAACCTCCAAACTGTGTTGGGGTCTGGTAGGAGTGGGAACCAAGGCTTAGGGGTTGGCAAAGAAAATGAATCAGCTGCCAGGATGTCAGCGTTTAAACAAAACTCCTGAGATTTCCAGTCCCTCCAAAAAATGCCAGCTGAGGGTCCTGGCTGCAACCCCAAGTTTCCAGGGAAGGGCCCAGGGTCCTAGCACTTAGAAACTTACTAGGTATGTACACAGGTAACAGTTTCAGCATTGCCAAGGATTCCGTGGCCGTTTGATATTGTGGCTCTTTTCAGAGCTGCTTTTCTTTGGAGCTGGACAGATAATAAAGGGTTTAATCTGCAGGCTCTGACACTGGGTAGAAGTTGGGCTGTAATCCTGGCTCTTGCCAGCCGGGTGACCTCTGGGACACTACTTAACCTCTCTGAGCCTCAGTTTCCCATTGTATGAAGGGGACAGGAATGGAGGAAGAAATCAGGCAAATCGGGCAAAAGTTTTTAGTTCAGAGTTTAGAATCTCTTTAGCATTGGGGCCACACAAGTGAGTGCCATGGAGAGGCTGAGCCCTCGCATGGACAATCACACCTCTCTCTGAACCTCAGTTTTCTCATCTGTAACGTGGGGTTCAGGATAGTCCACCACCCGGGTGTTTGGGAGGCAGGGATGAAACCATGGGGGAAGCATGCACACCCCAGACTGCCACTTGGTACCAGTGAAGGGTGAGAGGCCGTGCCAAGTACGAACTGAGACCACCCTCCAACTGGAGGGCTCCGCCTGCCTACAGACGGATAATTTGAGCCCACACAGTAATTATCTGCCAACATTTATTTCCCTATGAACCCAGATTTCCAACTTCTCAAAAAAAAAATATATGACGCTCTGGCTCCTCTGGGCCCATGTTCCTCTGTGAACCCCAGGCTGGGGCTGAGCGCCAGCTCGTCCAAGCCTGAGCTTTTAAAGTCTTACAGGCGGCCCACGCAAGTTGTTTATGAGGCCTGCTTGGCCTCTGCAGGGATCTCGGTCTGTGAGCCTAGGAATAAATCATCAGAAGTGTGGCCAGCGACGAGGGAAAGGATCAAGCAGTGCCAAGGAAGTAGTCACGGGCCCCTTAAGGACGCTGGGTCTGCAGCTGGGCCCACGGGGTCCTCCGGATCAGGGGTGTGGGGCTGGAGTCCTCGCCCGCTCTAGCCCCCCACTGCCCTGTGCTACGGTCTGCTCTTCCTGGTCGTGCTGTGCCTTCCTTTGTCGTTCAGTCCTCAGGTGTGTCTGACTCTTTGTGACCCCATGGACTGCAGCACGCCAGGCTTCCCTGTCCTTCATTATCTCCCGGAGTTTGCTCAGACTCATGTCCATTGAGTCGATGATGCCATCCAACCATCTCATCCTATGTTGCCCCCTTCTCCTCCTGCCCTTAGACCCATCTTTGCATTTTCTTCCGTTTCCAGACCTCCCTGAAGCCCTCCCCACCACCATTCTCCACTCCTCATCCTGCCAATAGAACAAGTAATGGGATTTAAAAAAATAGCCAGGGGAGGAGTGACTACTTTAGTGTGAGTGGCCAGGGAGGGCCTCTCTGAGGGGCTGACATTTGGGGGCAGATCTGAGGGATGCAAAGGAGCTGGGCATTGGAAGATGAGCAGACAAGGTGTCCCAGGGAGAGATAACAGGAAGTGCAAAGGCCCTGAGGCAGGGAACAGATTTTAAGAGGAAGAGAAAGGCAGCTATGCACCCAGAGCTGGGAGGAAGACAAGGGGTGTCGGAGATGAGGTCCTAGAGAGAAGTGAAGAAAGCCTTGAAGATTCTGAGAACCACATAAGCCACAGAGGGCTTCTCAGAAGGCTAGTGGCACGGCGTCATGCAGGTTTTTAAGACCCTCCAGCTGCATTTGGGCTTCCCTGGTGGCTCAGAGGTTAAAGCGTCTGCCTCTAATGCGGGAGACCTGGGTTCGATCCCTGGATCGGGAAGATCCCCTGGAGAAGGAAATGGCAACCCACTCCAGCATTCTTGCCTGGAGAATCCCATGGACGGAGGAGCCTGGTGGGCTACAGTCCACAGGGTTGCAAAGAGTCGGACATGACTGAGCGGCTTAACTTAACTTAGCTGCATTTGGTAAACGGCCTGTGGGGAGACTGACATGGAAGCAAGAATCTAAGTGACAGGACCTGACAGGCATCCGGGTGAGAGACTGCGGTGGCTGTTGAGAATCCAGAAAGCAGATTCAAGGCATATTTTGAAGGTGAAACAAACCAAATTGCCTATGGCTCAGATGCGTGAGGTGAGGGAAAGAAGAGTCAAGGAGGAATCTGGGTTCTGTCCTGAGCAACCAGCAGGCCGGTGGCAGCCACTTCTGAGATGGCGAGAACAGGGAAGAACACGCCGGTGAGGCCAGAGGAGGACCGGGGGCCATGAAGACTGGGAGCCATGGAGGGCTTTTGAGCAACAGCAGAATAGTCACTCAGTCATTCAGCCAACGTTTATGGGACAATGATCCACATTCGGGCTTCCCTGGTGGCTCAGACGGTAAAGAATCCGCCTGCAACGCAGGAGACTCGGGTCGATCCCCGGGTGGGGAAGATCCCTTGCAGGAAGGAGTGGGCAACCCACTCCGGGATTCTTGCCTGGAGAATTCCACGGGCAGAGGGGCACATTTAACTCTCTTCCAGACAACGATGCTCCTCCCAACCAACAAAGGATTTCGGGGCACAAATCACCTTCCTGAGACCAGAGCAAGGATAAGCGAGGTCTCACCCGCTGATCCATGGCTTCCCTTCCCCTCCTCCAGCCCCTGCTTTAGGAGCTGAAGTGCATTTAAAAACAATCTTCATTTCCTCACTGACTGTCTGTCCTGCCTTCTAAAAGCTCCAAGAATATAGCAACCACCTTTATCGCTTCTGTGTCCCCAGTGCCAAGACCTGTGCCAGGCACACAGCAGGTGTTCCATGACTATTTATTGAGGAACCACATTTTTTTTTTTAAAGCCATCTTTTGTTTTTTAAATTCATTTTTTGGCTGCATGGCATGTAGGATCTTAGTTCCCTGACCAGGGATTGAACCCGTGCCCCCTGGAATGGAAGCGAGAATTCCTAACCACAGGATCACCAGGGAAGTTCCCCCACCCAGTCTGCCATCTTGAAGGACCAAATGAGAAACCATCAAGTGCTGGGTTCAGGCCTGGAACACAGGAGACGTTCAGCAAACGACAATGAAGATGCTTGGAAAATACAGGCATGCTGTCTGCCAGCCCCGGCCCAGTGTCTGCTGGGTCTTGAGGCTTCCCTAGGACAGGATGGGCCTGAAGGGTGGGGACACAGAGGTAGCCTGTGACCCACCCTCCTGGGCCCCTGTCTCGGTCCTGGACAGGACAGGTAGGCGTGGTGTCTGCACTAATCCCCGCTAAGCAGCCGGACATGTAAGGATGTGTAATCCGAGCGTCCTAGCCTTCCGGCTTTAGCCTGACCTTGGCTGGGCTGACCCAAGTCAAGGTGGACACCATGGCCCCACGAGGCCCCCCAGAGCTGCGACCCTGCACACAGCCAGGGACAGAGACGAAAGGGAACACTTCTCTGAAGGCAGAGGGTGACAGGCTTATCCAGGCCCCCCTGCCACCGCTCCATCCCGGCCACTGTGGGGAGTGCGGCTCTGCACCACTCGCCCATGCCCGCATCTCTATCCCAGAGTCCTCCCTGATTCGGGAAGCACCGTACAAAGACATTGTGTCAGGGGAAAAAAGAGGAATCCATTCATTCATCCGGCAAATGTTTTTTTAGATTTTTTTCTTTCTTTTTTTGATGTGGACCATTTTTAAAGTCTTTATTGAATTTGTTACAATATTGTTTCTGTTTTATGGTTTGATTTTTTTTGGCTGAGAGGCATGGGGGAATCTTAACCCCCCGACCAGAGACTGAACCCACACCCTCTGCACTGGAAGGCGAAGTCTCAACCATTGGACCACCAGGGAAGTCCCCTCAGCAAACATTTATGGAGCCAAAGCTATGTGACCGTCCCTGTTTGAGATTCTCAGGACACAGCAGTGACCGACACAGACTTTGTCTTCAAGTCTCTGACAGTTGGGTGTGGGGAACAGATATTAAATGAGAAAACATAAATTAACAAGGTCACTTCAGATACTACAAAGAAAATGGGTTAATGGAATAGAGAGTGACCTGGTGTGGGGAGGGTATTGTTAGCTGTGGTGGTCAGGGAGGGCTTCCTGATGGAGGTGACATCTGAACTGAGACCTGAAGGAGAAGGATACAGCTGTAGGAAGATCTAGGAGACGAGTATCCAGTCAGAGAGGAGAGATTTTAACCCCCATAAGTTATATAAATTGGCAACATTACTTCTGTTTATTCAGTACTTACTATGTGCCAGGCCCTGCTCTAAGCAATAAGTTGTTCAATGCTCAGAATGACCCATTTTTGTCATCTCATTTTATGGATGAGAAAATTGGGCCACAGAGAAGTTAAGTACTTTGCCCAAGGTCACACAGCTAGCAGATAGCAGAGCCAGGATGTGAACCCAGCTCTGCTCTGTCATCCAACATAAGAGTTGTTCCCTATCCCTGGAGCACAGGGATGATAAAAATTAATTGCTGAGCATCTACCAAGCACCAGGTCCCTTGACCTCTGGCACCTGCCGGCCCTGCCTCTGAAGGCCACCCACTGGTTTCCTGCCATGTACATCTCTTTCCTCCTTCCCTGTTGTCACCCATCCACCTCCAGTGCTCGGAGTGGCATACGACCTGGGCTGGTGCAGTCAGCATATTCCAGCCCTCCTAGACACAGTGATTGGCTGCGTGATGGACATGTGATACAAAGTGGGCCAATGAGAACAAACTCTGGGACTTTGGATGGCATCCTGGGACTGGAGAGGAGCAGTTTTCTTTCAAAGGGGGATGTCTAGCTGGGGGGTGGGAGGCCAGGAAACCCGGAGAGCTTGCCTGAGAATGAAGCTTACCCAGGGGAGGCAGAGACCAAAGATGGAGAGAGACTAAGTTGCAGTGACAAGTCCTCACAATATGGTTCGAGGGCCTGTTTATCTGGGCTAGAAGCCAGAGCTACTTCTGGACTTTCCAGTTGCTTGAGCCAATAAATCATCCCTCCCTTTCTTTTCGAGCATAAGCCAGTTTGAATTGGATTTCTGTCACTTGCAACTGAACTCAGAATATTTTTTTTCCTCCTAGAACGTCCTCCCTTCTCTTTTCCCCAGCTACTGACAGTTTTGTTCTTCCTATCACCAAGAAAATAACCATCACTGTCATCATCAATAAAATCACTACTTTCATTAATACTTCTATTACCACTGCCAGTAATAACACCATCATCACCATCACCAACGTAATCACTTCTGGGGCCATTATTGCTCCTATGATAGGTGCTAATGTTACTACTATTGCCTCTATTTATGTCACACTTTCCATCTGTAAACCTCTCCCTAGTTTACAAAGCATTTTCCTTCCAAAAATATTTATTTATTCATTTATATGGCTGCATCGGATCTCAGTTGCAGTTCACAGGATCTTCGACCTTCCTCGCAGCATGTGAACTCTTAGCTGCTGCGTGTGGGATCTAGTTCCCCGACCAGGGATTGAACCCAGACTCCCTGTACTGGGAAGCTTGGAGTCTTAGCCACTGGTTCACCAGGGAAATCCCACAAAGCTCTTTCATAATCCATGGCAGGGGCAAGGGCACTGAGGTTTGCAAAGGTGATGGAGTCTACTAGGCTTCCGTTCATTCACTCCCCCACCTGCTCATTCATTTATGGAAGAAACGCCATTGACCGCGTTCTGTGTGAGGATGGGCTCCACTAGATGCCAGGGTGCAGTGGTTCCTGCCCTCACCAAGCTGCCAGTCAGGGAGACATTTCAGCAAGCTTCCTCGCAGCCCACACAAGAAGCCTGGCCAGGATCTTCCGCTCCTACTCAGGGTTCTGAGACTGCAGTGGAGGAGCCCGGTTTGCAGGCTGACTTGATGGACTGCTGTGGATTGTAGCTATTACCTGAGCTGTCTTAGCCAACAGGCCCAGCCTCTGAATATTTCTCCCCAACTGGACAGTGAATTCCTTGTGTGTGGGGGAGGGGGTTCTGGAATATGGAAGTGAGGTGGGGAAGGAGCCTGACTTTATTTCTCTGTCTTTTCAGTGCCTAGAGTGGGGCTAGGCACACAGTGGGGCTCAATAAATGCTTATTAGTGGATTGTTTTTCAGAGGCGGACCTAAGCCTCCTTTCTTCCATCCTTTCATCTATCCACTCAATTTTCTCTCCGTTCATTCATCCACCATACATCAGTTCCTTCCTCTCACCCATTCTCCATTCTTAAGTTCAGCCAGCCAGCCACTTGCCAGCTTACGTTTATGTGTCCACTCATCCATCCATCCATCCATCCAGCTAGATACGGTCCATCTTCCTCCCTCTCACTGCCCTACTGTCTACCTGTTCATTCATCCCCCCAGTTTTCCACCTGTCAGTTCTTCTACTTTCCTTTTCTCTCTTCCTTATCTTCCCTCCCTCCCTTCATTCTTTCCTCCTTCCACTCATTCTGCATTTTAAAATTCATTCATCTTCTATCCACTTATGCAACATCCAATATCCTTTAGTCTTCTACCATCCATCCATCCAGCCTTTCCTCTCTCTCATTTCCTATATTTGTCTTTGTCTCCATCTTTCTTTTCATCAATTATTCATGCCTCCCTCAAGCGTGTCAGGCCCTGTGGCAGCTGCCATGGGTAAGGTACTTACCACTCGATTCCCTCCTCAGATCACAGCTGAGCTGGACCACTGGTTGCTCAGGACCAGGCTCCCTTACCCCGTCCCTACAGTCTGTTTCCTGAGCCCTCAGCCCTCCAAGGACCCCAGCTCTCATCTAACATTTTTTTTTTGGTCTTGCCTGTGTTTGGAATCTTCCCTAGAGTTCCAGCCCACAGCCCAGGCAGAGATTATAAACACAGCTACTTTCTCTGGCTGTTCCTAGAGCTGTTAAGCCCTGCCTTCAGAGAATACAGCCCTGAATGGGGCAAAATTGCCACACAGCTCCGAGAACCTGTGTGGAAAAACAGTACAATGCTGCTTAAGCGCCTACTGTGTACTGGGATGATGATGAGTGTAATCAAGAAGATGACCTCAAATTTCAGAGCCTGAAGGCCCCTCCTTGGTTCAATGCTTCCCTTTTACTCATTCTAGGGTAAGAGTCTAGGATCAGCCCAAAGAGGGGAGTGACTGACCAAGGTCTCCAGGCCAGTCTGCTGCAGGGCAGGACTAGATTAGGGGTCTCCTGACCTGGTGCTCCATCCCTATCTGATTGGTCCCAGCCTCTGCCCACTTTCCTTGGGCAATTTAGGAGGATTCCAGCATCCAGGTTTTTGCTCTCACTATGCCTCTTCTCAGCCTCCATCCCTAGAATGTTAACATTTTCCTGGCTCTTAGCAATTTGCGATGAGCTTGCAAGATTGAGCATATAAAACCTGATTCTCTCAGCCACTTTTGAGGCACTCCGAATTCCGCCAGGACTTCTTATCTTCCCTGCAACCCTCTCTCTCACTTCCTTTTAGAATCCTTCCTTCCAGTTTCCTAAGGCGTGCTCCATCCCTCCCCCTCCCTCACAGCCAGCCAGGGGTTGCAATCAGGGTGGCCACCAAGACCCAGGCAGGAAGTGCAAACAGCTCCAGCAGGCTGGATGTAAAATTCCTGGAGTGGGAAGGGATGCTCAGGCCCCTCTCACCAGCTCCCGGAGGGAAAAGAGGTGGTCTAAGGTGGCCTCATTTTCCAACTTCTTAAGAGAAGCAAACAAACAAACAAGTCTAGTTTTTCCCCATGAAATCTTCCAAACTGTTAATGCTGGCAGCTAATTAAAATATGTAAATACAGTTCAATTCAAACAATACACATTAGCAGGCTAGATCTGCTTCTTCCTTCGCAACTTCATCTGGTAGCTGGTTCCCTCCTCCCCCACAAACTGCCACAAGAGAGCTTTGCTCCAAAAAGAGCTTACTGCTTTGAATACAAATGACATAATCATAACAGCAGCAACTACCACAAATTGGATAGTCAAACACTCAAATCACCCCTATGAGATACTGGTATCATGTTGCAAATGAAGAAAAAAAAAAAAAAAAAAAACAAGCAACGAGAGGCTCAGAGAGGTTAAGGAACTTGCCTAAGGTCACACAGCTAAATGACAACCTGGATTTGAGCCCAGCTCTGTGTGACTCCAAGACGGTGACCTAGCCTAGCGGCGGTGGCACTGTCCTCTGGGAGGCACTGGGGAGACTGCAGGTGGGCAGGCATTTGTGATCGTCACATGTGGGGCTGGTATTCAGTGGGTGGGAGCTAGGGACGGGAGAAGCCCTGTGATGCACAGTCTTGCATCGAAGTCTCATCCCACCCCCAATGCCAATGCCAGTTTCTCTCTTCCCCCACACTGGCAGCTATTATTGTGTGCTAGCTGTATGCCAGGGATTGAGATCCAGCCACACAGTGAGGTAGGTCCTATTAGTAACACCACTTTATAGGTGGGAAAACTGCAGCTTGGAGGCAAGTGGGTGGTAACTTGACAAAGGTTATATGAAGTGGCACCAGGGCCAAGACTAGAGTGAAAAAATTTAAGGGTGCAAAACTGAAGTCTCCCCAAACTCAGAAATCAAGATACATAATATTTTAGGGCACTATTTTAGAAAATCGTACTTAATGCAAAAAAAATGCATGATGAACAAAATATCTATATCTTATATAAAGACAGGATCTGCCATGTTGAGCCATCTTGGAGTTTGAAAGAAAAGAAAAAATCAATAATATTGATTCTGGACTTTTGTACCTTGCCAGCCTCACCTGAGCCCCACCCCTGAGCAGCTGAGTCAGGGTTCGAACCCAAGGCAATATTAATGGTATCCTGTCTTTCTATCACTAGCCTCAGTGAGACGGGGAATAGAGAGGCCAGTCTTCTACCCGCAACTCTCTGGGGCTTGATTGCAACTGGTTAAATTATAGGCCCCAGAAAGCCGAGATTTGTAAGCCGAAGACAGACAGGCCTTTAATTAGAGCCAGGCGGGTGGGTGGCTGGTTAATACTAAGTTCCATAATAAGAGCTGTATTTTTGAATTCACTGGCTTGATCACACACATTCTGGAGGCCTCATTGGAAACCTGTTCATAGAAAATAGGGTAAACAGCTATTTCTACCCTGGGAGAAGGAAAAGGACTCTGCAGCAGGGTGACTGTAAGAAGGCTGGGCTCTGAGAACAGTGGATCCGGGGTGAACTCCGGCTTTGCAGTGGACCTGTTGTGTGACCCTGGGCGAGTCACAGCCCTCTCTGAACTTCTGTTTTCTCATCAGCAACACGGGGATGAGAAAGGTCTATCCTGGAGGTGGTGAGGATGAGTAGAATAACACACAGTAGGTCTGCATGCCTCATGGGGTTGGTTCCAAGGATAATTATATAAGATGAATCATGAATTATCATCCTTTGCTCTTAAAAGATTCCTAGCTTTCAATCGGGAGGACTTAAAATCTGGAAATTCTAAAGGCAAGAGGTGAAGCACTTTATTTCGGATAAGATTGTCCTCTTGGAGACCAGGAGGTGCATGTCTAATTGTGGTGGGGGCGGGGGGGGGGTGGTTGTTAGGGAAAGGTGAAAGGATGGAGGAAATAAAAGAAATTTTCTTTTTCTGTCTCTTCCTTCTCAAGGGAGAGAAACCCAGTTATGCATTAGCTGCTTGGGTAAGAAAGTCTGTTGAGTTAAGTCTTTGGCTCATAAGGACTTCCCCGGTGGTCTGGTGGTCCACACTCCCAATGCAGGGGGTCTGGGCTCAATCCCTGATGAGCAAGCTAGATCCCACCTGCTGCAACTAAAGATCCCGCGTGCTTCAATGAAGACTGAAGAGCTCACATACCATAACTAAGACCCAGCACAGCCAAAAAAATAAATCAACAAAATTATATTATTTTTTAAAAGGCTTTAGCTCATAGAAGCACTCACTATGGTTCTGATTCTAAAAAACAACTGCAGGGGTTCCAGACCTCATGAGCTGCCATTTCTGGTTGTGAGCACACAGGGGAGCTGGTTAATGTCCACAGGGCTGGTCTGGAGCAGCTGAGAATTCACAGTGGAGTCAGCCAGGGGCTGCTGACTTCTTGGGAACAAGGCTGGTTCAGATCGGTCAGGAGGAAATTTCTGCTGATACTGTCTCCTTTACTTAGAAGGCTAATTGCCAAGGATGTGCACAGATTGGAAAAAAAAAAAAAGGCTACTGTCGGCTGTGTGCCAGGTCCCTGAAAATGTAAATAAAGCGTAAACAAGCCATTAGGTTGAGAATAGAAGGACCAACAGATAACAGAGCGGCCTTCTGTTTGGACACTGGCTGTGACCTGGAGGCTGGCTCCAGTGATTCTGCCCAGAAGGCCTGGAAAAGTGTGAGGCTGTCCAGAGGATAGTGGGGGACACTTGGGCACTCAGGGGGCAGAGGCTGGGACGCTGGGCGACAGGGCTGCTTACAATTTCTCGAACCTAGACTCTGACTCCATGTTACATCTAAGCACATCAAATATCTTCCGTCAGTGCCAAGGTTTAACATATCCCAAATTTTCCAGAAATGCAACCGTTGACTGAAACAGCTGTAGATTGCACTTTTATCTGTTCAGAACGTCACTGACAGTTACTCACCACATTGGCAAAACCACGTGACTGATGGCAACGCCACTCGTGGTATCTGGGCTGCCAACACACCTGCGGCTCTGCTTTCTCTCTGTCGCGCTTGCAGCGCTTCTATGTATAGGGTACGCACCTGACGCTCCATCGTGTTCTCTGGAGTCATTGTCGTGACTAGGCATTTGTATATTGAAATGCATACAAGTTTAATATACATTATTTTCCTTGTAATTCTTTCTGCCAAATTTAGGGCATTACATGTGTTGATCTGGCTGGGGGATGAATAGGCAAAGTCTATCATCTGCCTCTTTTCTTTCTTTTGACTGTGCAGCATATGCGGGATCTTAGTTCCCCAACCAAAGATCAAACCCTTGGGAGTGCCCCCTGCAGTGGAAATGCGGAGTCTTAGCCACTGGACTGCCAGGGAAAAGTGAAGCCGCTCAGTTGCTCAGTTGTGTTCCACTCTTTTTGACCCCAGGTACTGTAGCCTGCCAGGCTCCTCACTCCAGGGGATTTTCCAGGCAAGAATACTGGAATGGGTTGCCATCTCCTTCTCCAAGGGATCTTCCTGACCAAGTCAAGTATATTATCTATGACTTTCATTTAGTGGTGAGGAGTTCACAGAATATTTGTCATATAAAAGGGGCTTGGATTGGTTAGGGAGTGGAGAACCATTACCCTGAGTGACGTGTGTGTTTATACATCTTCCCTTCTCAGGGCTGCCTTCCATGACCCTCTCCTGCCTCCCTGATGAGGGCACATCTCTCTGCTCATGCTTTCAGGGCCAGGCTGAGGAGGGGGCATACACTGTACCACCTCGAGAGTGAACATCTTAAATTTTACGCGCTGGGCGCCTCCCTCTCTTCCTGCCCTGCCAACGTGAGTTTGAATGTTTGCAGGATGAGGTGCAGTGCCCATCTCCACCACTCTGCGAGGAGCGCTGTGCAGTGGAGCCCAGTCTACCATGTTCATCGTGTCCATCGCCAAACCTGCAACTCCTAGCACTGTGGTGCCTGATGCGCGGGGGTCGCCCGTTGAATGAATGAAGGGCTGGTATACTTCATATACACCTAGATAAAAATGCATACATTTTAACTAAAGGAGATCAACTCTGGACCAGACACCAGGTCTGCAAGAGCAAGTAAGACCCAACCCTCCTTCCTGCCTAGTACCAGAGGGACAGACACACAACTTATTGCAAAGCAGAGTGAGAGGGTCCAGGGAGGGGGCGGAGCCCACTGCCAGGGAGAAACTGAGTCCATCTGGGAGCAGGAGGGAAGACTTCCTATAGGAGGCACCACTTGAGGCCTGGGAGAGAACAGTTGCCAGGCCCCCCATTCCATCCAGTCTAACCCATTTTATGGCTGGGGAAACTGAGAATGGTTCTGGGTCCAGCTCTGCCACGTGTGACCTCAGCAAGTCTTTCCCCATTTTTGGGCCTCACCCTCCCCATATGTACAATGAATGACCTTCAGAGTCAGCCTAATTTTGTGACTGGGAATAAAACTGGGAGTGTGGCCTGCCTCTCCTGCTCACTCCTCGACTTCTCTGGTTCAGACCTTGAGGCAGAGGTCTTCCCTGGTGGTCGAGTGGCTAAGACTCTGTACTTTCAATTCGGAGGGCCCAGGTTTGATCCCTGGTCAGGGAACTAGATCCCACATGCCGCAACTAAGAGTTCTCATACTGCGACTAAGACGCAGCGCAGCCAAATAAATATTTCACCTCTCTGTGCCTTTCTGGTGAAAACTGAGCCCTAAATTTGCATGCGAAACAGAAACAAAGCTGCCTCTCTCCTGGCTTTGAGTTAGATTGCAGGGGGACTTTCTGACAGAGGTACGTTAGGGGAGTATGCAGAAGAGGCATGGATGGTGGGGTTGAGCGGCAGGCAACATGGGGGCCGAGAAAAGAGGCTTTAGAGAGAGGGCTGAGTTCCAGTGTTTAGGTTTCACCCTGAACTCAGGACAAATTCCTTCCCTCTCCAAATCTGTTTCTCCATCTGTGAAATGGGCGCAGGGATCCTTCGTCACTCGTTGAGTGATCTGATGGGAGCGTGCCTGTGGAGGGCTGGTCCAGGGCTTGTTCACTGAGGGGAGCTGGGGTAGCGCCCAGGTCTGTGGAGGCAGGGAGATGACTGGAGAATTCCAGAAGGCAACAGCATGTCTTCCTCTCCAGGGGGTAAGAGGAAGGAAAAGGCCCTTTCATCTGCCTTGTTTTCTCTTTCAGGAATTGTCCCCAACTTTTTTTTTCTTTTAATGTTTATTTGGCCTCACAGGGTCTCAGGTGCAGCATGAGAGATCCAATTCCCCGATAGGGGATGGAACCTGGGCCCCCGGCATTGACAGTGTGGAGTCTTAGCCACTGGACCACCAGGGAAGGCCCTCTCCACCCACTTTCATGCCACAGAGGTCTCATCTCAAACCTTAGCCGGCCGCCCCCTGGGTGCTGAGTACTTCACCAGGAGAAGAGCTTAGAAGTTTGCCTCAGCCCTTCTCTGGGGCATGTTTCACATTTTTCGTTCATTCAGTCACCAGGTACTGAATAATTTCTGAGTTCTAGGCACTGTGCTGGGCTCTGGGGGGCACAGCCGGGAAGGAAGCAGGAAGTCATTTCTCAGGAGAGAGGTGCAGGTGTACTCACTTGTTCAGTTGTGTCTGACTCTGTGAACCCACAGACCATAGTCCGCCAGGCTTCTCTGTCCATGGGATTCTTCTGGCAAGAATACTGCAGTGGGCTGCCATTTTTATCCTCCAGGGGAACTTCCTGACCCGGGGATCGAACCCACCTCCCCTGCACTGGCAGTCAGACTGTTCACCACTGAGCCACCTGGGGAGCCCCAGGAGCGAGGAGGAGCCAGTCAACAGATTAAATAACACCAGGGATGCGGCTGTGGGGAGAGATCCCTGCCAGGGAGGAGGCAGCGGGTCAGGAAAGGTCCCTCGGAGGTGGCTGTTGAGCTGAAGTCTGAGGATGAGCAAGACAGAGGAAGCAGAAAGTACAAAGGCCCTGAGGCAGGAACGAGCTCTGTTTCAGGACCAGAGAGGAGACCAGGGTGGAAGAAGCGAGGAAAGGAAGGCGGAGATGATGACGGAAAGGCAGGCGGGAAGCAGATCACACGGGGTTGTGGAGGCTGGAGTCAGGAGCTTCCAGTTTCTTCTTAAAATCCCAGAGGAAAGGAAGATCTTCCCGGGTAGAAGAGCTGCCTTTCTCCCCGGAGTTCCAGGGCTCGCAGAGACCAGCCTCAATACTGTCTCCTCGACTCCGCGTGGGCAGGCTTCCCTGCCTGGGTCAACCCTTCTTTCCCCTCACCTGTCCAACTCTTCCTTAGCTCACCCTTCCTCGGGAAGCTCCCCATCCCCGCCAGCTGCAGCCCCTGGGGACCTCCTCCAGCCGACCACCCCTCCGACACTGAAATCCTCTGGGGACTCTTGCTGATGAAGCATCCCGGGTCCTCCCCACAGAGGCGGATTCAGGAAGTCTGCCGTAGGACTCAGGGATTGCCTTTGTTTGTTTTAAAGGAGTTATTTGGCTGTATCAGGTCTTAGTTGCAGCAGGTGGGATCAAACCCAGGCCCTCTGCCTTGAGAGTGCGGAGTCTTGGCCCCTGGACCACCAGGGCAATCCCAGGAACCTGCATTTTCAGTGAACTCTTCCAGATGATTCCATTGCCAGGCCTTGGAGAAACAGTGGCTGGCATTTTTGCAGAGCCATCTCAGGCAGTGGGGTGGGTGGTGTGTACATGGAGGGGAAGGGAAGGGGGCAGTCAGTGGAACCAGAAGACCCTGAGTTTAAATCTCAGCTCTGCTACTCATCCAGCTGGGTGATCTCAGGCAAGCGCCATCACCTTTTTGAGCCTCAGTTTCTTCATCTATAAAATGGACATAGTCACACCTAACTCCAAGTGCTGAGATGAGATTTGTCCACATAATGTTCCTAGCCCAGGGCGCAGCCCACAGTTGGTGCTTAATAAAACCAGGTCTGGCCCCTGTGCCGTAGCAGCTTCCCAAGGGCCTCAGCGAGTAACAGCATCTGAGGTTTGTTGTGTACCAGGCAATGCTCTCTAGACGAGGCTTCGGCAGACTTTCTCTGTAAAGGGCCAGACATTGTGGGTTACACGGTCTGTCACAACCACTGCACTCTGCACTTGGCACAAGTGAAAGTGATAATCGCTCGTCGTGTCCGACTCTTTGCGACCCCGTGGACTGTAGCCCCCCAGGTTCCTCTGTCTATGGGATTTCCCAGGCAAGAATACTGGAGTAGGTTGCCATTTCCTTCTCCAGGGGATCCTTCCAACCCAGGGATCAAACCCAGGTAGATCTCCTGCATTGCAGGCGGATTCTTTACCGTCTGAGCCACCAGGGAAGCAGCATCTTTTGCATGAAGGCAGCTAGAAACAAATGACCTGTGTTCCAATAAAACATTATGGGACAGTACAATTTGAATTTCATATAATTTTCATATTCTCTGAATTGAGATTTCTTCTTTGATATTTTTCAGTGAGTGAAACATGTAAGAACCACTTGTAGCTTGCAGGCCATACAAAAACAGGTGGTGGGCTAGACTTGGCCAGTAGGCCCTGGCTTGCGGACCCCTGCTCTGGACATTTTGTGTGTATCCATTCCTGGGATCATTATGAAATAGGATGTTATTAACAACTGAATTCTCAGATCAGAAATACAAGCTCAGAGAGGCTAAGATCCTTGTGCCAGGTCCACCTGACCTCAGTTGTGAGAGGTGGTGAGATTTGGATTCAGGCAGAGCTGGGTTCAGAGCCCTCTCTCAACCACTGCACCCACCTGCTCTGTGGGGGCCCCATACACCTCAGATGTATATACCCCATTTCAAGAACCAGTGACCTCTCCTTACTGAGAAAGAGAAGAAACATATTTGATATTGCATAAGCCACATCTATTTGGGTCTCTACCACAACAGCCAAATCTGTATTGTCCCTAAGTAATTCTTAGAATAGTTGGGGGGCTGCTGAGTAAGGTGGTTGATAACGGCCTTTCTAAGAGGAAATGTTTGAGCTAAGATCTGACTGTGAGAAGCAGCCTGGGGCAGATGGCCCCAGGCAGAGACCAGTAAGTGCAAAGGCCCTGGGGTCAGAAACCTTTCAGAGTTGAGATGGTGCTTGCATGCTCAGTCCTGTCTGACTCTTTGCCGCCCCATGGACTGCAGCCAGGCTCTTCTGTCCATGGGATTCTCCAGGCAAGAATTCTGGAGTGGGTTGCCATTTCCTACTCCAGGGGATCTTTCCAACCCAGATATCGAACCCGTGTCCCCAGCATTGGCAGGCAGATTCTTTACCTCTGTGCCACCTTGGAATTACTGTAGCTTCTGATTCACATCCCACCAGGAGACAGTGCTATGATCATCCATAGGGGTCTCTCTCCTGTTGGAAGTCGTTTGATTTCTCATCTGAGAAATAAGATAAGAATAGTACTCTCTTCATTGGAGAAGGAAATGTCAAACCACTCCAGTATTCTTGCCTGGAGAATCCCAGGGACGGCGGAGCCTGGTGGGCTGCCATCTATGGGGTCGCACAGAGTTGGACACGACTGAAGTGACTTAGCAGCAGCAGTACTCTCTTCACAGGGCTTTTGTGAGGATTGATTAATGCACATAAGGTTCTTAGGATGGTGCCTGATCCATAATGGGTGCTGAATACATGGTGGATCTGTTTCCTATCTTCTTTGAAAAGAGTTGGCCTTTGAACTGCTTGATCCTTGAGGTCAGAAGGGAGCATCACCAATGACTTAATGTGTAAGAACAGCTTTCTCATGTGGAAATTGTCTATCTCTCACACCTTTGTTGTCTTTTTCTACTCCATCCACCTCACCCGTCCTTCCTTCCTTCCATCTACCTACCCATCTATGTACTTACCCACCATCCATCCATCCATCCATCCATCCATCATTTAGCCACTTGTTCATCTATAATTCATCTACCCACCCATCCACAAATCCACCCACCCATCTACTAGGTATCCATCCTTCTATCTTCTTACGTATCCATCTATCTATCCAGCCAGCCAGCCAGCCAGCTTGTATGGAGGGCTTGTGCCAGATTCTGGAGATGCAAAAACTAAATAAACTCAATCTATGCCCTTGAGGAGCCCAAAGTCCCTTAGGCACAGAAGTACCTAAGCTGCTCTGTAAAACATGACAGAGTATAGTTTGAATTTCTGCCACCCCTGCCACTTCCCTCACATGACCTCAAGATCGTGACTTTACCTCCTTCAACCCTAACTTGCTCATCAGTAAAACAGAAGCAGTCATCTCTATCTCTGAAGATTAGATGAGACCAGAAAGATAAATTACTTTTTCAGAGCCTGGCACTTAACAGGCATTTAAAATATGGTACCTATTATTCTAAGTGGAAAGCCAGGAAGGTTTCTTGGCGGCTTCTGGGCTTGACATAAAGGGGTGGAGAGAATATATGAGAGCTAAGAGGGGAAGTAGGGCGGAGGGACTTCCCCGGAGGCCCAGGAGTTAAGACTCCACCTTCCAATGCAGCGGGTACCGGTTCGTCCCTGGCTGGAGAACCAAGGTCCCACATGCTGTGGGGTGTGGTCAAAAATTAGAAAAAAAAAAAAAGAATAAAAGGAGGGGAAAGGGGATTTTAGGCAGAGGGTACAACAAGAGCAGAGACAGGGGGATCCAGGGCTCACAGGCGGGCCAGTGGAACAGCAACGCTCTGGTTTCCCTCCCTCAGTGTTCTTGGGGCTGCAGGGTCCAGAGAACTGAGAACACCAGAGAAGGGAGGGTGGGTATGGGACAAGCTCTGGGGGACAAGGCCCTGCAGTCCAGGTGACCCACATAGCCACTGGCAGACAGAACTGGGTCATGGGAATTAATCTCTGCCGCAAGGCGGGCTCCCCTCCACATGCCATCTGGGCAGGCAGGGCCGGGCTGGGTGGGAGGAGGTTGGCTTTGACACTTGGATGTCCCACTGGTGTCTCCAACTTCATGAAGCCAAGCCAAGCCCCTACTTGCTCTGTACTGGCTCTTCCCTGTTGTGGCAGAGGGCATTCCTGTCTTCCCAGAGCCTCAGGCCACCAACCTGGGAGCCCTCCCTGACTGCTCTCTCCACCTTCAAAATGGACCCAGAGTCTGACTGCTTGTCCCCACATCCCCCACCACCACCCTGCTCCAGGTTCCTGAGTCCTGCAAGGACAACGTTCAGTTCAGTTCAGTTCAGTCATTCAGTCGTGTCCGACTCTTTGCGACCCCATGAATCGTAGCATGCCAGGCCTCCTGTCTATCACCAACTCCCAGAGTTCACTCAGACTAACATCTGTCGAGTCAGTGATGCCATCCAGCCATCTCATCCTCTGTGGTCCCCTTCTCCTCCTGCCCCCAATCCCTCCCAGCATCAGAGTCTTTTCCAGTGAGTCAACTCTTCACATGAGGTGGCCAAAGTACTGGAGCTTCAGCTTTAGCATCAATCTTTCCAAAGAAATCCCAGGGCTGATCTCCTTCAGAATGGACTGGTTGGATCTCCTTGCAGTTCAAGGGACTCTCAAGAGTCTGCTTCAATACCACAGTTCAAAAGCATCAATCCTTCGGCGCTCAGCCTTCTTCACAGTCCAACTCTCACGTCCATACATGACCACGGGAAAAACCATAGCCTTGACTAGGCGGACCTTAGTCGGCAAAGTAATGTCTCTGCTTTTGAATATGCTATCTAGGTTGGTCATAACTTTTCTTCCAAGGAGTAAGCGTCTTTTAATTTCATGGCTGCAATCACCATCTGCAGTGATTTTGGAGCCCCTCAAAATAAAGTCTGACACTGTTTCCACTGTTTCCCCATCTATTTCCCACGAAGTGATGGTTCTGGATGCCATGATCTTTGTTTTCTGAATGTTGAGCTTTAAGGACAACATTAGTGGTCCGCTTATTGGTATCCCCCCTCACCCCTGCAACCCATTCTCCACTCAGAAGCATCTTTTAAAAACACGATGATTCTGTGACTGCCCTGCTCAAAAGCCCCTAGGGTGCCCTGGTGCACTGGGAACAAAAGCCAATCAAAGGCCTCAAGGCCCTGCCTGATCTGGCTTTGACTGCCTCTCCCATCTCACCCACCTCTTCCTCACCCTGGCCTCCTGGCCCTCCAGCCTCAGGGCCTTGGCACTTGTGGTCCACTATCCTGAGGTCTCCCTAGGTCTCTTTCCTCCTCCCCCTTCAGGTTTCAGCTCAGATGTTACCTCTGCAGAGAAGCTTCCTGACCATCTTGGTAAAGCAGCCTGCCGCGACCCTCACTTGTTATCCCAAGACCCTCTTCCAGGGCTTTGAAAGCACTAGGTCATTTCTTTCCTGGCTTGTTGTCTCATGCACTAGAATGAGGGGCAGGGACTGGGTCTGCCTTGATCCCCCATGTGTCCCCAGCTCCCTGAGCTCCCCAGGAGGTGCTCAGTAAATGTTTGTTGGATGAATAACTACATGAGGCCTTCCCCACTGGGGAAGTTGAGATTTCTCAGAATCAGAATTGCAGGCTCATGGGAGCGTTTTTGAGACATCTGAGTGGTGAGTTTCCTAAAGGGCCTGCGAGCCACCATGCACATTATACAGGTGTGGAATCTGAGGCCCAGAGAGGGGAAGGAGCTGGCCCTCAGACGCCCAACCCTGCTGGGGAAGAATTAAGCCTGGGACCCAGGTTTCCCGCCTCTCAGCTGAGGGCCTGTTTTCTGTTGTGACCTCATAGTGGTCCCCTCCCCTCCCCCTTCTTCTCCCCTCTCCTCCCACCCCCCACCCCTGCCTTTCCACAGCCTGCAGACCCTGCCAGACTGGCTGCCCCTCCTCACAGCCCTGCACAAGCCACCTCGTCTTCCTTTGCTCCACTTGGGAATTTCCCCTAGACTTGCTGGCTTTTGGAAAGTCCAGAAAGAAGCAGAAAAACCACAGCCTTTTCCCCTCTGACATGGGGGTGGGCTACTAGAGAGGCAAGATCACTGGGTTGGGGGTTTGTGCTGCCTCTGGGGTCACAGCCAAGGGTAGCCCCAGCCCCAGAAGCCCCTGCCCAGACAGACCGAGTCCTGCCAGGCAGGAGTTCTCATTAGCAGTCAGAGGATTACCCCTCCACCTCCTGCAGACCTGGGGCTTCCCAAGTGCCGCTGGTGGTAAAGAACCCACTTGCCAGTGCAGGAGACTTTAGAGATACAAGTTTGATCCCTGGAGGAGGGTATGGCCATCCACTCCAGTACTCTTGCCTGACATAGGAGCCCAGTAGGGTGCAGTCCATGGGGTCGCAAAGAGTCGGACATGACTGAAATGACTTAGCACGCATGCATGCCTGCGGACCTAGATGGGGGAGGGTAGGCAGTACTCAGGCCTGGTCAGGCCAGGGTTTGCAGCTCTGCTTGGTCCGCTGCCATGAGACAGCCTCTTCTTTCTCTGAGACTCAGTTTTCCTGTGTGTAAGATGGGGTGAAACTACTGCTACTGTAGAGAAGTCAACAGGAAGTCTTTTCTTGCTACCCACAAGAAGATGTCCACCACCACCGGCTGAGTGTCTACCGTATGAACTTTGTTGTGTATTTTAATTGTACTTTCAAGTCTTCTAGAAGGGCCGCCTGAGGAAGAGAGACATTTACAAAACAAACCAGAGAGCATTCCCGCTCTGAAATAAAGGCTCCTCACGCAACATGGATTCTTAGTGATGACATATTCTGGCATTTTTGTTTGTTTTTGATGTTCTTGGGTTTTCAGTGGTGGTTGTGACCCATTAAATTGATTTTATGACCCTCGAGTTGAAAAGTACTGTGTTAACTCACTTAAACCTGTCAAAACCCTATGAAAGAAGAATTATTAATACCTCATTTTATAGCCCAGGAAGGAGCTTGCCTGAGGAAGTGATGGGGCTTTGAGGCCAAGCCAGACCTCAATCCCTAGCCACCACGCCCAGCTGCCCCTTTAAGAGCCGGGTCCCTTCCCACAAGGCCTGGCGGCCTCCCACTCCTGGCCCCAGGCAGCTCCTCTTTTGGTTTCCCTAAGCAAGATGTCAGGCTAGTAAAACAGATCCCAGAGTTTAATTAAAATAATGAGCTCTGCCAAAGGAAGGGCGCCAGGGCCAGCCAGCGTGGGGAAGATGAATTAGAGTTCTGTTCAGGGAAGCGGTGGGAGGGAGGGAGAGCGGAAGGTGAGTGAGTACGAGAGAGACACAGAGACACGACGGTAGGAGAGAAGAGACAAGGAGGAAACAGGGAAGGAAGGAGTGGGAGAGACAGAGAACAAAAAGAGGGGGAAGGGGCCAGAGGAGCTGGACAGACGGACAGACAGACCCAAGAGGGCAGTCGTGGTTTGAGTCGGCGCTGTCCACTCTCTTGCCTCCTCTAACTCCTCCTCCCGAAGAACCCCAAGATCAGAATTGTCTGCGGGATCTGAACACTCACCCCTCTGCTTTCGAGCTTCCTATGGCTCCCCGGTACCTTGGGAATGAACTCAGACCCCGGAGCTGTGGCTCTCAGGGCCCTGCAGGGTCTGGCTCCTGCCCCCCTCCCCCTCTGGTCCACATGTCCCTCCTCACTGCCCCACAGCCCGTGGCCCCCCTCCCCTTTCCCCACTGGGCTGCCCCCAGAGTCCACACACGGGCTCTGCTCTCTCCCCATCCCTCCTGCCCCAGATAACTCTGGACTTCTCCTCCAAGTTCTCTTTAAATATCACCTGGGTTCAAGGGCTGAACCCGGCTGGCAACACTCCCTTCCTGAGCTCACGGTTCAGAACAGGAGCCCGATGACACACAAGCAATGAATGAAAGGAGATGAGATTTAAGGCCCTGGGTGGAAAAGCAATGCCCGACCTTCTGAGCACTCTCCGTGCCAGACCCTGCTCAGAATACTTTATGGGCATTTATTGGATCTCGCTCCGGCCCTGAAAGGTGGGGGCCAGTACTGCCTTCACCCCTATGAGCAGTGAGACCAGGCTGCTCACAGCTTGTCTGGGCAGAGTGGGGCTGTGAAACCACCAGGCTTCCCAGTGGCTCCAAACCGGTGAGGAGATGGGGCAACCTGGGCAGGTGGGTGGGGACTGGGAGAGGGAGGTAATGGATCATCGGTGGCCTAAGAAGGTGAGCTGCTCAGAGAGAGATGGGCTGGCCATGCAGAGATGGACGAGAGCGTTTTAGGGGGGCCGAAGCAGTGGGATATTCTGAGCTCTGCCCACTTCAGCACCATGAGTTCCCATTATTTAAAAAATCCGTGAGACTTCCCTGGTGGATAACTCCCCTGGTTTGGTGGCTAAGATTCTGTGCTGCCAGTGCTAGAGGCGCGGGGTTGATCCCTGGTGCAGAGCCAAGATCCCACACGCCACGCAACACAGCCAAAAACTCATGAGCAAAAGTGCTTGCCCCATGCCGGCGTGGGCACTGGGAGAGGCCAGAACCCAGCTGATGGAAGACCTGGCGGGTTCCAGCCCTGCGGCGGGTCACTGGACTCCTTCCTCTCTCTGGGTGACCTTGGGAAAGGCTCTAGCGGACCCAAGGGGGCAGCCACCAATCTTCCCAGAGGTCAGGGGAGGGCCACGCCTGTCTCTTGGAATATGATGTCTTCAGTTGTCACCGAATGAATGTCAGTGAACGGCTTCATTCATTCATCAGCTCCTTCCGGCCTCACGCCACCATGGCTCGCTTACCCGCTGAAGTCCTCTCTAACCTCCCCCCTCACAGGTTCCACTCCACCCACAATGGCCTTCTTGCCATTTCCGAATAAATTGAGCTCATTTCTGCCCTAGGGCCTTTGGATTGCAGTCCCCTCTGCCTGGAATGTTCTCTGTCCATTTTGTGATGCTGTCCTTAATCAAGCTTCAGCTTCCAGGAAGGGGTTGAAGGTATGTAAAAAAGGAGCCATTCCTCCCAGACCTCATAATCCTTAAGGGTCTTCAACAAGTTTTCACGATGTAAGCATAAAGTTACTCATACACTGTTGCTTATTAGATTAGAAAGTTCTGAAACAACCTCAGTGTCTGTCAACAATGCAAGTTAAATCAACAATGAGCCAGCCACGAAATGGAATACTATGCAGCTATAAAGAAGGGGCAGGGTAGCTCAGTATGCACAGAGAATAATCCCTGAGGAATAATGTTAGCAAACGGAGCAAGATGAGAACAATGTGTGTGGCCAGCCCCCGTTTCAGTAAAGCAAAGAAAAAGGATCTCTGCACACATGAATTAGGATAAACTTGTAAGTGGGTAAATTGTTTCTGGAAGGAATCAGAAGAAATTAGTAATTGTGGCTGCCTCTGGGGAGGAGGGCTGGGGACAGGGGTGGGAGAAGGACTTTTCACTGTGTGCCTTTTTTAACACTAGCTTTCACATCAAGAAAATATATCACCTATTTAAAATACTGACATCCCAATATTTTTAGAATTTTGACCTTAACTCTAAATGGGTTACATACCCAAACAGGGACACAAGTGATGATGATGAGAAAAGACGGCTTTCGCCAGACCTCACCACTCTTGCATCCCATTACTGGCTCAGGGGACGAGAACAGCATGAATTTAAAATATAAACATGTAAGCACATGAAACAAATCCTGTGGTTTTCTTGTGAACCTCACACATACACTGTGTTGTAATTTTGTGCAGGTAGGTCAAAAGCAGGAATTTGTTCAACTTAATATTTTAAATGTTATGCAAATTTTGGGAGGTCTTCATTTGGGGGGTTTAAGAAAATAAATTAATATTCCAGGAATCTCAAAAAATAGAAGTCTTCTAGTCTTTGATACTTTGACTACCTGGGGCGAAGAGCTGACTCATTGGAAAAGATCCTGATGCTGGGAAAGATTGAAGGCAGGAGGAGAAGGAGATGACAGAAGATGAGATGGTTGGATGGCATCACCGACTCGATGGACATGAGTTTGAGTAAGCTCTGGGAGTTGGTGATGCACAGGGAAGCCTGGTGTGCTGCAGTCCATGGTGTTGCAGAGTCAGACACGACTGAGCGACTGAACTGAATTGAGGTTTCTCTTGGCCTGAAGGACCCAGTTCTCAGGGAGAGACCAGGGAAGCTTAGAGAAGAGGAACAGTCAGCCCACGATCCACATTTAGCCACTCCCAGGGGACAGTGACAAATTCACCAGGATGAAGCGGCGGGGCCTGGCTCCCCTCTGGGAACCTTGGGTGAGAGGGGGCAGGAGGGAATACCAGGCTGGAAGGCTGGTCTGCCTGTGAACTGAGGGGATCGTCGGGTTTTTCTAGCTGACTTTCCGGAAACTGAGCTAGAAGCTCCACCCAGTTCTGTCTGACCCCACATGCAGCCCAGGCTGTTTAGCTACAACATCGAAGTAAAAGATGTATGTTTTCACTTATAAATCTAAGGAAATGAAATAAATGAATCAATATAATAAAACAGAAACAGACACAGATACAGAGAATGGACTATCGGCTAGCCAGTAGGGAGAGAGGCAAGATAGAGTAGCAGATTAAGAGAGATAAATTACTAGGTATAAAATAAGTAAGATACAAAGACTTAATATGCAGCACAGGGTAGCTCAGATGGTAAAGAATCTGCCTGCAATGCAGGAGACCTTGGTTCAATCCCTGGGTCAGGAAGATCCTCTGGAGAAGGGAATGACAATCCACTCCAGTATTCTTGCCTGGAGAATCCCATGGATAGAGGAGCCTGACGGGCTACAGTCCATGGAGTTGCAAAGAGTCAGACACGACTGAGCGACTAACCCACACACACCACACACCACGGGGAATATAGAAAATCTTTTCTGATAACTTTAAGTGGAGTGTTATCTGTGAGAATATAGAACCGCTAGGTTGTACACCTGAAACTAATATTGCAAATAAACTATACTTCAGTAAGAAAAGTGAGATGTGTTCATTTAGCATAGCTGTGGCCTGACCTGAACCAAGGTCAAAGTTCCCCAGCAGCCCGCAGGACAGCAGAAATGACCAAACATCACTACTGATAACGTAGTTGAGTTTAACCCCTTTGTGAATGTGGCCCTTTACTGTCCTGGGAACGCGTGCTCAGCCTGCATCTGACTTCTCACAGCCACCCCAGGAGGAAGTAGGGTTGGTTTCAAAATTCCCACTTCACAGATATGCAAACTGAGGTTCAGCTTGGGGAAGGGGACTTGTCTAAGGTCACATAGTGGTGGGGTGTCGCCCATAGAAAGGCTCTTCAGTCCAGAACTCTTTCTGAGACACCACCTGGGAGAAGCCAGGGTGGCCCTTTCCCAGTGCCTGGGTCCCCAGGGCATGGGTGGACAAGGCTGCCATCTCCCCAAGTGGGCAGAGCCCAGCTGACCCGGTCTGGACTTTGCTGCTGAGTCTGCTGGTGGGGGAGCAGGTGGAGGCGCCAGTGAGAGGGAATCTCAGAAGAGCTAACGCATCAGCAAGACCTGTCACATCTACCTTCAGAGGATTTGGGGGGAATTCCCCTGGCGGTCTAGTGGTTAAGATTCCGGGCTTCCACACAAGAGGCCGTGGGTTTGATCCCTGGTCGGGGAACTAAGATCCCGTGTCTCACAGTGTGGACCAAAAAAAAAAAAAAAAAAGAGGTATCTGGAATGTACCCGCTTCTCCCCCTGCCCTCACTGACACCCCTGGGCCAGGCCACTGTCCTCTTCTGCTTGGTCTGTGGCAGGTGCCTCCTCACAATCTTTCTGCTTCTGTCCTTGTGCCTATGATAAAGCGATTCATTTTCCACATTCATCTGAGGGGTCCCAGAACCTAAGCTGGCTCATTTCTCTCTTCTTGGCTCAAAACCCTGCTGTCTCCCAGTGCACTCAGAACAGAGGCCGACGTCCTTACGAGGCCCGCAAGGCCCTGCGTGCTGGGCCCTTCTTCCCTCTCCGGTCTGCCTCTCTGCGCTCCTCCCCTTGCTCACTCTGCTCCGCCACGCTGGCCCTCTTGCTGCTCCTGGAACACAGCAGGCACTTCCAGCCTCAGAGCCTTTGCACTAGCCATTCCCTCTGCCTAGAACACTCTGCCCCCCACACAACACTCATCCCTTTCTTCACTTATTTCGCATCTCTGCTTAAATGTCACATCCCCAGAACGGCTTACCCTGACCTCCTTCAAATGCCCCCAACTTTCCATCAAAATCTGTGCTCTTCCTTATTACATCTGTGGATTTATTGCTGTTTAGTTGCTACGTCATGGCCAACTCTTTTGTGACCCTATGGACTGTGGCCCACTGGGTTCCTCCATCCATGGGATTTTCTAGGCAACAACACTGGAGTGGGTTGCCATTTCCTCCTCCAGAGAATCTTCCTGACCCAGAGATCAAACCTGTGTCTCCTGCATTGGCAGGTGGATTCTTTACTGTTGAGCCGCCGGGAAAGTGCATCTGTGGACAGATATTATGTATTCCATGGTGTCCTGTTGTTTTTTTGTTCCTCTTTCCTCTCGAGACTGTAAGCGTCGTGAGCTCTGGGCCTTGGCTCTTTTCCTTCATCACTGTAGGCTCGGAGCCTAGCAAGGGGCTGGTGTACAGTAGACACTACAGAGAGATTTGTTGGAGAACAAGCAAGTGAATCCAGACTCCTTAGTACTCCAACTGGACTAAGGAGCTCTGAAATGCCCTGTGGATTTTTCCTTCCAAGAAATGCAGATAGGACTTCCCACTGGGGTTGGGCAGTTTTTCTGCTGGCCACCTGCCCATGTCACGTGATAACAATACCTGTTTTGTGTGTTTGACTGGAGGCAAAGCATGCTCTGTTTAGCCAAGGTAGTCAAGAAACACAATGAGAACTTTTTTGGGCTCAAGGTAATATTTGTATAGTGACATACTGCTCCAAATGCATGGTTACCAAGTAACTAGGAAATGTTCCTTTGTAAACAGGAAATGAAATCTTTTTTAAATAAAATATTATTTATTTCTTTAGTTGGCTCTACTGGGTCTTAGTTGTGATAATCGGGATCTTCGATCTTCATTGTGGCATGTGGACTCTAGTTCCCCAACCAGGAATTGAACCCGGGGCCCTCTGCTTTGGAAGGTGGAGTCTTAACCACTAGACCCCCAGGGAAGTCCCAGCAAATGAGATCTTAGGCAAAACTGGCTTTCCTTGGAATTGGCCTCCCTTTCCAAAAGACCATTATTAGGCAAAAAATGATCATTCATCATAACGATAGTTACGATTAACTGAGCAGCTATTATAGGGCAAAGCACTGTATGGAGTATAATAGGTACACTGTCTACTTCATTCTCGAACTACCTGGGAATGGTATTTCTGCCTACCAGAAAAGGAAACGGAGACTCAGAAGTGAAGTCACTTGCCTGATGACCCACAGCCACTAAGAGCGGAAGACAGCATCCAAAACCTGGTCTTGTCCCCTTCTATCCAAGAAGAGATCCTCTAAGCACACTGGCGTTAGCAATTTGCTGCTCAGACAGCCATGCAGATAAGGACAGGCCTGCTGCCCAGGGTCTGAAGAAAAAGGATTCTAGAAAATCCAGATGACAAGGGTGTCCAGTCATGTGGTACCCTGAGTTCAGGGGGGGTTACGCTTCACTGCTGATATGTTCCCGGAAGAAGCTGGAGAGCTCTAGCTATTTTCCCTGAAAGCTCTGATGAAGGATGTGTCTGGACAGGTTCTTCTGGATTCCATTAAAGCAGGGGCTTAGGGGCCTGGCGCAGGCATCTGTGTGTTGCCAGACCAACTCACTAGTGGGTCTCCCCATTCTTTCTTTTTTTTCTTTTTAAAGATTTTTTTGCTATGGACCATTTTTAAAGTCTTTATTGAAG
>SJYQ01001627.1:346968-366195 GCA_006410935.1 Redunca redunca | reverse complement strand
GGTCAGCAGTCCAGAGCTTTCACGCTGAATATCCTCTCTAGACGAGAGTGGTCCAGGTGGGCCAGCCGTCTTTTTTTTTTTCTTTTTATTTTGTTTATTTATGTATTTTCAACACCAAAAGCATTTTGTGTTTGGGTATAGCCAATTAGCAATCTTGTGATGTTTCAGGTGATGAAGAGACTCAGCCAGACGTACGCATGTATCCATTCTCCCCCAACCCACCCCGTCCCATCCAGGCTTGGACCAGCTGTCTTCTGATCTCAGCTCCCAATTCCCAGGAGCATCGGGGATTCTGATTGGAGTCACTGTGGTCACGTGACCACCCCAGTCCAGTCAGTTGGTCCAGGAGAGCCGGCTCACGTGTGAACCATGGCAACCAGGGCTCTCCTCGTGGGCGAGGGGAGGGACAGCTGCAGGGAGAGGCTCGCTGTGAAGGGACTGACGGCAGCAGCCCGGCTGGGTTTGTGTGCCTTTGTGAGAAGGCTGGTGAGCCCAACTCCTCCTTCAGCCTTCGGAAGCATGACCACCCCCATGCTTCTGCAGGAATCCCAGTGCATGTTCCGGAGCGTGGGTTGCTGAAGGGGTACCCCCAAATGCAACTCACAGGCGGCTGCTTATGGCTTAGCTGGGTGAAAGGAATCGATAGCATGAGAAACTGCAGTCGCCCTTTCCACACAGCCAGCAGACTTGCGGGTTCATCTCTGAGGCACTGGCGTCCCCGCTTCACAGATGGGGAACCGCAGCTGGAAGGCTGATGTGTCACCTGGCGTCACGCCACGTGTGCCGGCTGTGACTCCACAATGCAGAAGCGACCCTGGTCCTGGGTTTGGGCCGTGTCTCCACGAGCTGGCGGCCGGTGCCTTGTGGGCTTGTAGGAAGGGCAGTGGGTGTTAATAGGGAACTGGCTGGGTGCACATTGGCCTGAGATGGAAACTTCACTGGGAGTACTCCACATATTGAGTAATGTTCATGCACATTGTGAGGACTTGACCGCAGCATGAACTTTCTGTATGGAAGCCTAAAATCTGTCTAAACGTTTCGGTTGGACTTCGCGCCATAGGGTGGCATCACTCTGGGCAGAGGATGTCACTGGGGTGGTGTTCCGACTGGTCTAGCTGGTGTCAGCCTCTGCTCGTCACTCAGAGGATGGCATTGTCTGTCCTATGAGGGGATGCCGCTGATGGGAAAACTAGCTCATCAGTCAGTGCTGCCCAACAAAATCACAGAGCTGGGGGGTTGGTGCCGTTTCTCGGAGAGTGATTGTTGCTGGGGGCGAGTATTGAGTGAGGGGGCGAAACCCTGTCTATACAGACGCTCCTGCTGTGGAAGGAGCCCTGGGCTGACGGTCCGGGTCCCGGGGGCCAGGGCCAGCCACTGACCGTCCATGGGCCCCAGCACGTTGGGTCCCTTATGCGTCCTCTGAACCAGCGCCTCCACACACCTGAGTGTGTGCGCTCATTCATGCAGACAGGCACATACCACGTACGTTGTTCTGATCGTAAGGATCTTTCTGCATCAGTGCATATAGAGTTGGCCTTTTCATGGACTCCAGAGCTTTTCACTGTGGGACTGCGCCCCCGGATTAAACCCTTCACTCAGTTCAGTTCAGTTCAGTTGCTCAGTCATGTCTGATATTTTGCGACCCCACAGACTGCCTCACACCAGGCTTCCCTGTCCATCACCAACTCCTGGAGTTTACTCAAACTCATGTCCATTGAGGTGGTGATGCCATCCAACCGTCTCATCCTCGGTCGTCCCCTTCTCCTCCCGCTTTCGATCTTTCCCAGCATCAGGGTCTTTTCCAATGAGTCAGTTCTTCCCATCAGGTGGCCAAAGTATTGGAGTTTCAGCCTCAGCATCAGTCCTTCCAAAGAACATCCAGGACTAGTTTCCTTTAGGATGGACTGGTTGAATCTCCTTGCAGTCCAAGGGACTCTCAAGACTCTTCTCTAGCACCACAGTTCAAAAGCATCGATTCTTTGGCACTCAGCTTTCTTTATGGTCCAACTCTCACATCCATACATGACTACTGGAAAACCTATATCTTTGACTAGATGGACCTTTGTTGGCAAAGTAATGTCTCTGCTTTTGAATATGCTATCTAGGTTGGTCATAGCTTTTCTTTCAAGGAGCAAGTGTCTTTTAATTTCATGGCTATAGTCATCATCTGCAGTGATTTTGGAGGCCAAGAAAGTAAAGTCTGTCACTGTTTCCATTGTTTTCCCATCTATTTGCCATGAAGTGATGGGACTGGATGCCATGATATTAGTTTTCTGAATTTCGAGCTTTAAACCAACTGTTTCATTCTCCTCTTTCACTTTCATCAAGAGGCTTTTTAGTTCTTCTTCACTTTCTGCCATAAGGGTGGTGTCATCTGCATATCTGAGGTGATTGATATTTCTCCCAGCAATCTTGATTCCGGCTTGTGCTTCCTCCATTCCAGTACTTCTCATGATGTACTCTGCATATAAGTTAAATAAGCAGGGTGACAGTATACAGCCTTGACATACTCCTTTTCCTATTTGGAACCAGTCTGTTGTTCCATGTCCAGTTCTAACTGTTGCTTCCTGACCTGCATACAGATTTCTCAAGAGGCAGGTCAGGTGGCCTGGTATTCCCATCTCTTTAAGAATTTTTCACAGTTTGTTGTGATCCCCACAGTCAAAGGCTTTGGCATAGTCAATAAAGCAGAAATAGATGTTTTTCTGGAACTCTCTTGCTTTTTCCACGATCCAGCGGATGTTAGCAATTTGATCTCTGGTTCCTCTGCCTTTTCTAAATCCAGCTTGAACATCTGGAAGTTCACAGTTCATGTATTGCTGAAGCCTGGCTTGGAGAATTTTGAGCATTACTTTGCTAGAATGTGAGATGAGTGCAGTTGTGTGGTAGTTTGAGCATTCTTTGGCATTGCCTTTCTTTGGGATTGAAATGAAAAGTGACCTTTCCCGGTCCTGTGGCCACTGCTGAGTTTTCCAAACTTGCTGGCATATTGAGTGCAGCACTTTCACAGCATCATCCTTCAGGATTTGAAAGAGCTCAGCTGGAGTTCCATCACCTCCACTAGCTTTGTTCATAATGATGCTCCCTAAGGCCCACCTGACTTCGCGTTCCAGGATGTCTGGCTCTAGATGAGTGACCACACCATCATGATTGTCTGGCTCTAGGGGAGTGAAAACCTTCGCTGGTCGTGGATGTCTCGCCGTGTTGCGGGGTGGCATTCTCTTGGTGTTCGCTTCCTGAGCTGCATGGGGCTGAAAGCCGTTTGTCTCTCTTTCTGTATATCTCCTGCTTGTGCCCTCCACTCATTGTTTTTCCCCTTGAATTTTTCTTTGTCTTTCTGCACCTCATTTTCCAAAGAGGTAATGATCCAAGCCCCAGTCAGTTCTGCACTGAGGAACATTTTATCTGGGGGAGAGATCTGATGGGTTTTTACTGAGAAGTCCTTTACCCAGGAGAAGAGCCTGCGTCTGCAGTGGAGGCTGGCTCGGTTTGCCTGCTTCCTGTCTTCCTCCCCAGGGTCGTGGTGGTGGGGTCACGCCAAGCTGCTCAGCAGGCCTCAGCCTTGGTAAGGGGAAAGCCTGCCTGATAGCAGGGCTGGGCCTGTTCTCGCTGGATGAACAAAAAGAGAACGTGGCTGCATGGGGCAGGATCATCCAGCTCTCTGCACCTTGACCTGCGTTCAAATCCTCTTGGCTTCAGTGTTTGCCAGCCGTGTGGACCTCTCTGGGCCACAGTTTACTCACCTGTAATATGGGAATAATAATGGTGGCTCAGACGGTAAAGCGTCTGCCTGCTGTGCGGGAGACCCGGGTTCAATCCCTGGGTTGGGAAGATCCGCTGGAGAAGGAAATGGAAACCCACTCCAGTAATCTTGCCTGGAAAATTCCATGGACTGAGGAGCCTGGTGGGCTACAGTCCATGGGGTCGCAAAGAGTCAGACACGGCTGAGCAACTTCACAGCTTCACAATATCCATGCTGCCAGGCTGTTGGTAGCAATAGAGGGAGCATCGTAGAGTACCCAGCGCGTGACAGGCTCTCAGTAACTGATAGCTTCCAGTATCAGTGCCATGGTTATGATCAGGACCGTTGCTGCCGTCACGGTCAGCCAGACGAGCAGCGGCAGGGGCCTGCGCTGAGATGGAGGCACTGGCTCCTGAGACGACCGTGTCACGTGGACTGACCGTGTGATATTATATGAGATGACCATGTCACGTGGACTGACCGTGTTATATGAGATGACCGTGTCACGTGGGACTGACCATGTGATATTATATGAGACAACCGTGTCACATGGGACTGACCATGTGATATTATATGAGACGACTGTGTCACGTGGACTGACCGTGTTATATTATATGAGACGACCGTGTCACGTGGGACTGACTGTGTTATATGAGACGACCATGTCACATGGACTGACCGTGTGATATTATATGAGACGACCGTGTCATGTGGACTCACCGTGTGATATTATATGAGACGACCGTGTCACATGGGTCTGACCATGTGATATTATATGAGACGACCATGTCACGTGGGAGTGACCATGTTATATGAGATGACCGTGTTATATGAGACTGACTGTGTGATATGAGACGACCGTGTCACGTGGACTGACCGTGTTATATGAAATGACCGTGTCACGTGGGACTGACCATGTGATATTATATGAGACGACCGTGTCACGTGGACTGACCGTGTGATATTATATGAGACGACCGTGTCACATGGACTCACCGTGTGATATTATATGAGATGACCGTGTCACGTGGGACTGACCGTGTTACATGTGATGACCGTGTCTTATGGGACTGATCGTGTTATATGAGATGACCGTGTCACGTGGAGCTGACCGTGTTATATTATGAGACGACCCTGTTATATGGGACTGTGACTTCTGCACCATCCACACCTTTGATGTAAGTTTATTTGCACCTGCATCAATTTCTTTTGTCCTGTGACCATGATTTTATTACAGGCTTTGAGCCTCTGTGGCTAGACATAGTACAGAATGCCCGTCCGGTTTTCTGGCCTTGAAAAGGCAGAGAAACTTGAAAGTACCCTTGAATTCTTAGTGGGAAAGATATAAAAACTCTCCTTCTCACCTTGCCTCCCCCAAGAAGTCTTAAGAGATCAAAACAGATAGATCTTTGTCTCTGCATCCCTTAAACCCAACTTAAGAAATTAACAAAGGGAGATGGAGGGACTGAACTAAGACTCCCAGAGAAGAGACAGATGCCTCCTGATTGATTCCCACAGAGCTGCTAGTTACCTACAGCTAGGAAAATTACCCGCGTGGAAATGCCAGTCCTGCTCTCTGGCTTCACGGGAAACAGTCGCTGCGTCTGCTGGAAAAGCTCTCGGGGAGGAGAGTGGAGTGAATTTCAGCTGCTGTTTAGCACCATCTCACTCGTAGATTTCTGCCTTTTCCCCCCAGCGGATCATTCGCAGTCTCCTTTTTAGTATATAATCGTTCATTTTAAATTTTCATGTTGCTATAGCTGGGTGTATGTTAATTACCGGCATTCTGTAATTACGTTTCTATTTGTCATCTCTTTCCATGGCGGCAAGAGCAGTAAGCTAGAATTCTTCCAATAGCAAGAATTTTAATTTGTAATTCCATCCCCCCGAACCATTTAGAGACTGATACGTTTCAGTCACACTCCACATGCAGTTCAGGGACTGCATCAGGTTGTAAGCCCAGGAGCGCCCCGGTACTCCCGGAGATTCCTAAGATCGTGGCTGCATTCACTCAGTCTGCAACCATTCATTGAGCAGCCTCTGCGCACGCAGTGCGGAGGATATGTCTCTGAACAGAACAGACACAATGAAGCACCCTGTGGTCTGGGAGCAGACGGGCTGCCTGCCGACCCCAGAACCACGTGTCCAGCTGGCGGCCATGTGTGTGTCTCCTAGGCTGCTCCCAGCTCCGTAATAATGAGGAATACGGTAAGAAGTGAGAAGCCACTGGCAATCGGAGCTATTGTTTCACGTTAAAGTCCCCTTACACGACACTGGCAGCTGAGTCGCACGTGGAAAGCGTGATGGAGCTCATCAGATCAGTCCCAGACGCCCCAGATTCTGCGTGCCAGTTAAAGCAGAGGTGCGTCCAGCTGAGCCCGTCGGGAATCAAGGCTGGGATTCGAGGGCGTGCTCCTGATGCGTGGGCCCGGTGGGCAGAGGGGCTCTTGCCAGTCCCTGCAGCCTCACGCCTCACACAGAGGCCCCAGTGCCCTAGACTATAACCGGCCCTGGGGATGAGCCCCGAGACCGGGCCGTCCTGGTGCTGTGAACACAGACAGTGGGCACGTGCACAGCGTCTGGAGCGCGGATGAGACGAAAGGATCTGTGACGGTGATGCCAGAGCGCATCCTGCTGGCGGGTAATGCCGAAAGAGCAGCTCCTTACGGGCCAGGGCGTCCGGGGGAAGGTAGACGGTTAGAAACACTTTACCCAAAAAGGCTCATAAGTGAGCTCCACATAGTCATTCAACAGCTGTTTTTTTTTAGTACTTGTAGAATGTGCTAGAGCGTGAACACGTCACAGGCCCTGCCTGTGGAGCTTCCATGTCAGTGGGTGCGGCAGGACAGACAGATGGACAGATGGCCAAATGTAAGGTCACGTAGTGTCCTGTAGCTGTGAGTGCTGCAAAGAATTGCACGTGGGGTACAGGAATAAAGCGATCAAGGAATCCTGCTGCTGCTGCTGCTGCTGAGTCGCTTCAGTCGTGTCCGCTCTGTGCGACCCCATAGAGCCCCCAGGCTCCTCCGTCCGTGGGACCCTCCAGGCAGGAGCACTGGAGTGGGCTGCCATCGCCTTCTCCAGAAGGTATCCTGCTAGTCCTTTTTTGCATTTTGCTGGTTTTAATATGAGAAGGAAACTCTGGGGAAAGGGGTGGTCAGGGTTTGTTTCTTTGGGATTTTTGGGGGGTTTGTGTTTCTTCGCCCAAATCAATACACGGCTTTTTTTTTTAATTAGAGGATGATGGTTTTACAGCCTTGGGTGGGCTTCTGCCACACGCAGAGTGCATCGGCCACAGGCACACACATGCCCTGCCCCTCCTGAGCCCCCTCCGCGCCCTGCTCCCCCCCACACCTCTAGCTTGCCACAGAGCACCGGGCTGAGCTCGCTGGGCCCACACAGTGGCCCCCACTGGCTGTCTCTTTGACACACAGTCGTGCATATATGTCAGTGCCACAAGGCTCCTACTGAATCTTTAAAATATTACAGGTAAGACTTAGGAATCATTTGGCATCTTATTGTTTCTGTAGCTGGAAACTTTAGACCTTATTCATCACCTGCTGAACGGATCCTTTGGCATAGGCTAACTGTGGAAAATTCTGAAAGAGATGGGAATACCAGACCACCTAACCTGCCTCTTGAGAAATCTGTATGCAGGTCAGGAAGCAACAGTTAGAACTGGACATGGAACAACAGACTGGTTCCAAATAGGAAAAGGAATACGTCAAGCCTGTATATTGTCACCCTGCTTATTTAACTTCTATGCAGAGTACATCATGAGACACGCTGGGCTGGAAGAAACAGAAGCTGCAATCAAGATTGCTGGGAGAANGAGATGGCTGGATGGCATCCCTGACTCGATGGACGTGAGTTTGAGTGAACTCGGGGAGCTGGTGATGGACAGGGAGGCCTGGCGTGCTGCGATTCATGGGGTCGCAGAGTCGGACACGACTGAGCGACTGAACTGAACTGTTACCATCTAAAATCTTTCTGGTGTCCTTGTCTCAACTGGTGTGGCCTGCTGAGTCAAAGCCACTGAAATTAATGCGATTTCAGTGTCATTTTCTTTGAGAATTAACTCACATTTCTGGGCTTGAGATACTAACCGAACAATGTCTGGCCTCATCTGAACCCGGATCATCTCTTTTTTTTTTTTTGCGCAAGAAATTTCAGATTTCAACAAGAAAGTTGTTCTCCTGAATAATGACATTGATGGGAAGATGAGCGTTCACGGGCCTCCTCTTGTTATGGAGGCCCAGCCTGACAGTCTTTATCATGTTCCACATGTGATACAGGTCAGAAAGTAGCCAGTTTCTATCCCCACCCCCCCACTTGTCAGCCTGGAACCCCTTTCGTTTCTTCCCAAGGAAATTGTGATCTATATTGAAATGATTGAAGTCCCTCCGAAGGGCTCTTCTGAGGCGCTGCACAGTAACGGTATGACCCCTCGGAGTGATGCCGACATTCTCTGGAATGTCAGAAGTCTAACCGTTGAGAATGGACTTCCTTCTCACAGTGGAGACAACAGAGAAGCATTTCTATTTCTAATTAAACTTTGTAAGATAACTGTAGATTCAAATGCAGCTGTAAAAAATTGTAATACAAGGAAATTATGTTTTTCCTGTTGGTAACATCTTGCAAAACTGTATTATAACATATGCACCGTCATCTGTATAAAAGAGCCTTACTAGGGCTTCGATAGGCATTGTAGTAAGCCTGTTAATCGGTCTGGGGCAATGACATCTTTACTGTGTTGAATTCTCTAGTCCATGAACATGGCAGGCCTCCGTGCCGTACGTTCTCTTCATGGGGAATCTTTGATTTCTCTCATTTGCATTTTGTAGTTTTCAGCATGCTCATCCTATACATGTTCTGTTATATTTACACCCAAATGTCTCATTTTTATTGAACAATTGTAAATGGCATTATTTTTAAATGTTGGGTGTCCACTCATTCATTGCTAGCATATAGGAATACAGTTTATTTTGTATATTTATCTTGTATTGTGAGACTTTGTTGAATACACTTGTTAGTTCTAGGAGGGTTTGTTTTTTGTTTTTTGTTTCTTTTTTTTTGTATGTTCCTTGGGATTTTCTATATAGTTCAGTTCAGTCGCTCAGTCGTGTCCAACTCTTTGCAACCCCAAGAATCGCAGCACACCAGGCCTCCCTGTCCATCACCAACTCCCGGAGTTTACCCAAACTCATGTCCATCGAGTCCGTGATACCATCCAGCCATCTCATCCTCTGTCTTCTCCTTCTCCTCCTGCCTCCAATCCCTCCCAGCATCAGGGTCTTTTCCAGTGAGTCATCTCTTCGCATGAGGTGGCCAAAGTATTGGAGTTTCAGCCTCAGCATCAGTCCTTCCAATGAACACCCAGGACTGGTCTCCTTTAGGATGGACTGGTTGGATCTCCTTGCAATCCAAGAGATCTCTATATAGACAGCCCTGCAAATAAGGGCAATTTTATTTCTTCCTTTTTGATTTATCTGCCTTTATTTCATTTTCTTGCCTTATATCACTGGCTGTGTTAAATAAGAATAACAGCACTATGTTAAATAAGAATGGTGATAGCAGACATCTTTGCCTTGTTCTCAATTATAGGGAGACAGTATTTAGTCTTTCCTCATTAGGCATAATGTTAGCTGTGGGGTTTTTGTAGATCTGCTTGACAAGTGGGATAAATCCCTTTCTATTCTGTTGGCTGAGGACTGTTTATCAAGATTATATTTTACATTGTTCGTATGCTTTTTCTGCATCCGCTGATATGATATGCTTTCTCTTTCATAGCCTGTTGATACAGTCAATTACGTTGATTGATTTTGGAATACTGACCCAGTCTTGCAACCCCGGAATAAACCCCACGTAGTCACAGTATATAATTCTGTTTAAATATTCTTGAATTATGTCTGTTAATATCTTGTTAATTTGGTCTCTAACTTGTCTTTTGTATGCTCCTTAGCTGGTGTGCTTTCTTCTTTTCGCCTTTCAGAGTCTTCTTTTTTTTTGTCTTATATGTAATGTCCACCATTTCTAGTTATATTTAGTGGGAAGAATAGGTTAAAGTACGTCTATTCCCTTTCCTGGAAGCAGGTGTCCCTTTGGATGGTCAGTTTTTAGGTGTGCTTTTAAGCAGCTGTGTAATTTACTATCAGAAGGAAAGAAATTCCTGAATCCAGGCCTTGGTGAATAAAAGAATCCCATCAGATTACCAGTTTGACTTGCTTGATTCTAAAAGAAGCTGAACTAAGAAACTCTGCCTGAGCGGAAAGGTATAACCACACTAACTTCTCAGTCACTTCCTGGGCTTCCCCGTTAGGGTCACCCAGGTGTCGGGGCTGTTATGCAGGCTCTCACCCCAGCATGCCAACGGAGCCTTCTGATGAACGTCAGTCCACCATGGTTCCAACAGCATCCATTGCAATTTCGTTTCCTGCAAGCTGCTGGTAATGCCAGATATTCAGAAGTTGCTGCGGGCCCTGCTGCTTGCTCTCAGGTGCCTATCTTAGTTATTTGCCAAATGACTGTGTGTCAGTGAGGGCCCAAAACTTAGGTTGAGGGGAACCTGGCTTCTCCTCAAGACTGATGATACTGACTGCTCAGGGAGGTGAGTTCTCAGAGGGTCAGTGAGAATCTCTTCTGCACCAAAGGAGCTTTTGTTCTTTACCTTCACTGGTTAGCTTATCTTTCAGCCTTTCTTATGATTTCCAAGAAGTTCGGCCTGGTAGCAAAGGTCACCCAGATTCAGTGGGGGAAGTGATAGGCCCCCGAGGTTTCAAAGGTCCTCTCCATGGTGAAGTTTTCAAAACAGCTGATATTTCCTCTCTTCCTCTTATCTTCCTTTCCTTTAGCAAATATTTGCATGCACCCTCTGTGGGCACGGTGATTGAGTAAGAAATGACCCCTGCTCACAAGGACTGATAGGCAGAGGAAGGTACATATGGCCATAGGTCGAGATCACCCAGGAGCAGACAAAATGCCTTCGGAGGTCAGATGCAGGTGACCTGGTTTTCCGCTGGTGAAATCGGAGCTGTCGCTTCTAGAGTTGGGAGGATTTCAGCAGCCGGGGGTGGAGGCGGGGCTGCTGGCAGTGGGGCCTGGGAGGCCAAGAGAGGGGCATGGACGTGTCCGGGGGGCAGAGTGCGCGGGCTGGCCTGGGCAGAAAATGGTGCTTTCCTGACCAGCACTCTGCTGCCCAGCATTGGAAATACCACCCTTCCCCCATGGAACCCTGAGAACCGTGATGTCTTTCCGCTTACATTCTTCCTTCCACTTTGGTGGTCATCCTTCATTTGTGCACTTGAGTTTAGACTTCCAAATGTGCTTACCGCCCTGACAGTATGGCTTAATGGCACCACCACCATCCCCCGCCAGCTAAGATATGTCGAAGTCCTAACCCTCCCACCCACGCCCTCCCCACGCCCCAGTATCTGGGACTGTGACCTTATTTGGAAACAGGGTCTTTGCAGATGGATTCAGTTTGTGTCTTGGTGTCTAGATGAGGTCATTAGAGTGGGCCCTCCCCCACGGTGACTGGCATCCTTATTAGTGGAAGATTTGGACACACACATACTCACACCTGGGAGAAACTCCGTGAAACGACAGGCAGGGCCTGGAGGGTTGCAGCTGCAGGCTCAGTGGGACCAGGATGGGGGACCGTCCCTGGGAGAGGCAAGAAGCTTTCTCTCCCACAGGTTTCAGGGAGGGCCTGGCCTGCCAGCTCCTTCGTCCTGGACCTCCAGCCTTCAGGATAAGATAACACATTTCTGTTGTTCTAAGCCGCCCGGTTTGCGGTGCTTTATTATAGCAGCCTTGTTGTTGTTTGGTCGCTGATTTGCGTCTGACTCTCTTGCGACCCGACCCCATGGGCTGCAGCCCGCCAGGCCCCTCTGTCCGTGGGATTCTCCGGGCAAGCACTCTGGAGTGGACCGTCATTTCCTTCTCCAGGGTCCTTCCCACGCTGCTCCATTAACAGGTGGGTTCTCTACCGCTGAGCCGCCAGGGAAGCCTGGGAGCCAAGGTGCCCGGCGTGTGCCCAGCCCTGCATTTGGGAAATTCAGCATGGGTTCTGCTCAGTCCGTCTGGGCAGTTCATCTGTGCCTGTTGAGGTCAGGTCGGTGGCTCGCAGGCAAGCTCTGCAGGCAGGTTCAGTCGTCAGAGGGATTCCGTGGTTCTCTGGGATGTCTGTGGAGGACAGTGAGCTGGTTACAGGCCATGGGGGGAGCCGCACAGCCTATAGTGATACAGTTCCCATCAGAAGACTGGAGTAGACTGGCCTCAAAGCGTTCCAGGGCAGGGTCCTCCCTGGTGGGACGGTTGTCAAGACGGTGCTTCCACAGCAGGGGCACAGGTTCAATCCCTGGTCGGGGAACTGAGATATATTTGGCTGCATGGTGCAGCCAAAAAAAAAAAAGAAGGGGTTTCAGGGTAAAAGACTTGAGTTTGTTTCCTCCAGCTCTTCCCCCTGCCAGATGCTGAGGAGCCCCGGGAAGCAGTGGTGTGTGACCCTTCCAAAGCCACCCTGACAGTAAGAGTCAGGGCTTGAACTCAGACCTTAAATCTGAAGTCTGTGGTTCTGACTTCAGAAAGTTTTCTGGGGGAGCACAGAATTTTAAATACACCTTTAGATTATTATGTACTTACCAGGGAAACAAAAAGAAGAGGGATTTTTAAAAAGAAAAAGCAAAGAGGAGGAGCAGGTTGAGCTTCAGGAGCGGGATTTGATAGCATAAGTACATGCATCTTTAAAATAGACTCAAAAGTAGTTTTACTATGTGTCAGTGAAAAAAAGAAAAATCCGCTCCTGGCCTCAAGTGGACGGAAAGTCCCAGCTCACAGGTTCATTCGTTAACCGTCTGACCCACACGTTGCAGGCAGAGGGTAGAATTTATAAAATCAGCAGCTGTCACATGACCTCAGACACTGCAGGCTAAAGTGGAGCCCGTAATGTGGTTTCAGTAGATCTCATCTTTCCGGACTTGGTTTGAATCTGGAGAGTGGGGTGCCAGGGCAGGTTAATCACAGTAGCAGCAGTGACCGCACAGCGTCTCGGCAGCTTTAAATCAATATCTCTTTTAAAGGCTCCCGGGAATGTCGCTTAGAAGGCACCTTGCTTGCCTGAGTGTCCTTTTGTGTTGGGTGCCCTCGAATGTAATTTCTGTCGGGAGGGCATAAAGGAGGCCCGGAGAGGAATCGTTCTGCTCGGCAGCACGCTTTGAAGGGAAGAAGGGGTTATTGTTATTCTGTTATTGTCGTTGTGACTATTGTTGTTTCTTGGGTTCCTCCAACAAAGACAGGCCGTGTGGCTTTCAAAAGACTCTCCGGGCAAATGCTTCCTGTCACCAGTGATCAGCGCCCTGCCCCTTCAAAATCCAGAAGTGGCTTTATGAAATGATGGTGACCCTGCCAGGCGCTGGGAACCAGCCTCTCCAAGAAATGGACGCTTCGCTCCTCTTCTGGCCCCCGGTGCGTCCCGGGAGTGCCATTGCTTTAAGCAGCCATCACCCCGAGACGGGATTGCTTCACCCAGGGCTGTGGAAAAACAAGGTTAGAAGGGCAGAGGCTTCTGTTGGTCGTGAGCAAGGGGCTTAGTTAAACCAATATTGAGAGACGGCTTTGCCCAACTCTCGGAGGCTCCTGTTACTCCCAAAAAGGTGCTGCCTCAGCCTTCATTGGCACGGATACAGGTGAAGCTGCATCACGACCTTTGTTATGTAACCCTTCCCCGTTATGTAATTAAGGGTACTGTTTTTTCTTGCCCTGGTTTACATCGATTGAAACAAGCATGGAAGGTCGCAACAGTTCATAGTTTCCTGTAATAGCTGGGGCAGTAATGTTACCGATTAAGGCACAGGGGACCTGTGGGTCATCAGCCATGCTCTGATGCAGGATAAACTGTGTACGTGTGAGACAGTTTGTGTCTGAAGAGTAGAGAATGCATTCAGACACATCATCCCATAGGTGAGGAGTTTGAAGGGACTGACTTTCAGATTCTGGCTTGTAAGAACCTTCTGGTCTCAGCCCATGCGTGTCTCTAGCTGGTCAGAACCCCGAAGCTGGCCAAGGCATGGAAATGTGCAGCGCGGCGGGGACTTTCAGGGCTGCCGTGAGGCGGCTCCTGTGACTTTCTCCACACCCAGCCCAGGTACAAGTAGGAGGCCCTACCAAGGGCAGGTAGGGTCCTGGAGACTTCAGCCCACGCTCGCCCGCAGCAACCAGCTCACCCACCTCTGACGCGGCTCCGAGCCCTGCGCCTGCCCGGGCCCCTCCCGGTTGTGTCAGATATAAATGTGGTCGCCGTCGCTGGCGCGTCCCCAGCCAGTGGAGCAGACCTGGAAACCGGTTCCCCTGCGGTCCCCTCCTCCGTCCGTGCCGCCCTGCGAGCCTGCAGAGGAGCAGGTCTGTCCGAGGCCCCAGCTCAGAGACACCCCGGGCAGGTGGCAAGGACCCAGAAACCCGGACCCCTTGGGGTGGCCATGCCGCTGCCCGACTTCCTCCCAACTCCAGACGGAAGGGCTCTGTGTCGTCCCTTTCGGGGCCCCGGCACCCCAGCTCTCTGGCTGGAGCCTTCTGAACAGCTCTGGTCCTCAGGGCGTGGTACCCGCATCCTGCTCCAACAGGACTGTGGTCTCGTCGTCAGCGGCGTGAAGGACACGCCTCTCTCTCTGCCGGCAGATGCAGCCCTCGCTTTGCCCCCTCCCCGCCACGTGGACTTGGGCACACTGCACTCCCCCTCAGCTCCCGCCAGCCCCTCCACCCCCAGGCCTNGCAGTGACCGCACAGCGTCTTGGCAGCTTTAAATCAATATCTCTTTTAAAGGCTCCCGGGAATGTCGCTTAGAAGGCACCTTGCTTGCCTGAGTGTCCTTTTGTGTTGGGTGCCCTCGAATGTAATTTCTGTCGGGAGGGCATAAAGGAGGCCCAGAGAGGAATCGTTCTGCTCGGCAGCACGCTTTGAAGGGAAGAAGGGGTTATTGTTATTCTGTTATTGTCGTTGTGACTATTGTTGTTTCTTGGGTTCCTCCAACAAAGACATGCCGTGTGGCTTTCAAAAGACTCTCCGGGCAAATGCTTCCTGTCACCAGTGATCAGCGCCCTGCCCCTTCGAAATCCAGAAGTGGCTTTATGAAATGATGGTGACCCTGCCAGGCGCTGGGAACCAGCCTCTCCAAGAAATGGACGCTTCGCTCCTCTTCTGGCCCCCGGTGCGTCCCGGGAGTGCCATTGCTTTAAGCAGCCATCACCCCGAGACGGGATTGCTTCACCCAGGGCTGTGGAAAAACAAGGTTAGAAGGGCAGAGGCTTCTGTTGGTCGTGAGCAAGGGGCTTAGTTAAACCAATATTGAGAGACGGCTTTGCCCAACTCTCGGAGGTTCCTGTTACTCCCAAAGAGGTGCTGCCTCAGCCCTCGTTGGCACGGATACAAGTGAAGCTGCATCACGACCTTTGTTATGTAACCCTTCCCCGTTATGTAATTAAGGGTACTGTTTTTTCTTGCCCTGGTTTACATCGATTGAAACGAGCATGGAAGATCGCAACAGTTCATAGTTTCCTGTAATAGCTGGGGCAGTAATGTTACTGATTAAGGCACAGGGGACCTGTGGGTCATCAGCCATGCTCTGATGCAGGATAAACTGTGTACGTGTGAGACAGTTTGTGTCTGAAGAGTAGAGAATGCATTCAGACACATCATCCCATAGGTGAGGAGTTTGAAGGGACTGACTTTCAGATTCTGGCTTGTAAGAACCTTCTGGTCTCAGCCCATGCGTGTCTCTAGCTGGTCAGAACCCCGAAGCTGGCCAAGGCATGGAAATGTGCAGCGCGGCGGGGACTTTCAGGGCTGCCGTGAGGCGGCTCCTGTGACTTTCTCCACACCCAGCCCAGGTACAAGTAGGAGGCCCTACCAAGGGCAGGTAGGGTCCTGGAGACTTCAGCCCACGCTCGCCCGCAGCAACCAGCTCACCCACCTCTGACGCGGCTCCGAGCCCTGCGCCTGCCCGGGCCCCTCCCGGTTGTGTCAGATATAAATGTGGTCGCCGTCGCTGGCGCGTCCCCAGCCAGTGGAGCAGACCTGGAAACCGGTTCCCCTGCGGTCCCCTCCTCCGTCCGTGCCGCCCTGCGAGCCTGCAGAGGAGCAGGTCTGTCCGAGGCCCCAGCTCAGAGACACCCCGGGCAGGTGGCAAGGACCCAGAAACCCGGACCCCTTGGGGTGGCCATGCCGCTGCCCGACTTCCTCCCGACTCCAGACGGAAGGGCTCTGTGTCGTCCCTTTCGGGGCCCCGGCACCCCAGCTCTCTGGCTGGAGCCTTCTGAACAGCTCTGGTCCTCAGGGCGTGGTACCCGCATCCTGCTCCAACAGGACTGTGGTCTCGTCGTCAGCGGCGTGAAGGACACGCCTCTCTCTCTGCCGGCAGATGCAGCCCGCGCTTTGCCCCCTCCCCGCCACGTGGACTTGGGCACACTGCACTCCCCCTCAGCTCCCGCCAGCCCCTCCACCCCCAGGCCTGGACTCTCCTGATTGCAGAATTCACTGTGGCCCAGAGGCCAGGCTCACTTCTTTCTGCAAAACAGTGCTGTTTCGCTTCAGATACTTCCTGAAAAGCAAGTACTGATGCCAAATGGGGTGGTAGGTAATTTCAGTTTTTCTTCTTTATACCCGTCTCTCTTTAAATCAAATTATCTACAGTGAACACGTCTTGTTTGTTTTAGTTGGAAAGAAAAAATATATAGATTGTAAAATAGCAGCTGGAGAGACAGCAGATAAAAACAAGGAGTCTTTTGTTTTTTGTTCAGCAAAATAGCAACAGTAAGATCATCGCAGTGTAAATCAATGGAAAAATGTTAGGCAGCCCTGCTCCTCCTCATCAGGTGGCCTTTCACAGGTGAGGTGAGGTGGAGCGTTACCTTCAGCCTCGGTCCTGATGTTTCTGCAGAGCTGCTGGGTACGCTCTACTCCGGTAGGCAGCACAGGGACTTATCATAGCATTGTTGGGAGGCTCGCGTGAGAAAACAGATGTGAGGGTACTTTATGAATGGAAGCTATTGTTTCCAGCAGAAACTAAGAGACCTTCCGTCTACTCTGGGAGTCAAGGCAGGGCACTGCTAGGAGGTCTATTCCGTCTAACACGGGCGGATGTGACCGTGATGGTCTAGGAACTTAAGTTCATCTGTTCGTCCGATAAATATCTCCTGGGGTTTGACCCAGCTCTTGGTGCATGGGATTCGTCAGTGAAGAAAACAGACACAAATTCTTTCCTCGTGGAGCCTAGCGAGAAAGAGGAGAAACCAAAAAAGACTTAAGAAATGAAGAAGAGGCCACAGCAGCAACAGCAGGTGGCGCATCAGCAGCGCTTGCTTTGTGCCAGGCGTGTATTTATATATTTAATCCCAAATACTGGGCTTCCTGGGTGGCTCAATGGTAAAAAAAAAAAAAAAAATCCACCTGCCAGTATAGGAGACCTGGGTTTGATCCCTGGGTTGGGCAGATCCCCTGGAGGAGGAAAAGGCAACCCACTTGAGTATACTTGCCTGGAAAACCCCATGGACAGAGGAGCCTGGTGGGCTACAGTCCGTGGAGTCGCAGTCAGTCGCGACCGAGCGGGCATGCTCACGCTGTAGATAATCTTGCCCCCGCCGGGGAAGATGCCCCGTAGAGAGGTGAAGCGACTTGCCCAGCGTCACACAGCTAATGAGACTGGCACCGGAAGCCTGGCCTTCCTCACAGAGGAAGTCAGTGGGTGAGGAGCCAGTGGGGAGCGGGCGCCACAGGCTCAGGGGCTCCACTCGGGAGGCGTTCCCGAGCGCCCTGCCTGGCGGCCTGTTGGATGCCCGGGGTATGTAAATGCAAGCGCGCCATCCCTGCGCGGAAGGGTTCGCAGTCTCCCAGGGGAGACGAGGGGCACACAGACGTATCAGCAGCCCGTGTGGCGGGCACAGCTCCCTTGTCGGGTGCCGGGGACGGCGGGGCGCCCTGTTGTACAAGCGTGGGTCTCCGTGACGCTTGTGTCTGTTGACTTGCCGACTCTCGTCTCCGACACTAGTGACTTCACGGCCGCGCTGCCTTCCCTTTGTCCCAAACCCGCTGATCATGGTGGCGTCCCCTCTCACTGCAGAGCTTCTAGTCCGAGAGGCTGATCAAGCCTGCAGTACGTTAATTAAAGACTCCAGGCCTCGGGGCCCAGGGCCTGCCTCCCTGAGCTGACCCGCCGTCTGCACCAGGTGGGCCTGTGCGGGTCCCCTGACGCCCGTCTGCTCTGGCTGGCGCCGGCCTTGGAGCCGCCACTCACTCTTCTGAACATCGCCTTTCCTCCTGTCCTCTCCTGTCCGCCTCAGAGGGTCACACACAGGGACCACCCTTAGCATCCTCTGCCTGTCCCCTGCCCTGCGGTCCTCAGTCCCAGCACTGGCAGGGGTGGGCCAGGGAGACCCCATGCCTCCTGAAGATAAGTCCTGGCACATCTGTTTCCTGCTAACGAGGGGTCCGTAGCATTTGGTTCCTGCCCAAGGCAGCCTGTTTATTCCCCTAGCCAAGAATCACAGACTCAGAAACACTCCGGTGCTGTAGGACTTGTGTTTGTTTGGGGTTGTGTTCCTTTCTCTGCTTCTTCTGTCTGACAGAGTCCTTGATTTTGCCCCCAGGGCAACCACACTTAACTCTCATCAGTGTGGGAGAGTGAGGCCCTTCCCACTCAGCGTCCATCGCAGGTCAGGCCTGCCCTGCCCTGTCCCTCCGTCCGGCCCCTGGTGGTCGTTTTGGTTGCTGATGAGAAGGCCAGGCCCTTTCTGACTGCTATTTCACCTAGTTCTCAAGACAACCCATGTTATGGTGGAGAAAACCCAGGCTCAGAGAAATAAAGCAACTTCCTCCCAGGCACACAGGAAGCAAGCAAGTAGAACAGGGACTTCAACCCAGATTTTTACATTTCTACTTGTTTTCTTTCCAGTATATCACTCCAAGGATGTTTGGGTTAGAAAGTCAATTTCTTTTTGGTGGTGTTATATTAGTTTTGAACAAGTTCTTTTTTGTGGGGAAATGAACTGAATCTATCTTCCTAAAAGTGCCTCTTTTAAAAACACTTAAAATACTTCCAGGTTCCTACAAGCCATGTTTCTGGGTTTGCTTGTTGGCAAAGTTTTCTGTTTTGTGTGTTTTTTTGGTTCCTATAATTAAAAGCTAGAAAAGGCAGGGTTGAAGGTTTTTTTTTTTTTTTCCTAGTAAAACAAGAAATTGCCTTCTCTCTTCAGATCTATGCTTTTCTCTCCCTCTAAGCAAGTCAAAGATGAAAATAATAGCTCTATCTTACAGATTGAGAATGAAACAGACATTATTTAAATTCCTATTTTAAACTGTAGAAATAGACTAACAGGTGGTCCTTACATCCTGTGGCCTCATTAGTTTGTCAGATATTACCAAGTTTTGCAGTAAATTGCGTCAACCAGACAAAAAGATAGGTTTATAACTATGTATCCAGGACCATCTTGGGCTCA
>SJYQ01001627.1:317553-346449 GCA_006410935.1 Redunca redunca | reverse complement strand
GGGGAGGGCTTGGCAGGTCACTCCAGTCTTCTTGCCTGGAGAACCCCATGGCCAGAGGAGCCTGGCGGGCTGCAGTCCGCGGGGTCGCACAGCTTCGGACGCGACTGGGCCACTTAGCCCGCATGCACGCTGTGCCGTACGACCTCATCTTTACCAGCTACGTCTGCAGCACCCCTGCTTCCTGATAAGATAATGTTCTGAGATGCTGGCTGGGACTCCCACGTGCCAATTAACTGGATGGTGGGTGTGGGGGCAGTGGGCCCAGTTCTACTGGTAACAGTTAATGAGGAGTCGGTGCACTTTTCCTCAAAGTCCTACTGTCCTGGCAGGTGGACCCAGGTCTCCCTGGGGACTGAGAGCGAGTCGGCTCCCCTCTCTCCACCCTCTCGTTTGGGGACTTCCTGTTTTCTCACTAGAGTGGCATCCTTGCCTTTTGGACTTAATTTAAAAAATAAAGCAGCCCTCATTTCACATCTAAAATTGGTCCATCGTCACCCTGGGGGTAGGATCCTGTCCAGAAGTCAGTTGTCTGCCAGCTTCACCTGTAGGGTGAGTGGGGAATAGAGAACCAGGCTCACAGAGAAACGGAAAGAGCTGAGCAGAGACGCCCCGCCATAGTCCTGGCACAGATCCTAAGAGTCTCCTGTGGACTTGCACTCGCGTCCTGTTAACTTTTACTTTACACAGATTTCTAAGGGGCTTTCGGAATCCGAGCTTCCAGTTCACAGGACAGCAGGAGCATCAGTGTGTGTGTGGCAGACGCAGGGCGCCGTGGGCTGGGAGGGGCTGCACAGACCTCAACAAGGGAATTCCCGACTGAATTCCGTGGAAACGTCTCTCCGGTCGCAGTCCCTCCACGGATGTGTTAGTCACCTAGTCGTGTCCGACTCTTTGCACGCCCGTGGACTGTAGCCCGCCAGGCTCCTCTGATGTGGGGCTCTCCAGGCAGGAATCCTGGTGTGGGCTGCCGTGCCCTCCTCCAGGGGGTCTTCCTGATGCAGGGCTGGACTCTGGGTCGCGCCCTGTCATCGATGCTGAATCCCAGTGTTGCTCCGTACCTCCCCTAGTCAGTCGTCTGTTTCTAACCATCTGTGTACACGTTCTACCTTGTCGACGGTGGTGGTGGTTTAGTCACTCAGCTGTGTCTGACTCTTTGTGACCCCGTGGACTGTAGCCCGCCAGGCTCCTCTGTCCATGGGATTCTCCAGGCAGGAATACTGGGGGGTGGGGGCTACCATTGCCTGCTTCAGGGGACCTTCCCGACGCAGGGATCGAACCCGAATCTCTGGGGTCTCCTACACGGCCAGGCGGGTTCTTTACCACTCTTGTCAGCTGGGAAGCTTCCTGCCACCGTGTATACGGATTTCAGTGTCTCCTACCAGATGCTTGAAGAGCCCAGACATACCCAGTGACATCTGACATTATACCCGACACACAGCAGGTACACCTGCTTAAATTCTTGTTGAAGACTGGGTAACTAAAAAGGATAATTTTTTAGGTGGACAATAATTAATTAGGTAAGATAATTCAGATGCCTACTAATTTCAGGCAGGGTGGAGTTTCGAAATATTTAGAGCAAAAGAAGATTATTCTGGTATCTCTTTTTAAAATTGATTTTTATTAGTTAGAAAATCTGTAACCTTACCCTTCCTTAGGCTTTTAAGAGCTATTCAGACATCTCATTATTTTACTTATAAGCTAACAGTTTTTAACAATCACTTTTAAGGGGACCTTTTATTAACGTTTGGTTTGATTTGCAAACTTAGCTAATTAAACTCCTTTAAACATTTTAAACTGCATTTGTAAAGGAAATCGAACATATTAAATTTGTAAGTACTGAACTGCCTGACTCAACAAACAGGCCTCCCAGAGCACTTAAGCAATTCTTATAAATCTAATTAGGCTTATGAGTATGTTACACCTTATGGTCTCTTAAGTTTTCTTCTACTGTTTATGACTTCAGTGAGATTTTGACTTAAAATCAAAGTCTAAACTGGTTAATTTCACATTTTAAGTTGACATTTTGAAGCTGATCGTTATTTTTTGCAGCCTAATTCTCTTAATTGTAACAAATATTTAAAATACTGGATCTGCATAGGTTTCTTTTTTTAAAAAAAAAGGTTTGACAGATATAGTCTTCCTAAATATTTTTGTGCTTTATTCTGAATCTCCTTTGTATTTAAAAGTGCTCACTCACATTGTGCAAGAGGGAAAAGGACACCCTCCCCTCTGCCTTCCAGAACCGTCTACACATCAGGGATCTTTGGAAGCTTCTGTTCACCAGCATCCAGCCGTGCCCCTCTCCCTCGTGACGGGGAGGAACCGCTCTGGTGCTTCTTGGAGGGACCTCGAGGGTGCTTCTGGCATCTTTGGGAGAGAAAATGGAAGCAGTCTGAGGCTCCTGGAAGTTGCCCCGAGCACAGAGCCAGCCTTAGGCTGTCTAAATTTTCTTTACCCTAGAGAGGTTTGGGGCTTCCCTGGTGGCTCAGAGTGTAAAGAATCCGCCTGCAGTGCGGGAGACCTGGGTTCAATCCCTGGTGGGGAAGGTCCCCTGGAGGAGGAAATGGCAACCCACTCTAGTATTCTTGCCTGGAGAATCCCACGGACAGAGGAGCCTGGCGGGCTACAGTCCATGGGGTCACAAAGAGCCGGACACAACTGAGCGACTGATTCTCTTACTTCAAGAGGTTTGCAAAGATGGACAGACAGGCCCCCAACTCCAGGGGAGCCCCCAGCGACTGGTCCCGGGAGGTCCTGCCCCTGGTCTCGAACCCGCCCCGCCCGGAGCGCTTCTCCCCCAGAGGCTGGCCGCCAGGAGCGCCAGCGCGGCTTCCTTCCCACCTGGGTCCTGCGCTCGTCGGGGGAGGCTGCATTCAGAATGGGGCTGGGTCGGAACTGTGGTGATCGTTCGGTTTACTGAAAGGAGCAGAGCGGATCTGGCTCCCTGTGCACGATTTTTTAAAACAACTGGAGCCCAAATGGTTTCTCCCCCTGCAGAGATAATGGCCACATGCCATTGTTCAGATATTCTTGACTGAACTTTTTTGCCCCCAAATAACAAGGTTTAAAAAAAAGCAGCTATCTATATCTTCCTTAAAAGAAAAAAAGAAAAAGAGGACAGGGAGAGAAGATGCTTATTACTTCACTCAAGAACAGTTATCCGTCCTCCGAGGCCACCTCAGAACCTTCCTCAGCGACTGTCAGGGGTGGGGAGGTCTGTCTTCTCAGCTCCCCGGGATTTCCTGATGACCGGGGGCGTCAGCCCGCACTCCCTGCGTGGACATGGATGCTCCTGAGCGCCGGCTCAGCCCCTCCTTAGAGTCACTCCGCAAAGGAGGCCGCCCGGTAAGGCCGCGGGCCTCACTTCCCGGCACCCCTCCTGCTGAAGGCACGGTTCTCCGGTCCCGTCACTGAAATCTGTGTCCCCCACCCTCTGGCTGTCTCCAGAATGGCTTTTACATTTTCTGCATTTTAATGTAAGCACATGTCTTTCCGTGAGCGTCCAAAGGCCTCGAAACCCTATGGGACCGTGCTTGCTGTTGGTACCCAGGCCTACCTGAGAGGCGGTTTGGTGGGTTTGGTTCCAGGCCAGCGCGGTAAAGCCCATATCGCGCTGAAGTGAGCCGCATGAATGTGTTGGTTTCCCAGCACATGGGAAAGCTATGTTGACAATATTCTGTGGTCTGTTAAGTGTGTGACAGCATTGTATCTGGAAGAACCATGTACACACCTTAATTAAAAAACACTGCATGCTAAAAAACGCTCACTTATCCTCTGAGCCTCCAGCAAGCTATAGTAGTGACATCTAAGATCACGGATCACCAGAGAAAGTATAATAATAATGGAAAAGTTGGAAATGTAAGAATTACCAAAATGTGACAGAGACGCACGAAGTGAGCAAATATTTCTGGGAAACGTGGGCACTGACAGACTTACTCCATGCAGGGCTGCCCCGGACCTTCAGTCTGTAAAGAGCGTGGTGTCTGCAGAGCGCAGCGAAACGAGGTGTGGCCCCAGTGCTGAATGCTAGCGTGGGCCTGCAGATCCCCGCCGCTGCTGCCAGAGCCCCCAGCCCCGCAGCCAGCCACTGCGCAAGTGACCCCGGTCCGGGAGAGCGTCCTGGGTTACAGCAGTGCCCAGTGACAGGTTTCCACGGCGACAGCTCAGTCCTCAAGAAAATACCGTGTAGACAGGGAAGGGTACGATATAATTTTTTAAGTTTTGTTAAAATAGTTAAAGAAAAGATATTTCACCCAGAGGCGATGCTTCATGTATTTTAAAAAACTGCCCTAGAGAGAATGCTTGTTTCCCAACAATGTGACTGAGTTCCTGGTGCATGAAACACACATTTGTAAAATGTTTGAACAGAGGTTTCAGAGCCAACGAGGAAGCTGGTAAAAAGCTAGTTCTTTATAATTGTGTTTAAACCAGGATAACACAGTTTGGTTATCGTTTGTTAGTTATAAAACGGTAAGGGATTTGCGAGACTCCCTGGCTTTTGCCCCGTGTATCATGAATCTGACTGTAACTAACGGTTGTGTATTGTGCGGCACAGTGAATAATGCATGGGGAGTGGTAACAGACTTTGAAAGAGAGGGAGAGAGAGAAGGTGGCTTTTAAGTACAGTATGGCATTTCCTTTCTGCCACGGTGATACATGATGTCTGTGGTGTGCAGAATGCTACTGGTTGTCATAGCAATAGAACACCATCCTGGAGAAAGGAGGAAACGCTGGCACGAGAGGCTTTGCCGGAACAGAGCTCCAGTCCTGACCCATCATCATTAGCGCCATGCTTGTTCTTGAACAGTAAGAGTCATGCTTGTTTCTCTTCGTGACAGTGCTGAGGCCGTGACACCGTCCCTGGGCTCACCCTTCGCAGATGGCCTCTGCCTTCAGTTGAGAGCCTGGCACCTTTTGCTGGCGTAAACATGCCCGCATGCTCAGTGGCTCAGTCGTGCCCTACTCTTCGCAACCCCATAGACTGTAGCCCACCAGATGCCTCCGTCCATGGGATTCTCCAGCCAAGAGTCCTGGAGTGGGTTGCCATGCCCTCCTCCGGGGGCTCTTGCCAACCCAGGGACTGAGCCTGGGTCTCCCACAGTGCAGGCAAGCTCTTTCCCGCTCAGCCCCTGGTGTAAACCTAGGTTGTGTTTTGAATGCCCCCTGAACTCGCTGCCAGTCGCCGGCCCTGCTCCCTCAGCTTCTCTGCAGCGACCGCGGTTAACCTCCGCGTTTCTCCTTGCTGTCAGGGCAGGGCCTCCCTGGGTCGTGTTTCCGCCACTATCACGTTTTGTGAGCGCCTGAGAGAACAGCCCTCTGAAGAGGCGTCTGAGCTGAAGCTGGCCTTCTGTTCTCTCGTGCTCCAGCCCTCTTCGGGGGAGTCGCCAGTGACCTGTCCCATCTCTCAGAGTGTGTGTTGGGTTCAGTTGATGGGAACTCCCGTGAGATGACCTCTGCTGTGCGGTTGCCTGGGTGGGTTTCGGAGGGAGCCAGTGCCGGGGCACCGTCTGGGTCTGGATCAGTCGTTTCTGCCCCATGACAGCTGTACACTCCTCCTCCTCACGCAGCCCGTGGACATACACTGCTTCCCTCACCAAGGTGTGGAGTAGGCATGGGAGCGTGGAAAGAGTCGTGTATGCACAGTTCAGAAGAATCATCACAGCTCACATGGCCGGTCCTCAAGGGGATGGCGCTTGGGTTGCATGCTTTTGGTCTGGATGGTGGTGGTTGGGGATGGTGATGGTGGTGATGGTGTTGGTGGAGATGATGGTGATGGTGGTGATAGTGATGTACTTCTGAGTGCCAGGTCCCCTCCTACATTCTTCATACACATCAGCTAATCGAGTCCTCGCCACAGCCCATTTGACAGATGAGGGACCTGACACGCAGAGGCTAAGCATCCTGACTGAGATCACACTGCTGGTAAATGCTGGGGCTGGCTGCAGAGCCTGTGTTCTCAACTGCTCCATCCCTTCCATGGTCTGAAATGGAACTGAGGAAGGCCCTACGTGCATGCAAGGAACTGGCCCCTCCTGAGGAACCACTGGGCTCAGGGGTGCAGAATGAAGAGGAAAAATGTGCTGATAAGACATAAGGAAAGAACTCTGAAGCTAGATGAGAAAGCTTTGCTTGCAAAAAGCGGAATAAGCAGGCCAAACGTTTACTCCTGAGTTGTTACCAGTATGGGATTATCCATCATTGATTGTCCATCTACACAGGCCAGTAGACTGTCCACAGAGCTTCAGCACCGTAAGTGGCACGCGCCCCACCCCACCCCTCTGCCTCACTCAGCCCCGGCATATCCAGCTCTGACATCGCAGCACTGCCCCGCCTGCACTCCCAGGGGCGGCCCAAATATCCCATTGATCAGAAAGAATATCAGAGTTACCCAAGTTACCGCAGCCCTGTAGGGAAGGGAGGTGCTATTTCACGTTTTCCAGCTGAGGAGACAAAGGCGAAGAGAGGTTAAGTCACCCCGCCCCAGACTACACTCCTAGCTCATGTGGAAGAGAAATCACTCAGCCTGTCCAACTCTTTGCAGCCCCCTGGACTGCAGCCCGCCAGGCCTCCCAGGCTAGAACACTAGAGTGGGTTGCCATTTCCTTCTTCTGGGGATCTTCCCAACCCAGGAATTGAACTTGGGTCTCCCACATTGCAGGCAGATTCTTTACTGTCTGAGCCACAAGGGAAGCCCCTAGCTTGGGACTTTAAAGTCTTGGCTGAAGGCCAACGTATTAAAAACAGTCATCCATCCACCAGCTGTTTGATGAGAGCCCACTGTGTGAGGGGAATGGCTCCCAGCTCCTGGGCTGTGGTGATGAACGGGCAGACTTGACCTTTCCCTGGGGGCTGGCATTCACCCGGAGTTGCAGGTCCATGCAAGTTATAAGCTCTGAGCTCCTCCAGTGATACCTGTCAAGTATTAAGGAGGGGCAGGAATTTCTTAGGCATGAGAAGGAGTCAGCAAAGGTGTAGGATTAGGAACAACTGGCTGTGTTAGATAAAAGCAGAAAATAAGAAAGAACGAGCTCAGGCTACGGAAGACCTTGGGGGAGTCTTAGCCAGGGACTGGATTGAGAATCGCATTCATGTTAGAAACACAGCCTCGTTAGGATTGCCCCTAATGACACGTGGCGTTGGCTGGAAGTCAAGTCACAACAGGCTCTTCTGTCCTGCCTTCTTGTTTTGCAGACAGGAAAGCAAGGCCCAGAAAGTTTCTTTAGGACACATTCCCTGGAGGACCTGTCCCTCCTGTGTTTACTGCGGCTTTCCTTATAAAAGCCCCAAATTGGAAACAATCTAAATAAATGTCCATTTCCAGGGACGTGTTGAAATAAGCTCTGCAGCAGCGAAAGGCATGCACTCCGTCCCTCTGTATCCCAGGTGGAAAGGGGCCAGGACTCACTAGTGAAGGAATGAAAGAAGCGCGTTGCAAAGCGACTTGTAAGCCTGTCTGCGTTTATCTGAGACAGCAACACCATCGTTTTGAAAGACACAGATTCTTGTCTGCTTGTCTGCAGAGGAAAAGCTCTAGACAATTAACACACCAAGGAGTGTCACGTTCAGTGAAGGGGCGAGGCTGTAAGATCGGGGGGTCTTTTTCAGAATGACCTGATTTCAAAAATAAGCAGCTCCATTCTTGTATTGATCGTGTGATTGAAAATTAAGTTAAAAGAGAAAGGTCTGTGGCCGTGTCTAATTGTTTCCACTGAGGCAGTCGAAGAGGCAAGTCTAGGGTTGCTCAGGTTTCCTGGCTCCCAAGCCACCTGGCTCTCAAGCCACACTGAAACACCCAAACATTCAGGCACGGGGAGGCGGGACAGAGAGGGAACAAGAGCTGCGGGACCAACCAGACACTGTTAGGGAAATCCCGGGAACCATACCCATGTCAGTGAGTTAAACCAGGTTTCGCTGAATGAGTGTGTATGTTGCAAAAAGAAAAAGAAAAAAAAAGACTCCAGTGTTTAATGGCATTAGGATTCTAGGCAGCTGAATCCCAGGCTGGAGAAAGGTACAAATGATGATTGCTCATTAGCAAATAGAATACAGATGTTTGCTTCATTTTGCCTGAGTGCATTGGCACCTTGGGGAGCCACCAGCTTAGTGAGCCAGACCTGCGGTGTGGCTGCCGGCTCAGCCCAGGGGAGAGGTTCACCCAGGGGAGGGGATACAGGTCACTTCAGAGCTCACAGAACTGGGCTTTGTTTCCATGGATAGTTGTTTGGGACGGACTGGTGGAAATGGAAAGCCCGGATTCCTAAAGCAACTACACGAAAAGTTTAATGTGTTTTTGTTCCATAGTTTTCGTTTAATTCTTAGCAGCCACTCCATGAACTAGGGAATAGGGTTCCCTTTGGAAAGGAAAGTGAGGCTGGGAGAGGTGGGGCGACTTGCCCGAAGTCACACAGCAGTGGCATGGTGAATCAGAACCCACGTGTGTCTGGCTCCAGAACTCAGGCTTCCGGGTGCCCTTCTTACCGGCCCCTGGGGGTGAGGAAGACAGACAGTCCGTTTGGAGGTCTCACTCTTTCTTGTCCTTTGCCTGAAACACTGTCTCCCTTTGAGCAGTTTCCAGGACTTGCGCATCTCATTTTCTCAGCTAACTGAAGGTGTTCTCTTAAAACCAGCACAGAAAAGATCAAGCCTGGAGAAGGATAAATACAAAAGATAGTAAGATGCCCTCAGGAAGCGTCTGGCTTGACTGCAGGTTCCTGAAGATTGAAAGCCACGAGGCGCTCTCGGACCCTACTGACGGCTCGACACCGCAGGGGGCAGCATTAAGGGGTGGGCAGTTTTCCTAGGAAGGAAGGATGGGGCTCCCAGGCTGGCAGCAGCAGGGAGGGCCTGGGCTGCTTCCTGACAGGGGCAGTGCGTCTGGCTGTGAGTGCCCGGAGGGAAGGTCTGGCTGCTGCTTACAGGGCGGAGAAGCGCTGGCAGAGGCTGGCAGAGGTGCGAAGGAAAAGGGGTTCCTGAGGCCAGTGCCGAGTGGACAGTGGCTTAGCCGGGGCGAGCTCAAGGCGACGACCTGGCTGAAGGTCATTCCTGAGGTTCTCGCAGAAGCTGGTGAACACATGGTTAGGGGTGAGAAGTGGTGTCCTGAGTACATTCGAAATGTATTTGCAAGAAATACCTTCTGTGCCAAGATGGCTTTCCCCTTGGCCTATCTCCCCTGGGTAAAATGTTGGCATTTTAAAGAACTTTGGTTTTGTTTTTATCCAGCTGGGATGACGGAAAGCGTATACCCCATCAAGACATAATGCCTTTTGTTACTCACGTGTTATTCTTCCTTACTCTGCCCCCCGTGCACGCACACCACTTGTAAACTACTTGAGCATCTGTTCACACTAAATCCTGTGTAAATGCCTGTTAACCAACTCTCATATCAGCGGAAGCGCGTCAGCCCCGGTGTGCCTGGTGATGGAAGGCACTGGCCGCCCACCTGATCTTCCTGTTCGCTGTCAAACGTGTTCCACTTCTCATTTTGCCTCTGCAGCAACTCTCAGCAAATTAATAAACGTTTTCAAGAGGAGCTGAGATTGCTTTTTCTAAGAAGATCCTACTTCTTTCTTTCTTCTACTTCTTACTTCTTAAGAAGTCTGTCTTCAGGCTGAATGAACAGTTTTCGATACAGGGACCCACTGCATTACCATCTCCACGTCTGCCCAGCTGTTCAAACGTTAAGGCAGCAGTCGCTGGACTTTTCAGCTGTCTCGCCACCACCAGCCAGCCTGTGTATCACAGCCCAGCAGACTCTCTTGACTGCTATGTAACAGAAGCCACTTTCCTTCTGCATTTGGGCTGACGGGCAAACAGCTGGGGGCTTGCCCTATGAAAAACAAAGCCAAGCTTCCAGAAACAACGGACTTTAAGATTCTTGTTCAAGACTGAAAGTTTTGGGGTTTTTTTGTTTTTACCGTTGCTTTCACTAAATTCTTGTCCAGGATCTTCTCTCACATTATTAAAGGGGGTAGATTTAATAGAATAGATAGAATAGAATCCAGTGAGGTCAGATGCAGTGTGCCTTGGGGGTATAAAATTAACTTAGCACCAACATTTTAAATAGTGGAAGGCCTTTATATAATGATGTGAAAATTATTCTGCTTTTGAAAACCAAAATCAAACAGGAAACGTGTGTGTCTCTGTAAAAAAGTCAGATACCTTGCTGCGATGTTTCTTTGGCTGTCTGCCCCCACCCCCCAAAAGCATCTGTTCTTCTAACTCTGAAGAAATAAAGCAAAAAAATTGTATTTGAGGAAGGGGAAGGGGGTTTTGATTATTTTTTCCTGGAGACTAAAAGCCAAATTGACAAAGCAACCCTTAAAAAAAAGTCTAATCCAAACAGGAAAAATTGGGCACTGTCCCCAAAGAGAATCTCTATAAAGTGTATTCAATGAAAGCTTGAATAACTAGTTTGGATTTTGAAAGATACAAGACCCTGCCTACTGCTGACTGCAGTTTAATTACATAATTAACCCACCAATCCTGTTTTCTCTGGTTTAGAGTCCATAGTCCACACTACCCTCACCGTCCCGTATCCCGTTTTTGTTAGCCATCTGAAGGCACATTCTTTTAATCCGCTTGCCTTTTTGAAAGCGCCGGGCTTGGCTCACCTTGCCTGATACACGGTTGTACAGTGGGAGCCGCGTCTGGCCCTCTGATAGGGGTCAGAAAGGGGACTGTGCGCTCCCAAGGAGCTAGTTGTAGCCTGTGTGCTGGCTTTGTTTTCTTTTAAGAAAATACTCTGCCTAGCTAGAAGGCTTTCCCTTTCCTTGGTCCCCACTTGGCTGAGGGAGAAGGTGACAAAACGCAGAGACGGGGCTGGTCACGGTCCACGGCGAGTCCAGGGGCGCGGTCGGCAGGGGCCCGCCCAGGTCCGGCCCCCGGGTGCTGCCGAGTGAGCGCAGTCCCGGCCTGGCCGTCCGCGCCCCGCGTGGGCCCCGGAGCAAACAGCAGGCCGCTGCCCAGTTTTGAGCCTTTGTTTGCCGACCAGTTGTCCCAGCAGCCGAGCAAACAGATGTGGAGAGATTCACCGCACACGAAGGCCCGGTGCGGAGGCTCTTTCTGCCCGGCCTGGAAGCGTCGGGGGCGGACCCGGGCCTGGGCCCTGCTGGGGACACAGATAATTCACAGATAAGAAATCTCCCTCCTTAACAGATAAGAAGCCGTTGGTGCTGAGTAACCTGCCCCAACTCTGGGAGATAAGACAGGGGAGACGCCTCCTCGTGGTTGAGTGTCCACGCCAGCCTATTAACTTTGGGGATTTCCTAAATTCTTCCCAGATGGTTTGCTCTTTTTGTGCTTGCCTGTTGCCCCCAAGAGACTTCATTTTTCACTCTTCAAGAATCCGTGAGAGGCACTTCCCTAGTGGCCCACTGCTTAAGACTTCACCGTCCAGTGCAGGGGACCCAGGTTCGATCCCTGGTCAGGAGGGAAGATCCTCCATGCCTCAGGGCCATAAAAAAACAAAACATAAAGCAGAAGCAATATTGTAACAGATTCAGCAAAGACTTAAAAGAAAACTACCCAGCCAACATCTGTCTGTATTTAAAAAAAAAAAAAGAATTGATGAGAAAGTACATTGAGGAAAGACCTATGAGTTAAGAGAATGCAGTGATGGTGTGGTCTTCTTCAATACTGCCAAACCGAGGATAAAATTTAGAGGCTGCAATAGCCTAATAAATTATGCTCTTGAGCAGCTACATCACAGGTTTTGCAATTGGCTGCTGCTTTTCTAGAAACACAGTTAATTGTCTCTGGGTGGCAGTCTTCCTGTCTCCTTCAGAACAAAAGAGAAAGGGCCTTATCCATTATCCCTCTTTAGTTTTTCTCACTTACATGAGCCAGCAGGGTCTTATCCTCAGACCAGTGGCTTGCCCAAAGCAAATATTTTACTTATGTGTGCCTCACCTGTTTGTAAAAACAGAAGGGAGATGATTTATGATCATGAAAGCGCAAGAAGCAACAATGTGAGCAGGTCCCTAATATCGGTTTTTTTAAAGTACTGTACAGGGACCTCCCTGCTGGTCCGGTGGTTAAAACTTCACCTCCCAATGCAGGAGGTGCAGATTCCTGCTCAGGAAATTAAGATCCTACCTGCCTCTCCGTCAAGAAGCCAAAACATAAAACATTAAGCAATATAGTAACAAATCCAATAAGGACTTTAAAAAATGGTCCACTTCAAAATAAATAGATTTAAGTAGCTATATTGGGAAGGAAAGAAAGGGAGGGGCATTCCTAGGGGCTATACTTCAAGAGTCTAGGCCAAGAGAATGACAGTGATTGATTCAAAACCCGGCCCTGAGTTCCCTAACAACGAGAGCAAAGAGGGAAACACGTACACAACGCGCTCCTTGCCAGGACCTGCGCACATCCCACTGAGGCACCTGGCTCTGAGAACAAGGCTGATCTATAATGACTTGCTGTGAGAGGGGTAAGAAATAGTGCTTCAAACAGAACCGAATGCCAGCTGCTTGCACCCACACAGCCATGCCCTTTTCTAATAAAGCCTTCGGCGGGAAGCAGGGCTTCAGTGCTTACTGAGGCTGTCTCAAGGCTGCGCTGTGTGCAGGGGAGCGGGGAGTGGGGGCGCTGGGTGTGTAGCCACGTCCCTGATGTGCTCCAGAGTTTTTCTGGTCCTCAGAAGACACCGTGTGGGTGGACGGTGCCGAGTAGCTTAGCTGGGTGGCCAGGAGCATGCCCAGGAGGTACCCATATGCCCAGAGAAAGAAGTGAGTGAGCAGGTACCCCGTCCTCCACCAGCCTCATAGAACTGGAGAAGCGTCAGCCACCTCTGAGTATCTCCTGGAAGTTATGTCAGTTAAAGAGATCTGAGTGTGTTCGCTTATCTCTTTAGACACAGAGCTGCAGAAGGTAACTGCTTCAGACTGGGGCTAACCTAACCAGCCCAGCTGTCCCCCCATTGCTCCGATGGAGGCTGACAGCTCCCTGGGTTCTCATCCGAGAGGTTCCTTCCGGTCCTGTGGTCTGGGAGAGAGATCGAGGAACAGCAAGTATTCTTGGCAGTTAAAGCAGAAAGGGTGGCCATACAGGGTGTTGTTGCTGTGTGTGTGTTCGGTCATGTCTGACTCTGCGACCCCGTGAACTGTAGCCCACCAGGCTCCCCCATCCTGCGATTCTCCAGGCAAAAATACTGGAGTGGGTTGGCCAGTCAAATGGTTGAAAGAGCCAGAGGAGGGGAGTCTTGACTGGCCCTTCAGGCATGATTCCCAGATCCTGCAGAACCAACTACCGGGAAAACCACTGTCCCCACAATGCACACCTCCTGTCTGTGACCCAGGGACACTGCCATTCCTGCAGCTGCCTCTCAGTACCCAAGGAGGGCACTTTAGAATGGACCCCGATGGCCACTTCAGGAAGACCCAGTGTCGTGCCCACTCAGACAGCTAAGGGGTCTCACCTCACCAACCTGACTACATCTAATTGGCAGAGCTGAGTTCACACCGAGAGCCCTAGCTGCAAGGGAATCTGGAAAATGAAGAATTTTAGCTTTCCAACCTCTTCAGCTAGAAAGCCAATGGAATATAGATGCTGAGCAATCCAGAGTCTGCCGCACACAATTTTAGTGAATTGTTGAATTCTGATAATACAATACCACACACTCTCATCTCACATGCTGGTAAAGTGATGCTTAAAATTCTCCACGACAGGCTTCAGCAGTACACAAACCATGAATTTCCAGATGTTCAAGCTGGTTTTAGAAAAGGCAGAGGAACCAGAGATCAAATTGCCAACATCCGCTGGATCATGGAAAAAGCAAGAGAGTTCCAGAAAAACATCTGTTTCTGCTTTATTGACTATGCCAAAGCCTTTGACTGTGTGGATCACAACAAACTGTGGAAAATTCTGAAAGAGATGGGAATACCAGACCACCTGACCTGCCTCTTGAGAAACCTGTATGCAGGTTAGGAAGCAACAGTTAGAACTGGACATGGAACAACAGACTGGTTCCAAACAGGAAAAGGCTATATATTGTCACCCTGCTTATTTAACTTATATGCAGAGTACATCATGAGAAATACTGGGCTGGAAGAAGCACAAGCTGGAATTGAGATTGCCGGGAGAAATGTCAATAACCTCAGATATGCAGATGACAGCACCCTTACGGCAGAAAGTGAAGAAGAACTAAAGAGCTTCTTGATGAAAGTGAAAGAGGAGAGTGAAAAAGTTGGCTTAAAGCTCAACATTCAGAAAACGAAGATCATGGCATCTGGTCCCGTCACTTCATGGGAAATAGATGGGGAAATAGTGGCAGACTTTATTTTTTTGGCCTTTTCTGCTTTTCTCTGGGTGGTCACCAGGAGCCCAGGATGCTGCAGGTCAGGCCCCAGGATGTGCATGGGATCCTGTGGTGGGGCTTGAGAACCACCTGTCCACATTCCCAGAGAGAGAATTGGTTCGTGCAGCTTCGTACACGGAGGCTCTGATTAGGATCTTGCCTGTTACTTTTAGTTAATAAACACGACCAAGATGACTCGGCCACTTTGGGACATGAAGATTGTGATAAAAGTGAATATTCTTGCGGAGCTTAATCTCCAGAATTGCTTCAAGTTCAGGCTTTCTTCCCTCCACCCCCAAACTCTGCAGAGAGAAACAGATAGAATGGCGCCCACTGGTTTGGTGGGCCACAGTATATTCCAGATGCAAGGTAATGAAATAAAGAAAAAGAGTCAGATAAATGAACAGTTTTATGGGAAATGGAATCAATAAAATTAAATCCACTTTGGAATCATTAGCGAGTCTATTTGGGTTTTTGTATTTTGGCAAAATGGCTTTGATGGAGAAAATAGGCGGCCAGAGAACGGGAAGAAATGTAGAGATTAATTGTGTTCTGTAGTCCAGGCTGTATAGTTCCTTTTGAGAATAAAATAAAGCAAAATGAAATGAGCTGGATTCGCTGCTCAGCAGATGCCAAGATTTTACAATGTAGAAGGAACATTTTTACTCTGAAACGTGCAGTCTGATCACCCCCACAGGACGGGGCTGACCTACGGCCCGTGTTTTTAACCCTCTCAGTCGCCCCATATGCCAGAGCCAAAAAATAACTAAATGAAATGTGGGCTCCAGATTCAAAATTGGATTGTAATAGCAAATGATGGCATTCAATTTGTCATTTGTTTGTGTAAATTAATGCAGCAAATAGCACTTAGGGACGGAGAAGGCAATGGCACCCCACTCCAGTACTCTTGCCTGGAAAATCCCATGGGCGGAGGAGCCTCGTAGGCTGCAGTCCATGGGGTCTCGAAGAGTCCGACACGACTGAGCGACTTTACTTTCACTTTTCACTTTCATGCATTGGAGAAGGAAATGGCAACCCACTCCAGTATTCTTGCCTGGAGAATCCCAGGGGCGGGGGAGCCTGGTGGGCTGCCATCTGTGGGGTCACACAGAGTCGGACACGACTGAAGCAACTTAGCAGCAGCAGCAGCAACAGCACTTAGGGATAAATATGGTGGACGTCGATATACTAAGCAGTAAACCAAACCTCTAGGGAGCCAAGCCTTTTATGTTAATAGGACGTTTGAATGGCAGCAGTAGCCTAGGCCTGGAGGCAAACCACAGTCCTGGGGCCGCACGTCCTGGCCCGTAATTTACAAAAGTCCTTGTGAAACACAGGAGTAGTCTCTAGGCTGAGTAACAGCATGGAGCGTTCCAATAAATCATGTAAACTTGAAGAGTTTACCACTGACCCATCCCCCCTTTTTCATCACAGTGGTGGGAAGAACTTGGTCAATGCGTTTGCGTTAATATATCATGCAGTGATTTATACTGAGATGCAAAGGAACAAGTCTCAATTAAACACCTTTGTTGTGATGTCTTCAGGCCTATTCCTTGACTTCTTTTACTGAACCCAGAGGGAACAGTCATAAAGTAGTATCTTTTCACAGTGACACGCCCATGAAAGCAGTAAGGCTATCATTCTTCTACTTAAACTCAAGTTTTGGACACCTCTGAATAGCAGTTAAGTTTTTCTTTTCGGAATAGAGGAAGCATTTACAAATATATAGGGAACCATCGTTGATTCCCGAGGCTCTTCTATTCAAGAGAAGTATCTTGGTGAAAAAGTACACGTCTCAGGCCTCCAAGCGGGACTCGTCTCTGGCTGTGAATGTCGTGACTTGACGTCATCTCATCCTTTTGAAACCACTTGTATCAGACTCTGGAATTTTTGGTCCCCTTTTTCAGCCTGCAGGAGATTATCTCCTTTCCAATTTTTCAAGCATGGAGTGAGCATTTCAGATACTGTTGGAAAGAAGTTGGCTATTTGTCAGGGTTATTGGGTGGCTGCTGGTGAAGAGTGGAGAACCAGACGCCCCTGAGGAAAGGGATATGAGAAAGGGTGGCCGCCTGACTGTGTGTGGAAGAGGGGATTGGAGCCACCGTGACCGCTCAAGGAGGTGCTGCCCACCAACTGGTCCTGAGACGTTTCTGTGAGCCCCTCACCCCACGGGTTTCTGCCATCTCGTTTGCTTCCCACTCTGTCTGGACCTGCCTCGGGCTTTTCATCCGCAGGTGACTTTACAGGGTCTCTTTGAGCTCAAAACTTCTATTATTCTCTGCTTAGAGCTGAGAGTAGTCTTGACTTTACGAAAAGCCGGGTAGGTTTCATTTCTCGGCGAGATGATCCATGCTCCGGGATGATTCAGGGTACCTAAGCCAGAAGTATTGCTAGGCAGGGCCGATGGTCAGGCATAACAAAATAACAGTAGGTCAGAATTTCTGGAGTGAGGTGCAGTCTCTGTAACAACTTCACACAACACTAAAGTGGAAAAATGATCCAGAATTGATCTTTTCAGCTCTGTTACTGCGTGGATAGTTAGCCAGCAGACGCACGTAATTACTGGCGTATCAATTTGCACGGTTGCTTCACCTCTTTCCCGTGGTCAAAAAGCCGGCGTAAGGCTCTGGCCCGTCTGTGGTCCGTCTGTGTCTATTTAAAGAAATAAAACGTGTCTCGGTGGAAAACGGTAATTAGCAAATCCCAAACAGATCGACGTGCTGTTGGGGGGATAAGGCAGGTCTCCCGACCCTAGAAACCGAGGGGGGTCTGCCGCCTGTCTCCGGGCCCCCCGCCCCCGCCTTCTCTGTACTTCCCAGCATGTGGACAGCCCTGCCGCAGGAGGTCAATTTGGATGCTGTGGTCACAGTTTTTAAAAAAGAGCCGTAATTATGACCTCTAATTGTGTACAGTTATGCCTGCTGAGTTAAAGATAATAGCACCTCCTGCCTGGAAGTATAAGTTAATTGTCTACAGGGGTCGGGAGGGCACTGACCCCTCTTTCGTGCCCCCATTCTCCCCCAGGCCTGCACCGTAAGACACACGAAATTGGCCCTGCTGCTCTTTATCACGCTGCTTAAGTGCCGGGTTTAACCGCAGTTTAACGCTTCCTCTAGCGGAAGGTCGAATCTAACTGGTGTTCAAGAAGGAACTCAGGCTTCCCTGAGTCTAGACCTTAGCCCGTCTCCACGATGGCCTTCTCAGAACCCACCGTCGCCCAGGGCTCCGTGTCGTGGGCCCTGTTTCTGTTAGTAAAGAACATATTCTGCATCTGGCACGCTTGGGCTGGTGTTTATTTTGCCACCATTTTCCCCAACTTTTTATTAGAGAGCATTTCAATAGAATAATAATAAACCCCGTTACCCCCCGCCCCCAGGATCATCAGATCCTGGCCAGGTTGCTCCATCTGACTCTCCTGTTTTTCACCACCTTCCAGCCCCAAGTCATGGAAGTTCTGAAACAAATCCCTGGGTATCATGTGACTTCTTCTATGGATATCTCAACAAGGAAGAAACTTTTAAAGCACAATCACAATATCAATAATACACCTTAAAACTTTTAATAAGAATTTCTTTGATCTCAAAAGTTCTCAGCACAAGGAAAAAGTTGTTGACTGTGTAAGGTGGTGGATCTAACTGAATCTACTGTGGTAAATGTATCTCTGTCCTTGTACAGTGCTGTGTGTCAGCTGTATCTCAGTGAAGCCCAGGGAAAAGAAAATGCCTCAGGAAATCAGCAGTTTCACTTTTCCCCGATTGCTTCCAGGGTTGGGGGTATTTTTGTTTATTTATTTGGCTGCAGCATGCTGCATGCGGGATCTTCTGCGACTAGGGATCAGACCTGTGCCCTTTTGCAGTGGGAATGTGGAGTGTTACCCACTGAACCACCAGGGAAGTCCATTTTTTAACCATTTATTTTTCAAATCCAGAAGCAAATAAAGTTCATACATTGTCAGCTGCTACACCCCTTAAGTCTCTTTCAGTCTGTAGCTTCCCTTCCGTAATTACCTCTGTTTCTTGCTGCAGCAATTGTAGTTGAAGAGGTTGAGTCACCTGTCTCCCAGAGTCTAGATTCTGTTGATTTCATCTCGTGTTGTCTTTTAACTTGTTCCCCAGTCCTCTAACTTTTCTGTGAACTGGGGGTTCCATGGAGAGCTGGGTTTCTCAACCTCGGCCCTGGATGTTTGGGGTCAGATAACTCTTTGCTGTGAGGGGGTGTCCTGTGCCTTGTATGATGTTCAGCAACATACCTGGGCGCTACACACTAGACGTCAGAACACGCACACACCAGTTACAACAATCGGCAGGTCTCCAGACGTGGCCAAGAGCCCCCCGGGGGCCACCGTCACTCCGTGGTTGAGAACCATTGCTCTGAGGCTTGGAGAGTTCAGCCGAACACTGGCTTTTTAGTCAGATGCCTTCTAAGTGGGATATCTCCTCTGTTGGGTGCGCCTGATGGACTTCTCTTCTATGATATTAGCAGCTCTTGATGGCCACTGCTTATGTGGTAATAAATAGAGAGAATGAAGGAGTTCGGCAGGGGCCTGTAAAATCTTGCGGATGCACACTCTCATCTTCCCCTCTTCACATACCGTCCCAACTATCTCTCTACCGAGAAACACCCCCCCTTCGGTCCCTTAGTTAATACAGACATACTTGGTACAGGAAACGAAGAGAGCGCGCTTGATTCTTTTATCAGTTCTCAAAGAATGAGTCAGTCCCCCACTGAGTTTCAGTTTTTTTTTAAATATTATTATGAATGATTGGGTTTAAGCGTGTTTGATGTGTTTCAATTGAATGCGGTTATTACCTCCAAGGGAGCTCAAATTGTCCCACCTTTGGCCAATAGGAGGGCCTTCAACCAGTCCTTTGTGAGTCCTCCTGACGTGAAGCCAGTGGACTTCCGGCGTGTCTTCTGACATGGCTCGTTGCTCTGGGTTCCCTGTGTGTTTCCTGTGCCAGACCAGGAGGCAGCCATTTCTCCGGAAACCCTGGGAAGGGGAGTGATTGCAGTCTGTTCCCACCAGCAGTTTTAACCGTGTGGTTCTTCTGTTTGTTATGAATCTCGGGCTCTATTCTAAGTTCTCAGCACCTCGATCATCTTTATAGCTTCTTCGGATGTGTTTCCAAACCGCTCAGAAGCCCCTCTGAGACGGATAATGCTTCTTCCGCCTTTGAAATCGGTGTTGCAGGCAAGATCACAGTCTATGGAGTGTCGAGCCCAAGGAGGCCTTTGTGGCTGACTCACACTCGAGGTGCCTGAGGGAGCAGAGCCTGGACCGATCACTTACTTGGAAGTGAATGTGACACCCTTCAAAGTCCATCTCTTGAGGACCAGGGACCCGTGACTGTGAGCTGTTGATCAGGTCCTGACCTAGGAGCGTCGTGGTCTTTGCGGCTGGCAACGCCCCTGGCAGCTCGACACACGGGACCAGGTTCTTCTGCTTCCCCTGCAGGCATCTCCGACACCTGCATACTGGCTTGCTGTCAGGAGATGTGGGCCTCAGTGCGTCTTCCACTCTAGAGGCAAGCGTCCTTTCCAAGAATTCCGTGGCAAAAGGAATTCCTTCTTTTTCCCTAAATGTAAGTGAGTGTAAGAAGTGAGACATTGTGCCAGGAGGTGAATGCTCACCGACTTTGGGGAGACCCTCTTTGCCTGTCTTTGCTAAGACGCTGTGTATGTTCCAGAGTAGAAGACGGCTGACACGTGGCAGGAGACGGTAAGGAGAGCTCTAGGCGTCTGGGGAGGGAGAGGCCACTTCCCCTCCCAGGGAAGGCGGGTGGCAGTCTCAGAGGCGTCCTCGAGTGGCGGAGCTGTGCCTGGGCGCTCTGTGTGCCACCTGCTCCGCGAGTTCAGACACAGCCGGCCGGCCTCTGGCAGGAGACAAAGGTCCGTGATCTCAGGAGCACGGCGGGGGGGTGCCCTGGGATCTGGTTCCCGCTTTCCATTTTTGTCCTCCGTTCCATCAGTCTACACGCACAGTACCGCAGGCCACTTGCCTCATAACTTTCAGGGACTACTGTGTGTTTTGTTTTCGATGTTTTGTTTTGTTGACATAATCAGCCAGATTCAGAGAATACTGTATTGAATGTGTTGGCTACGAAGAACTTCTTTAAATTTAAAAAAAAATAAAAAACCTTTTTTAAACAACTTATTTGTCTTAGGGAGAACCCTGGTCATCCATTGGTTAGGACGCAGTGCTTTCGGTGCCAGGGTTCAATGCTTGGGGAGCTAGGATCCCGCAAGTCACATGGCGGGGCTGAAAAAAAAAAAAACAGTAAGACATAAATAGTCAGAGAGGGAGGGAAGGAACGGGTAGGCTTCCCAGCCTTGTCTCTCCATCACAAGTCAAGCCTGAGCCCAGGTTTCTAGAATGCGTGTTCTCCCGCGCCCCCCGCCCCATCACACGTGTCACACTCTCTGGCGCTGTCGCCCCCGGCGGGGACAGGAGGCCGGCGGCCGAAGGGTCCCCCTTGTGCCTGCCTGGCCTTCCAGGCAAGGCTGAGTGTCTGTCACCAGGCACCTTGGCGGCCGGAGCACACAGAAGCGGGGCTCGGGGGACCGCTGCCACGCTGACCCGGGGCCCAGGTGGGGCTCCTGCTCCCCGGTGAAGGGGGGCCGACAGCCTTGCTGGAGGAGTCCCGCAGGGGGAGAGGAAGCCCCGGGCGCTGCCTGGCGGCGGCGGCCCTAGCAGACGCTTCCTGCTCTCTCTGCCGGCGTCTGTGTTGGGTTTTGCTCGCTTCACACTCCCTGTAGCTTTTCTCCCTTTAGAAAGATGGGAAACGCCCTCTGCGGAGAGAGAAGGACCCCGGTTGCTGTCTGTCGTGGGGCGCCCGCCCCCTGCTGTCCAGGCGCCGGCAGGGTGGTCTCCACCCGCTCCGCCCTTGGCTTCCCTCCGCTTTACCTTCAGGGTCTGCCTAGGTCTGTTCGTGAGACGGTCTGGAGATCACGATCTCTTGGTTTTTCCAAAAACAAATACGCCCCAGACACAACGCTGAAAACCTTGCTCAGGCTTAGCACGTCTATTTCTGGAAGGAACACAGAGGATCTGCAGAAGGAAGTCAGCTTCACCGGACTCCCCTCCTTTACCAGCTGCTTCCCTGCTCTGCTCTGCTCACCACTTGGCCGCCTTCGTTCCACGGTGTACAGGCTTGGTGTTTTTATGGACCGGTTCTTTGACTCTTGTATGCTATGTGGTTGGAAAGTAAGGAGCTCAATTCTTTTGTTTTTCTTTTTCAAGCACATGCAAAATAAGAGAGATCCTTCCACATAGCCTCAAGACAGAATACTTGTTTCAGGGATGCAGACATTCCCCAAAATTGTTCTGGAAAACTTCTGGGGTTATTTTTTGTTTTGTCTAGTTTTGGGGGGTTTTTTGGTTTTGTTTTTTCTGTTTTTTGTCTTTACAACCAGTTTCCCATTTGCCCACCAGAAGGTCAGCTTCATAGTTACACTGTGAATCATTCCTACCCTACCCACCCATAGGCCTTCAGGGTGCAGGGATCTTCCACCCTTAGGGTCAATTGCCTTCTCAGCTGGTCGGTATCTCCTTTAGGACTTCTCTCCCAGTAGCATACCGTTAAGTGTAAATCTTCTTGGGTGGAAAACTTAGTCCTTTTTATTTCTGTGATGCTTGTATTTGCAGTCTTAATCTTGAGTCTGCATTTCCCTGCGTTTCCATATTTAATTCTGTCTAAAGTGAATTACTTCTTAACAGCGTCATAGCAGCGGCTGGACGGGGCCAGTGTCTCTTTGTATGCAATTGAGAAGGCATGAGGCAGCGAAAGTGGAATCCTAGTCCCCTCATCGTATCCACCTCCTTTGCAAGCCTTGGGAAGTGCAGGACATCGCAAGAGCCGGCTTCACGACAGCCGTTCGCTAAAGTTCACCTTCAGGAAGGAAACACGGGCTTTGTTGGTGCTTTGCTCTGAAGTTTCGATCAGTGTATTTCATAGTGTGAGTTGTTTCTGAATAAACACGTTTCAGAGCACTGCACACACACACACACAGACACACACACACACATACAGACACAGACACACAGACACACACACACACACAGATACCAAGCAACAGATGTGCTTTTATCTTCTTTCCCCCTAATGTATTTGGGAGTGAGGATTAGACCAGAAGCACGAAAGGCTTTAAAACCACGGCCCAGACAGAGTTCAGTGACCAGTAATCCTGTTGCGAGAATCTGCAGCCTGGATTCTCTCTGGAATTGTGGAGGCGATGGGTCGGGGGCAGTGAGCCCCGTTTCTGATGAAGAGGGCGTCCCAGTCCCCCGGGAGCGACGTCGGGGCTCTGGTGCGGCATGTGTGGACTGAACGGGAACGAGGGCCTCCGCGTCTCCCCGGGAAGTGCGCTTCTCCCTGCTTTGGTCCCTCTTTGTGTCTAAGACTCAGGTCTCTGATGGAGAAAGAGCTGGGTTCTCCCAGGACCCACTGGCCCGTGGAGGCACGGTGGTGTCAGCCCGCTGTCACAGTCCTGTGTGTGAGTGTAGGGAGGAGAGCCTGTTCGTCGTCTTCTGCTGTGTTTAACGTACCCCGAGCAGATGATTCCCTGGCCGTCCAGTGGTTCAGACGCCACGCTCCTACTGCAGAGGTGCACGGGCTTCTCCCCGGTCGGGAACTGAGGTCCCCCACGTGGGCAGCACAGCCGAACAATAAATAAGCAACAACAAAATGATCGCTTTTTGAAATGCACCCCAAGCAGGTTTTAAGTAACTAGGTTTTGTTGCGGTTGTGGCTTAGTCGCCAAGTCCTGTTCAAGTATTTTGCGACCCCATGGACTGCACACACCAGGCCTCCCTGTCCTTCACCACACCCTGAAGTTTACTCAGATCCATGCCCACCAAGTCGCTGATGCCATCCAGCCATCTCATCCTCTGCCACCCTCTTCTCCTTTTGCCCTCAGTCTTTCCCAGCTTCAGGGTCTTTTCCAGTGAGTCGTCTCTTTGCATCAGGAGGCCAGAGTACTGGAGCTTCAGCTTCAGTCCTTCCAGCGAACATTCAGGTTTTAGTAGTATGCGTTTGTGACTCTTCATCTGAGAAAGGGTGACCAAAGGGTGCCAACGTAGCTGCTTTCTTGGGGCTGAAAGCAGGCAGAAGTCCTTCCTTCTCTGGCCTACCCCTGGTCAGGACAGGCACTCAGGCGTGTCCGACTCTGCAATCCCGTGGACTGTAGCCCCCCAGGCTCTTCTGTCCATGGGATTCTCCAGGCAAGAATACTGGAGGGGGTTGCCATTTCCTTCCCCAGGGGATCTTCCGGACTCAGAGGCTAAACCCTGGTCTCCTGCGTCGCAGGCAGACTCTTTGCCAGCTGAGCTCTAGGGAAGTCCACTCATAAGAGACTTGTTCCTCTTTAGTCGCTGTCGTGTCCGACCCTTTGCGACCCCGTAGACTGAGCCTGCCGGGCTCCTCTGTCCGTGGGGTTCCCCAGGCAAGCATCCTGGAGTGGGTTGCCATGCCCTCCTCCAGGGAGCCTTCCCCACCCAGGGGGATCCAGCCCGGGTCTCCTGCACTGACAGGCACGTTCTCTACCTCTGACGTTCATTTGGAAACCCATTGTACCGAAGCAAGGGAGCTCGTTGACATGCCCTTGGACTCAGGTCCCTGGATGCAGACACAGGGTCGGGGTTGGGGCTGCACGTGTCCCTCTGGGCCCCTCGCCCCCCGTACTCACCCAGCCGCCCATCACTACCGACTACAGGCTTGTTTCCAGCCTCGTGGGGCATCCCTGTCTGGGGATGGTGTAGCCCACGGGCTGTAACAGGCAAATTATTTGGTTTTTCATTTACTTCCCTCACCCCACCCACATCCCCTGACTGCAGACAGGTTCTTGGAATACTTGTCTCGAAGTAAATGGAGGGGGATGCTGAGCATCGCTCCCAGGCATAGAGCATGACCCTTGCCCACTGTGCAGCTATCTGAGGGTGGGGCTCAGTGTCCAGAGTGGTAGCTGCCTTTCACCCTCAGGCTTGAGGGCAGCTCTCTGCTGAGGTGGCTGATTCCAGCGTGGGAAACGCTTGCTTCAGTTCAGCTGAATGATCATCTAAGCCCCGAGAACACAAGGATGGTGGTTTGTTGCACGGGATGGCGTGCGCGATTCAGTACATAGAAAGCATGGGCTGAGGTTTAGTTCTGACCTGGCCTCACTGATGACCGTCGTCACCTACAGGCCTGGGGAAACCGATGGCTCCCTGGTCCCTTCTGAAATTCTGGTGAGTCAGCATAATTTATACACGTGTGTGCCTGGTGTTCAGAGTTTGTCGTTCTTCCAGTTCTCAAGGAGGAAGACGGTTGAGAGCCAGGCGGGCGGTCGCTGTGTGCCTTGGGGCACTGATGCCAGCGTTCTGTGTGGCATTAAGTCTCATGCACCTGCTGGTGTCACTCTGAGATGGACTCTTTGCCTCTGGAAAAGTGGCTTTGCACATCCACCCAGTTGGAGACGCTGCGCAGATGGAAGTCTTCAACTGTCGCCGGGGACATTGCAGCGCCTGGTGGGGCCAGGCCCCCAGGAGAACCGCCGGGGACGGGGAGTGGTTGGTGCAGGAGCGGCCTGGAATCCTGTGGCCTTTGCTAGAGGAGAAAGTGGCTTCTGGTGGGGCCTGGGCAGGAGCTGACCTTCCCGTCAGTGGGGAGAAGTGATAGCTGGAGAGGGGAAAATTAACGGCGCCAGGTAGGTGCCTGGGAGCCCCTCGCCACCTAGATGGATGCCCGGAGGGTTAGCCTCTCAGATGTGTGAGAGTGAGTGTCACCCAGGAATGCTGACAGCCGTGCCCCAGGTATGCATCCAGGCCCACGGTGCCCCCGGCATCCCAGCACGCCTTGCGCCCCCACCTCGGGGACCCCCGGCCTGAGCCTGCCTCCAGCTTTTGGACTTGGTACGCCCTTCCTCCGAGACGTCGGTGTGGCCAGGTCGTCCGGTGCCGGGGCTCTCATGGGAGCCCCCGTTCCCATTCCTACCCCTGGAAGCCATGCCCGCTCAGAGCTGGCTTCCCGGTTTCTGCCAGGTGGTGGGCCTTTGCTTTTGAGGAAGGCAAGACCAAACAGGAGGTTTCCAAAGTGAGGATGTCCAGAGTCTGGAAGGCTTTGGCCTGTGCCCCCGACCCCCGCCACAGCATCAGCAGCCCCTCCCGCAAACTGCCGATGCCCCTCTGCTCACCACCAGCAGGCCCAGCTGCCCCAGAGCAGCACCGGTCAGAGCCTGCTCGCTAACTGCCCGCACAGGCCTTGCAGCAGGTGCCCCTTGGGTAGCTTCTCCGTGGAGCACACGTTTCTGGCAGCCGTGAGCTGGAAAGCGGAAGTCAGGGAGCGTCGTGCGCGGAGCCAGGAGCTCGGTGCAATGCGGTTTAGAACGGTCCTCCTACCGCAGGCCTGCGGCCCCCCGGCAGCCTTGGAAAAGGAGCCGCTCAGATCCAGCAGGGGAGCCTGGTGGGCTGCAGTCCACGGGGTCGCTGAGGGTCAGACACGACTGAGCGACTTCACTTTAATGCACTGGAGAAGGAAATGGCAACCTACTCCAGTGTTCCTGCTTGGAGAATCCCAGGGACGGGGAGCCTGGTGGGCTGCAGTCCACGGGGTCGCACAGAGTCGGACACGACTGGAGCGCCTTAGCAGCAGCAGCAGGTCCAGCAAGGCCAGAGCCACTTGTTCATCGGCTGCAGCCTCCGGAGTCAAGGCCAAGCCTCCTCAAGCCTCGCCTCGTGCTCTCCATCACAGCCACCGAGAAAACGCCTCCTCGGGACCTCCCTGGCGGTCCAGTGGCTGAGAGTCTGTGCTGCCGGTGTGGAAGGCGTGGGTTCAATCCCCGGTCAGGGAGCTAAAATCCCACAAAATTGACAAAAAATTAAAAAATGTTTATTTAATTAAAATGATGAGCTGGGTGCCCTCCCCGGCCGTCCAGTGGTTAGCGCCCTGCATTTGCTGTGCGGCGGGCAGGGCTTCTATCTCTGATCGGGGGCTGAGATCCCACAGGCTGTGTGGTGCAGTCTCCTCCCAGCACCCAGAAGAAATCATTTCCACAGTTTGGTAAGGTAAACCACAGTCTTTTTTTTTTTTTAATCCAAACAGCTGAACAGTTGGTTCTGGAAACTTCATTACCTCCTATTTCACTGTAGGGTAATATAATTGTGTTTATACCTTCAGGAGAAAGAGGGTTCGAAAATATCTTTAAAATGTGTGACCATTTTTCAGTCTCCTAGCGCAGAGAGGAGGCAGTGTGATAAGACAGCTGTATCAAAGATGAAAATTGAAATGGGCTGCTGGGAACCGGGCCAGCAGAGAAGTAACATTTGTCACTGAAGCCTAAGAAGCGAGTTGTTGTTTTTTTTAATGTGGGATTAGAGATCGGCTTGGTTTTGAAGATGGGCGTTAAGCGTCCGTGATGGCGTTCTTGGGGCTTTACTGAGCCAACCTAGTGATGAATGATACGGCCTCCAGTGCTAGGGTGCTGAGCTCAGTACCCCTGTGATCCCCTTCAAGAACAGAGGGTGCTGCTGCCTCAGCCTCACTCCCCAGACACATCGGAAGGTTGACTTCTGCCAAGTGGATCTTCATTCCTAAAAAGAGTTCCTGGCCAAAAAAACATCTTCCTCTTTACTTACGCTGGTAAGCCAGGTTGAGCCGGGTGGGGGCAGCAGAGAGACTTTTGTGCTCAGTCACTTCAGCCGTTTCTGACTCCCTGACCCCACGGACTGTAGCCCACCAGGCTCCTCTGTCCGTGGGATTCTCCCGGCAGGAATACTGGGGTGGGTTGCCATGCCCTCCTCCAGGGGGTCTCCCCACCCAGGGGTCCAACCCTCAACTCCTCTGTCTCCTGCATTAGCAGGTGGGTTCTGGGAAGCCTCCCCAAAGTGTGCTCGTGAGGACGAGCGTGGGGAGCGAGGGCTGTGATGGGCCGGGGAGCCTCGCTGCTCCGCAGGGCAGGCCGGGGGGACTGCGCCCAGGCCTCCGGATCCGTGGGGAGAAGCCGCGTGGGGGCCAGGCTTCTGGCTACAAGGGCTTTGTGCCGCCTGCCCAGAGTCTTCAGTCCAAAGGAGAGGCCACATCGCCGCTAGCCCTGTGGTCTGTTTTTCTGCCTGAAAAAGTCATTGCAAAAAAGCTTCAGCTGATAGACACTAATATGAAAGTGTGCCAGGATCTGTCGCTAACTGAAAAACAAGGGGGAAGAGTTCTTTCCAGAGAAGTATTTTCCATAGGAACCAATTTTTTAAAAAGAGGTATATGTGCATGAGTGTATGTGTGCTGGTATTTCAGTAAATGCCTATGTTTGTATAGACAGTTTCTGGACAGGTTGGGCGAGAAGCTGTAACTCTGGGGAAGGAAGGCATTTACTCCTCGCGTTCCATCCACTGAGTGTTTCATTTTTGTTTTTTTCCACAATGGGCGTGCATTGCTTTCTTGATTTTTTTTTTTTTTAAGGGAAAAAACTTAAACATTTTAATAATACTGGGCTTCCCTGGTGGCCCAGCTGGTAAAGAATTCCCCCGCAATGCGGGAGACCTGGGCTGGGAAGATCCCCTGGAGAAAGGATAGGCTACCCTCCAGTGTTGTGGCCTGGAGAATTCCATGGACTGTATAGTCCGTGGGGCCACAAGGAGTCGGACAAGACTGAGCGACTGTCACTTTCAGCAACTCTTTAGAGAGGAGAGATGGGAGATTGTCTTCTCTGAAGGCTGGAACACGCACAAAAGGTCAGGCTATGACAAGCATAAAGGCTTAGGTATAGCAGAGGCTCCAAGAGACTTTCTGACGGACAAGGCTGGCTGCCTAAGGCCTTCGGGCTGCCTGGGTTCTCCCAGCACACCTGGAGCCAGAGAGGGTCCTTCTTGTACTGACCTGTCTGGTTCTGGAGGTCTGTGCTCCGTCAGCCTGCTAGATAAAGAGGTCTGGTTGATCCCTTCCATTTTCATTTATTTGGATCTGAGTATTGAACCCAGATAATGTTTATACTTGATATACTAACATGAGATTTTAAAAAGATGTCCCACAGGAGACAGTTCTGTGCAACTTTGGGGGTAGACAAAGATTTTTTAGTTGGGATACAAAAATCATTGAGAAAAATTTATCAAAGAAAGTGATAAATTGGACTTTAGAAAAATTTCAAACTTTTACTGATTAAAAAACACTACTAAGAAACTGAGTAGATAGGCCATGGATTGAGAAAAATGTATCTCCCAAAGGACTTCCATCTAGAATGCTGAAAGGACGCTTAAAACCCTATAGTAAGAAATTTAGCAACCCAGTTATAAAACAGGCACAAACATGAACAGGCTTTCTGCAAAAGAAGATATACCCATGGCTATTAACACGTGAGAAGCTGTCAGCACCGTCTGTCAGTAGGGAATTGCAAGTTAAAATCACCAGGATGTACCATCACATCTCTAGAATGGCTCAAGTATTATTGACAGTTTCAAGTGTTGACACAAATGTGGAGCCACTGGAACTCATATGTGGTGCAGCCTCTTTGGAAAAGAGAATCATTTTCCCGTAAAGTTGAGCATACACTTATCAGCAGTTACCCAAGGGGACGAAAGCGTATCTTCTCAAAAGACTGGTTCAGAAATTCACAGTAGCTTTTTTTTTTTTTTTTTTTTT
>SJYQ01001627.1:228856-316518 GCA_006410935.1 Redunca redunca | reverse complement strand
AAGGAGATCAGTCCTGGGTGTTCATTGGAAGGACTGATGCTGAAGCTGAAACTCCAATACTTTGGCCACCTGATGCGAAGAGCTGACTCATTGGAAAAGACCCTGATGCTGGGAAAGACTGAGGGCAGGAGGAGAAGGAGACGACAGAGGATGAGATGGTTGGATGGCATCACTAACTCAATGGACTTGAGTTTGAGCAAACTCTGGGAGATGGTGAAGGACAGGGAAGCCTGGACTGCTGCAGTTCATGGGTCGCAAAGAGTCAGACCTGACTTAGCAACGAGCAGCAGCAAGCAGTGGTATAAAATGTGTCCTGCTCATCACACTGTCCCCCCAGGATGAGTCTCGCTGCGTCCCCTGGGGAAGGGCTGGCACCGTCGTGCCAGGGAGCGCACAGCTGCACAAACACACTTCCGCACCATTTTCTCACACCGTTTGCAGCTCTCCTGTTTGCTGATTCACCTGCCAAGAGGTCGTGGTGGAGGCATTCGGGGTCTGTTCTCTATTCCACTCTGCTGCCTCTTCAGGCTTAGACTCCCAGGGACTCCGACCTGTGCAGAATGGAGAGTGGGGCTCAGGAGCTGATGATGCATGAAATAGTGAGAAGGCTGGGTGTTACACTTACCCCCGAGTGCCTGGAGACCAGGAGGAATGCCAAGATAGCAACGGAATTTTTATCTCTGGGGGCCTTGGGCACGGTGAATCCGGGTGGAAGACGGGACTGGAGGGCTTGTCCTAAAGCGTCTTACTTTTACTTCGCTTGTGTGTGTGTTTGGCTAAATGGGGCTGGTGAGTTAGGGCTGGAGGCGGACGCCGTGTGGGTCTGGAGCTCCCCCGCCTCCTTGCTGTCTTGGGGTTGCCCCGCTGAGGCTGCAATGCGGATCTGTCTCCCGTTAAGGTTCTCTTTCTTCCCTTTGCATTTCTTCCATTGCATCTTCCCTCCTGGGAAGATCTCCTCCTGCTGAGGTCAGATGTGTGTTTGAAGGGTATGGAACTACTTTCTTTCATTTTCTGACAAAACGAGCAGGAAAAGCCTCAAGACTCCTTACCTGTGTTTCGTCTTGTTCTGTCCCCATCAGACCTCCTAGTCCCTCAGGTAAACTCCAAGTGGGAGTGGCCGGGGGACGTGGGGACCTCCAGGCAGGCGAGCCCTGGGTCGCCTGCAACACTTGCCTTCGTGAACACGACAAAGAACTTTTGCTTGGTGAGGGGAAGCATGCATATTTCCTCAGTCCTGAGAAAGGAAAGGCCTTTTCCAAAAAGAAGGCTCAGCCCGCGCCGTGACCTCCCGGGAGCTGCCTGCTGCCTGTGGCTGGTGGCATCCCAGCAGTGCCTCAGCACTGTGAGCCCTTTGTCTCGGTGAGGAGCTGAGAGGGCAGGCGCTGCAGCAACCCTGGCCACAATGAGGGTAGCTTTAAGTTTTTTGATTTATCGTTCAGCTGATGTATGCATTAATATTTTAAGATCAAGGAGAATCGATGACTGTTTTAGGAATTTCACCCCAGGAGTTGTCAAATAAATTAATTTACCTGTTTCTCATAAAATGTACTTATCAAAATAACCTTGCACTCCATTATGGAGTGTAAGTAATGGACCTCCTGCAGGTAAAATGGAAGAAGGCTGCAGACTCTAGTTTGTTTACCTGGGTTTTGCTTTTCTTTTTTTTTTCCTTTTTTGAGACATTGTCTTTTGGAACCAGCACCATCCATATTATTAATTGCCTGTGGGGCTTTATACTGCATCACATTACTTCCCTGGAATTAAACTGCTCCTATATAGGTATGAAAAATGTACTTTTTTGAAAAAAAGTTTTAAAAAAAGGTCGTTTTCTAGCATAAAACCCCTAAATAATGTGCCGTGGAGCCGTCAGCAGTAAATTGAATTTTGGGGTGTATGATTTGTACGAGAACTGACACGTGAGGGCCCCCCGCCGTCGTCCGTCGCTGGTTCGGGGGACACGGAGGTGGCGGTCTCCAGGGACAGGCTGTGGCCATCGACTGCCCGTATGTGCATGGGGCTTGGTGGCGCCTGCCTGTGGCCTCCCGGCCCGGCCAGTGAGCTTCAGCCCAGGCAGCTGGGACGCCTCCCGGGGCAGCTGCTCCTTTCAGCCCATTCAGTGACCATTCTTGGGGGTTGTTTACCGTTGCCATGGTGACTTTCATTTCCATAGCAGCAGCGCTGCTGTTTCTCAGAGGAAAATGAATTTAGTTATAAAAGGATAATATTTTTCTGTCTATATATAAGCAGCCATCTGTCAACCGGTGGATCGGAAAGGATTCAGAAACCTACTAAGACGGGCAGCAATGAAGTGATGAGTATTTTTTTTTTTTGGTCCCATATTAAAAGCAATAATAGATGTGGAAACAACCGTTGTATGTTCAACATCAGAACCGCGATTGTTTTTTCTTTATAGATTTGAAGTGTGTGTGTGTGTGTGTGTGCACGCGCGCGCAAGGCCTTCACCACCGCCGCCGCTGCTGTGAAGCCTCATGAAATACAGTTTATATTCTGCGGACGAATGGGAGTAACCGGATGTCTCATTCGTGCCTCGCTAGACGCAGGTGTGGCTAGCGCTTTCTCTCCTTGATGCCGTGAGCGTCCCCGCCGCGTGAGAGTCCCGCGGCTGAGCGCAGTGTTGCCACCCGGTTCTCCTGCCCCTCCACCCCAGGGGGACAGGCTGAGTGGGCGCGGAGATCAGCAGCTCCTCCGGGGCACCCGGCGCGAACGATAGAAGGAGCGCCGCGCAGAGGAACCCGCGCCACGCCCCTGCAGTCTCCGTCTAGGGCAGCGTTCTTCCTTGCACACCCAGACGGGCAGAAAGTCACCTCGGGGAACGCTCCTCTAGTTTCTGCGTTCTCTGTGTATTTCTTTCTTTTTGACGGTGTTGGGTGTTAGACGCAGCCCGCAGGACCCCTCGTTGCTGTGTGCGGGTCCTTCATTGTGGCGAGAGGACTTCTTTCCGTTGTAGTAAATGGGCGAGAGGACTTCTTCTGTTGTAAGGAGTGGGCACTCAGGCTCACTTGCCCCAGGGCAGGTGGAATCTCAGTTCCCCAACCAGGAAATCGAACCTTCATTCTCCTGCATTGGAAGGTGGATTCTCAACCACTGGGCCAACCGTGGAGGACCCGAGCTCCTGAGCTTTTTTCTTTTCCTCTATTGTGTTCATAAACTGTGGCTTGCAGGGGGAAGAACACACACACGCCAGCCCCGTTGTAAATAATGTTGTTTATTGGTTGATTTTTCCAGATCCTGACATTGACGCTGCCACTGCCATGATGCTTTTGAATACTCCCCCTGAGATACAAGCAGGTTGTGAGTAGATGCTTCTATAGCCTACAGCACCACAGTTTGTGAACTTAACCTTCTCCTTTACATACCAGGCGTAGGAAGAACTAATGCCCAAGCAGACCGCCCCCACCCCCAACCTTAGAGAATCGCTTTGAATTACCGCAGTGCGTGATTCCATACGTGTGTGTAGAGAGACGCGGCCACGCACGTGTGTGAATGAATGCATAGGTGTGTTTCCAAGATGACAGAGTACTAAGGTAATTTCAGGGCTTGAGACTCGGGGGCAGGGAAGGGGACCAGGAATGAGTCCCAGGGAACAGACCCTTGCTCCTTCAGGAGCTATTCCTGGGAGCTTGTCGTTTCTGCTAGAAGAGGCTGCCGGGGCCCGGTTCACAGTCGTGGGACTCAGCGGGACCCATTTGTAGACATGCTTCTCCCCTGGGGGACCTCATGAATAACAGGCTCCCGTCTTAGGTCGAGGAGAGGAAATCCTAGCAAGGTGGGTATGCAGGAGCTTGGAACAGCCTGCAAAGGGAACACTGGGGTTCCCCCACCCCGTGTCGTCCTGCGTGCAAGGCCACACGGACAGAAGGGCGGGGTTGCTTCCTCGAGGCGGGCTCCCGGCTCCACCTCCTGTCGGCCCTCCAGCAAGGCCCAGCCCAAGACATCTCTGCTTCCTCCCTTGAACGCTCTTCAGGCACCATCCGGTCTTCTCCCCTCCTCTGGAGCTAGCGTGTTTTTAGAACGGTCTCCTCCCCCAGTGATGACCGATGACCCAAACGCAGATGTCTGTCCCCTGTCCTCCCAGCCGCCACGTCCCTCTCCCGGCGGAAGCCTGTTGATCAGACAGCTCAGCCCCTGCGGCCCGTTCGGCTCGTTGGCAGGATTACGGCGTCACCGCCTTGCTGCTCGTGGACTCATGGCGTGCCGCAGCCGACCCCCTCCGATGCCCACCTGCCTCGTTCTGAGTGCCGCCCGGCCTGCTGAGCAAAGGGATCCCCACTTCAGGAGCTCGTGGCTTCTCCCACAGGAGAACATCCGTTCCCAGACCCTCCCCAGCTGTCTGATGTCGAGTTCTAGACTGTCCCTCCTAGCCTGCCAGCAGCTTTAGGAAATTGGCTCCAGCCTTCCTCCCCTGTTCCTTGGTTTAAAAGACCCAAGAGACACAGCCAGGCGTTCTCAGGACAGTCCTCTCTCTGCCGAAGGCTGCCGTTACTTGGTCCTGAAGGCACAGAATCCTCATTCTCTCTTTGCTGAGCTCAGCTTGCTGGCCGTTGAAATAAAGACTGCCCACACCTCCGAGAAGGAATCACCACTGCTAAGCAGACAGAGCCGGTGCAGTCCTCTAACTAGTTAACCTGTAGTGTGGGTTTTAAAGGATGTTTGAAGTTACACGGAAGTGAAAAAAAAAAGAAGTCGGTTCTCAGATATCTCTTGCAGGAAGAGAGCAGACCAGACTGTAATCCATTTATGTTCTGAAACAGTTTCTGAAATCAAGGTGGATAATTCATCACGGGGCAAGCGTGCTGACTTGAACAGAGCTGCATATGGTTTGGGTACCTTCCTTCGTACCAGTCACTGCCCGAAGTGATCGTTGGTTTAAAGAAGTTATTTTGATGAACGGGAATAAAGGCGTTAAGTGAGGAAAGGCAAGGGGCCCGGTCATGAACAGATCCTTGGCAGTTTTCTAAAGATCCGTTATCACTAGATTCTTGATCACAGATAGAAAAGGAAAAGGGTTGGTCCTGATGAGTTAAGAAGCTCGTTGTTTTTAGTGTTCTCGTGGCTAAATGACCGCTCCCCCCTCCCTTACTGGGACACCTATTGTAACAGTTTTTCTCAAGGTGTCTGTAGTCTTGTGTGTGTTGGGATGCTGAGCTTGCGTTTTCCGAGCTCCGCGTTCGCCTTGTGAAGCTGTGGAGTCTCGTAGGGCTTTCCCACCGCGCTCTGACTACTGTGAGGAGCCCAGCCACAGCCCTGTGAGCCTGCCAGGAGTGGGCTCTAGCGTCCTGGTAGGAAGGGACCGGGCAACCCACGGAAGTCATGGAAGGAGACAGCAGAGAAGTCAGTTTAATGCCTGGGCAGAAGGTAGCGCATCAGCTTTGTATTCACCTTTCTGTCTGACCCCAAGCCTCATCAGATCCCCTGGAAATCCAGCTAGGGCATAGTCCGTGGGTGAGAAGCCCCCGAGATTGGAGCAGGGCCGTTGGAAGGAGGTGAGCATACGCTGAGCGTCCGTTCCTGCACGTGGGGACCCCGGAACCCCCTCAGCCTCCTGAGAAGCGCGGTCAGAGGTCTGTGTCCCGACACTGGGACTCTCTGCGGTCGGCACTTCTGTGCTCTGCTCTCCCTTTGCTCCCGACCTGATGCTTCTTGTCTGGGATGTGAGGCAGGACCTCGCCTCCCAAAGGGAGACCATCCCAGACATATAGCGCAGAAGCCACTGTGCCTGACCCTGCCGGCTTTGCCCGAAGCCCGGAAACAGTGGGAGGTGATCCCTTAGTCACTTTGTCCACCTGATGCAAAGAGCTGACTCACTGGAAAAGACCCTGATGCTGGGAAAGATTGAGGCCTCGAGGAAAAGGGGACGACAGAGGAGGTTGGATGGCATCACCGACTCAATGGACATGAGTTTGGGTAAACTCTGGGAGTTGGTGATGGACAGGGGGGCCTGGCGAGCTGCAGTCCAGGGGGTCTCAGGGGGTCAGACAGGACTGAGTGACTGAACTGAACTGACCTGATCCCTTAGCCAAAAGACTCAAAGGCTGCAGACCCCGGGGCGCTGGTGGGGAATGGGCAGCCTGCCTCAGGGTGCGTGTGCACGCGTGTCGCCCAGGTTTGGGGTCCTGCCTGCCTGCTCCCCGCGCGGCCCGTGGCAGTCTGTTACCGGAGCCTCATCCTCGCGGGCTGCTGTCGACAGCCTCCCGTGTTCACTGCCCGGGCTGAGCAACGCCCCGTGGGAGCGGGGCCCCACCCTGTCCGCCTGCCCCTGGCGCTGCGCAGCAGGCAGAGGACGGCCTGGGCGGTTTTAAGGTCTCGCCTTTGTCCTGGCCCTTTCGGAGGCCCTAGGCGGCAGCCGCTGAGGTCCTGCGCTCTCATCCTTCCTGCGGGCAGACTGGCCGCAGGCTGCGAGTCGGTTAGGTGCTAGCAAGGAGCCATCTCCAGAAGGTGGCAGAACCCCCGTCAGGAGCAGGCCCCGCTCCCGCCGCGGGGGTGCCCACTGCGCCCCTCAGCCCCGCCCTGCACGCCGGCGCTTCGCTTCCGCGGGGCCGCTGAGCGCAGGGGCTCATCGGGCCCGCAGCCTGCCGCGCCGTCTCCCCCGCAGCCCCAGCGGGAGCCTTCTTTTCGGCTCGGTCGNGTCCGTTCCTGCACGTGGGGACCCCGGAACCCCCTCAGCCTCCTGAGAAGCGCGGTCAGAGGTCTGTGTCCCGACACTGGGACTCTCTGCGGTCGGCACTTCTGTGCTCTGCTCTCCCTTTGCTCCCGACCTGATGCTTCTTGTCTGGGATGTGAGGCAGGACCTCGCCTCCCAAAGGGAGACCATCCCAGACATATAGCGCAGAAGCCACTGTGCCTGACCCTGCCGGCTTTGCCCGAAGCCCGGAAACAGTGGGAGGTGATCCCTTAGTCACTTTGTCCACCTGATGCAAAGAGCTGACTCACTGGAAAAGACCCTGATGCTGGGAAAGATTGAGGCCTCGAGGAAAAGGGGACGACAGAGGAGGTTGGATGGCATCACCGACTCAATGGACATGAGTTTGGGTAAACTCTGGGAGTTGGTGATGGACAGGGGGGCCTGGCGAGCTGCAGTCCAGGGGGTCTCAGGGGGTCAGACAGGACTGAGTGACTGAACTGAACTGACCTGATCCCTTAGCCAAAAGACTCAAAGGCTGCAGACCCCGGGGCGCTGGTGGGGAATGGGCAGCCTGCCTCAGGGTGCGTGTGCACGGGTGTCGCCCAGGTTTGGGGTCCTGCCTGCCTGCTCCCCGCGCGGCCCGTGGCAGTCTGTTACCGGAGCCTCATCCTCGCGGGCTGCTGTCGACAGCCTCCCGTGTTCACTGCCCGGGCTGAGCAACGCCCCGTGGGAGCGGGGCCCCACCCTGTCCGCCTGCCCCTGGCGCTGCGCAGCAGGCAGAGGACGGCCTGGGCGGTTTTAAGGTCTCGCCTTTGTCCTGGCCCTTTCGGAGGCCCTAGGCGGCAGCCGCTGAGGTCCTGCGCTCTCATCCTTCCTGCGGGCAGACTGGGCGCAGGCTGCGAGTCGGTTAGGTGCTAGCAAGGAGCCATCTCCAGAAGGTGGCAGAACCCCCGTCAGGAGCAGGCCCCGCTCCCGCCGCGGGGGTGCCCACTGCGCCCCTCAGCCCCGCCCTGCGCGCCGGCGCTTCGCTTCCGCGGGGCCGCTGAGCGCAGGGGCTCATCGGGCCCGCAGCCTGCCGCGCCGTCTCCCCCGCAGCCCCAGCGGGAGCCTTCTTTTCGGCTCGGTCGGTTCGCGGTGTGGGGAGCCTCCGCGAGGCGTGTGCCATCACGTCCCGGGCCCTGCGGGACACGGCTTCCAGAAAGATCCAGGCAGGACACCGCTGCCCCGTGGTCTCCTGAGCTGTGGATTGTGCTTCTAGTCAAATCCGTCCGCATCCCTCTCCCCTGCCAAAAAAAAAACACAAAGTGTGGCTCTGTAGATTGATTCTAACTTCTCAATTCTAATGAAGGCTTCCTAGGTGGCTCCAGTGATAAAGAGCCGGCCTGCAAAACGTAGTCAGTATTATTTTACGGTATTAATGAAGTATTTTACATCCTCTTCTTCATATTGAGTCTTTGAAATCCAGTGTGCTTAGAACATGGCTCTGTCTGAACTCCACGTCTCACCCGCTCTAGAGTGCCCACATGTGCCCACATCTGTTCTGTCCGCTGGCGCAGGGGTAAAGCATCCGTCTGCCAGTGCAGGTGGCGAAAGAGACTCCTGCTTGGTCCCGGGCGGGAAGATCCCCTGGAGGAGGAAATAGCAACCCACTCCAGTGTTCTTGCCTGGGAAATTCCACTGACAGAGAAGGCTGGTGGGCTACAGTCCATGGGGTCGCGGAGAGTCAGCTCTGAGCTGGCACGAACACTGCGAGTGTGTGTACGCGTGCACGCACACACACACACACACACACACACACACACACACGTCTCCTTAACTACCTGCTCTACGCTTCTCTGACAAGCCCTGTGAGTCACCGTTGACCCCAGAAGAGGGATTGTTATTAAGTCAGGAGAGGTCTGAGCACCATTACCCATCTTGAAATGAAGTGAAAGTTGCTCAGTCATGTCGGACTGTATTCAACTCCACGGAGTATGCAATCCATGGAATTCTCCAGGCCAGAACACTGGAGTGACTAGCTGTTCCCTTCTCCAGGGGATCTTCCCAACCCAGAGATCGAACCCAGGTCTCCCGCGTTGCAGACTGATTCTTTACCAGCTGAGCCACCAGGGAAGCCCAACAACAGTGGAGTGGGTGGCCTATCCCTTCTCCAGCGGATCTTCCCGGCCCAGGGATCGAATCCAGGTCTCCTTCCTGCATTGCAGGCGGATTCTTTACCAGCTGAGCCACCAGGGAAGCCCACTCATCTTCAAAGGCTGACATCATGCCTGGTTGGAATGTTCCCAGAGAGAAACTCTAGATGATCAACAGAACAACAGAATGGGGTGGGGGCGGGAGTGGTCGGTGGGAGGCGGAGGTCCTCAGCCCCCCTCCCCCCAGAGCTGGAAGGCATGTAGGGGCACCAGGAAGCGGGTTCCCTCCTCTCAGCCCTCCCCAGGTCCTTGCAAGGAAGCGGGCGGAAGGGCCAGTCCTAGGAAAGGGAAGGATTATCGAATCACCTGCTGCTCAGCTTATGGCCTCTGCTGGCTTAGCCCGGGCTGCTCTCCAGCGCAGCAGTCAGAGCTCAGAGGTTAATTTTAGAAGCTGTGAAAATCAAGGAAACTGAACGTGGGGAGGGGAGCTGGGAAAGCCGGGGCGGGCAGAGCACAGAGGAAAGCTTCTCCTGTGCCTTCCACTGTTTTATTTCGGGTTCTGGAAGTGATCATATTTGGATCACAGTGAACGGTGCTGCTTGGTTTGATTCTCTGTGTGTGTGAGGGCTTCCTTCTTGATGGATAAAAGTTGAGGGTCATTGTATAAGACAAAGTGCCGATGTCCTTGGCACCTTGTCCCAGGATTTGAGAGTCTCAGACATAACGTCTTCTCTCCTAGAAGAGCCGATTTAAAAAGCATTTTCTGTTGGAGGAGAATTGGTCCACAATGCTAGACTCCGGTGCACAGTGAACTGGCTCAGTTGCACATGCAAACGTGTCTGTCCTTTTTCAAGTTCTTTTCCCATGTAGGTTATCAGAGTGTGGAGCAGACTTCCATGCGAAGAGCTAAATACTTAAATGATGTAGCAGAAAGGGATGGTGCTGGCAGGGGGAGGGTGCTTTTTCTTTTTCTTTTTTTTTTCTTAGTTGAGTTAGTGAGAAGCCACAAATCTGAGTTTGAGGTTGATCTTAAATATCCAGTTTCTTATGACTTCTCTTCTGTAGCTGGAGCCCAGGTTTAATCTCAGCAGGTTGGGTAGGCGCCCTGGGTTTACGTGTGTTGATGCGCACTGGGGGAAACACAGAGGAAACGGAAGGGAAGGAGATGCGCTGAGAACGAAGGGCCAGGGGCACCGGCCCCGTCTCCAGATCCGGACTCAGAAAGTCCTGGCGTGGGGACTTGGGAATGCCTTCCTCAGCCGCGTTAGGCCAGCCGGGAGTCATCTCTCAGAAGCCACCTTCTAGACACCTGGGTGTGGAGACAGAAGGGAGAAAAGGGTGGGAGCGGTTACGAGTCACCGGCCGGGCGGGCAGACAGGGGCACGTCCACCCCGTGCGGGGCTGCCGCAGCGGCGCTGGGAAGCCGGGCTTGGCGGGGCAGTGTCCTGCAGCAGCTCCTGGGAGAGTGCGTGCCGGGGTCCGAGGGAGCCTCAAGTGCACGCCAGCGGGGTCACCAGGCTCCAGAAACAGATCGGGGAAGGCCTTTCCACGCTGCAGGGAAACCGTCCGTGAGAGTCTCTGTGAAGTGGATACAGTGCGTTCACCAGGAAGATGTCTTCGCGGGTGAGTGCAGAGTTCGTGAAGTGAAAGTTGCTCAGTAGTATCCGACTCTTTGCCACCCCATGGACTATACAGTCCATGGAATTCTCCAGGCCAGAATACTGGAGTGGGTAGCCTATCCCTTCTCCAGGAGATCTTCCCAACCCGGGAATCGAACCAGCGTTTCCTGCATTGCAGGCAAATTCTTTACCAGCTGAGCCACAAGAAAAGCCCGAGAATACTGGAGTGGGTAGCCTTTGCCCTCTCCAGCAGATCTTCCCAACCCAAGAATTGAACTGGGGTCTCCCGCATTGCAGGTGGATTCTTTAGCGGCTGAGCCACCAGGGAAGCAGAGTTAGGGAGGGCTACCAAAAGCCTGACAGACTGAAAGAATTTCCGCGTGTCCTGACCCCGTTAAATCCTCTGCCTCAGAGATAATGAGCAGGAGGGCGCCGGTGAGGTGAGGTGCGATGGCGGAAGGGCGAACACGGTGGTCTTGGTGACGGTGAGCTTACAGAGTGGGCCAGCCGCTGAGCCGGCAACTCCTGTGCTTTGCCTTATCTTCAGAACGATGCTCTGAGGGACTCTGGTGCCTGCTTTGTAAGTGAGAAAACGGGCACAGAAGGGTAAGGCACTTGCCCAAAGCCACGGGGCTTGTGGTGGGGCAAGACTCGACAGAGGCCGTGTGGCCCCGAGTGTGTGCTCGTGACCACGAAGAGGCTTCTTCCCTGGGGCTTCGTGAGACGGAGTCGAGCGAGCGGCGTCCGGCGCTGCTGGGTGAGGGCTGACCTCCTCTCTCGTCTCCCTGCCGCCGGGTGAGCCGCCGGTGATCGGGGGCGCCAGCCTCTCGGGCAGAGGGCTCCGGGCACAGGCGGGGCGGCGTCGCCTCTGACGGCCGGATGCCTGCAGGGCTGTGCCAGGCCGGGCGTGTGCCCGGGGCTCCCTGGCCCTTGTCGCAGGACTTGCGGTACTCTGGGGGTTTCGCCCCAGGAGTGACTCTGAAGTGATGTGCACACGGGGAACGGAAGCGCCGCAGCGCAGCGGCTGCTCTTCTGGCTGAGTGTGTGACCCGGACGACGGCCAGGGCCTTCCGGCCCCATCCAGCTTTGTCTCGTCCTGGTCTCGCGGGCCGCTCCAGGGCGCCTCCGGGGGCGCTGAGCACGTGGGTGATGCTGAGACTGAAGGCCGGCATCTGTTTTCAGAACAGCCGCGCCTTTATTCAGTTAAACCCTAGATACTCTGAGAGGTCAGTCCTGGGACCTCTTCTTACTTAAGGAGCTCGTCAGGGGACACAGCAGTGAAGGACGCCGACGGGACACAGAGGCGGGTCGAGTGACCCCAGATCTGGCTCTCAGCCGCCAGGCTCGAGACCACCCCCCTGCTCACAGCCCTTCACTGGTTTTCCCGGTATCCGCAGTGAAAGTGAAAGGGTTAGTTGCTCAGTCGTGTCCGACTCTTTGCGACCCACCGGGCTCCTCTGTCCATGGGGTTCTCCAGGCAAGAATACCAGAGGGGGCTACCATTCTCTTCTCCAGGGGATCTTCCCAACCCAGGGATTGAACCCGGGTCTCCTGCATTGCAGGCGAATTCTCTACTGTCTGGGCCACCAGGGGTGAAGTGTAAAGTGCCTCTCATTCCTGCTGGGGTGACATGCTTTTTGTCACAATTACTTTTTAGTTCTTACGCACATTATGCTTTTCATCACTTCCAGACCTGACGTGTGCCTTTGAATACTAATGTCCACAGCACTTCCTGCAGGAGGGCCTCCCAGACGGCCTTTGTTTGGGGTTGGCCGTCTCCATCCTTCATGCCTATCGGCCCGCTGGCCTAGCGCTTGCCACGGTGCGTTTTCACTGTCTCTTCAGTTCTCTGTCTGTCCCACCTAGCTGGGGGACCCTGTGTCCTCTTCATCTAATGTGTAGACAGGCACTTGGTAATTCAGTCCATTTGTTGATACAGCCTGTATATGAGACTGTGATCATTTTTACTGATAAGAATATACTGTGGTATAGACTTTAAATGTCTAAGTTGTTTGGGGAGTGCTATTCTGTCAGATTTGCCCGATGTTCTAGATGAGATCCCTAGTGACTGATACATTAAATGATGACCATTTTGAAGAGATACTGCCTAGCAAAATAATTGGAAGAAAACCTTTCCCACAGTCCCCAAAACAGAGAGACAAACCGAAAGTAACCTCCACCTGAAGCATCCGTCTTTGAACACCAGAGTCCTGTTTTATACGTATGTCTGTCCTCTGGAATTACTGGTATTTTCCCTCCTGTATTTTCTTCCAGAAGCATTGTAACTTTAGTCCTTACATTCAGCTCTATGATGCATTCCTAATTAGTTTTCCTATTTGGTATGAGGTTAGGACCAAGGTTCATTTTTGTCCGAGTGGATCTCTCATTGTTCTAACCCTTCTTTCCCCCATTGTCCGTGTATTTGTCAAAAATCAGTTGGACCACATACACATGAGTCTCTTTCTTGGATTCTCTTTTGTTCCATGGATCTATAGGTCTGCACTTACATGTATACCACGCTGTCTTGTAGCTTTATACGAAGTTGTTGGGTAGATTTAAATTCCGGACACTCCGCTAGAGTTCCAGAGAACTCATCAGCTAAGCACACCATGATAATTAGTTGCAATGTCATATCCTAACAGGCTTCATGCTTTTAAGATACCTGGTGAGTCCCCCACCTCAGATGACCTAATATCTGAAATCAGGCTGATTGTTAAGTCACAGATAGAAGCCCCTGGTCTAGTTCAGCCTACCTGCGCGACTAAATATGGGAGCAGACGGGGGTCCTCGAGCCCCAGCTGCCCTAGTAGTGATGACTTCAGGCACCACCGTCCATTTGCCTCCTGTCCCACCTTTTGCACAGCCTAGTAACGGGGCCCTTACACAGACCTGGATGAGACACGGCACAGCATACTAGCAGGAGCTCCCCAGGGGATCAGTCTACAACCTTATCCCAGGTTCCAGGGTAGACGTTCATCCAGTGTGAAAGACCCGACTTAAGGTTTAGCGTATTTACATAAATCTGCTCTTAGAGACCTGAAATTACAGGAGTTTAAAAGTATGCACCGTGTCTTTTGGGAAGCCTACTTGTTCCACACAAATAATATCGGCTTTAAAAATGTAATATCCAGGGACTTCCTTGGTGGTCCACTGTTTAAGACTTTGCCTTCCAGTGCAGTGGGTACAGGTTAGACCCCTATTTGGGAGCTAAGATCCCTCACGTCTGGCAGCTGAAACCAAAAGCGTTTAAAAATAGTCCACATCAAAAAAAAAAATCTATAAAAAAATTTATTGACTTTAAAAAGAAACTTAATATTTAGAGTGGTTTTCGTTTTTGAAGGTATGATTTCATAGACTCTTTTTGGTTAGGTCTGTGTTTGAGAAAGCACGATCTGTCCACCCTGCCCTTGGATGAGTCTGGGCCAAGGGCTGGGGACTCTAAGATGCTAGAGACGGAAAGGGTCTTCAAGAATACTGTTCAGAGAAGGAAAAGTAGATTCCGTGAGCTCTCACAAAGTCCCACCGGAAGAACAGGTTAAAGCCCAGGTGTGCAAGCCCTCTGTCAGAGTGTTCACACGGGAGGCATGGCTGGCCCCCTAGACAGACACGTGGAGGCGTGTTGATGGGGCTGGAAGAACGTTAGCATGAGCCAAAGGAAACTGCAGTTTGGGAGGCCAAAACAGATCGACGCTCAGGGGTTGCTTCTGGTTGGACTGTTCTGTAAAAACTCGGATCCGTGTGAGGCCGCTGTGAGTTCCACACGGCGCGGGCAGCGTGCGGTGGCCCCGACGAGGACGTTGGCTCGGGAGTGGCGGGGGCTGAGCGTGTCTAGGAGGCCCCAGGTGGCGGGCGCGCCCGGGACGTCTGCTTGGAGGGAGCGCCGGGCAGCAGGCGGCGGGCGCCAGAGGGGCCCGAGCTCCGGGGACAGGCCGCCTCCCCAGCCTGCACGCCCCGAGACGGGCGTGGGACGCCCCCGGGTGCTGTGCGCGCTGGGTGCCGAGGAGCTTGTGAAGTCGGCTCTCCCGTTCTTCTGGCTGTTTTGTTTTTTCTTCCCCTCCTCGATTAAGGACTCTTAGAAAGATATTCCCAGTTCTGACCGTGGCCGGAGAAGCGTGAGGAAAAGGATTTGTTTGCTCAAGATGGCGTCAGGTTCTTGAGATCAAAAGGGTCTGCCTAGAGAGAAAAGCTTATATGTAATCAATGCAGGAAATAATATTTGCAGCCCACTTTTTTTTTTAACCAAGGCATCAATAATAAGCTATTGGTTTGACTTGACTGACTAAATCTCTCTCTTGAGGTGTGCTATCTTTCTGTCGTGCTCTCTTGATGTTCCTTTTGTATCTGTCACCCCGTGTGTGTGTGTGTGTGTGTGTCTGTGTGTATGTGTGTCTCTGTGTGTCTGTCTGTCTGCTTGCTCTCTGTACCTGTGAGTATCTCTTCTTTCTCTCCCTGTCTCCCTCTCTCTCTGGTGTGTCCAAAGTTTCCGATCGGAGCAGAAGTCTGCACATCGGGATTCACGTGCGGTGTCTCTTTGCTTTTCCAGTTCCTCCGGGAGTGATACAGAACGGAACGCGGGTTCTGAGCCGAGGCCTGTTCCCCGGGGTCCGGCCGTTGCCAGTCACGCCCATTGGGATGACAGCGGCTTCGAGGTAAGGGGCCCTGCTGGGCAAAGCCCCCCGAGCATCGGGAAGGGAGCTGTGCGCCCACGGGGCCACCTGGGGCTGGGGAAGACCAGCCTCTGCGTGGCCAGGGCGGAAATAGCTTGGGGTCTGAAGGCGTCCAGGAGCTCGAGAGGGCCCCAGTCCAGGCGCCGGCTTCTCCTCGGGCTGTCAGGTCACCCTGCTCTCTTTGCAGCCGCAATGAAGCAGAGCGGCCGTGCAGCTGCCCTGTTCTGAGGAGGTGGTGTATTGTGAGCAGAAGGAAATGGTGGGCAGGGCAGGCATTAGGTTCCGGGCTAACTGGTCAACCTCCAGACCCAGCCCTGTCACTTGGGCATGTCTGACCTCTGTGGGCTAGCTCCCTCATCCATGAAGCTCCTCTGCCTCCTGGGAAGGCTTGCAATGAAACGTGCCAAAAAGCAGGTGTGAAAAGTGCTCCGGTGAGTGGTCTGTGAATACCAGGTGGCGTCAGCCCCCGCCCCCACTCCCGAGAATCAGCTCGTCCGCCGAACCTCGTGCACTCTTCCTTGGGAAGTTTCTTTCCTCCACCCTTCTCAGCGCCCCTGCCAGCCCCAGGGGAGGGCCCGTCACTCGCCCGGGAGGGAGTGCCTCCCCCCGCCACCCCCGCCCTCCCGACAGCCGTTGCCAGGCTGGCTTCCTAAGATGTGCCTCCCCAGCTGTTTGCAGAAGCGTCCCACCGTCTCACCCTGACGCCCCGCCGGCCCTCCGTCTCCTCCAGCCAGACTTGTTCTCCAGATGACTCAGCGTTGGCCCGTCTTGTCCTGCAGTTTCCTCTGTGCAGACCTCCCTCCGCCTCCACGTGGAGAGCAGCACCTGCTTCTCGGCGCATCACAAAAATGGTCCCTTCCCCAGGCTTTTCTGAACAGGCTTCTGAGTCAGCCTGAGCATAGTTCTCTTTTCTTTCTTGGCACGCATAACCCCGTGCTTTGGGCGTGGCCCTTCGGTGAGTAGCGCTGTGTGTGTCCCGCTCTGTGCCCTGTGGTTTGCTTGCTGAGGACAAGGGCTGGGTCTCACTCGCTTGGCTGAGTCCTCATTGTATGCTCCGTGTTGGGCCCCAATTGCCTGTTCAGAAGAGACCTGCTCTGCTGGGCTATGTCCCTTCACGACGCTGCGCCCCAGCTTCTTTCCAGCGCTTCTGGATCAAGTTCACACCTAAAGGCCATTTCGCTTCCATACTGTTTCATATTCCAAAGAAAACCATCCCGGGAAAGCTGTTAACTGGGGCTCGAGGGAACTGCAGGCTCGGGCCCTGTGATGGGCATCAACCCCGCGGAGATTCTCCGCTCACTCCTGGATTTGTTTATTTTATCTTTCGGCTGCGTGTGCGGGATCTTAGTTCTCTGACCAGGGATCCAACACACTTCTCCTGCGTTGGAAGCTCAGAGTCTTAACCCCTGGACCACCAGGGAAATCCCTCCCTTGTGCCTTTTAACCCTCCCAGAAAACCAACTGCTTTTGCCAGAGTTGTTGTTCAGACGCTAAGTCATGTTCGACTCTTTGCAACCCCATGGACTACAGAATGCCAGGCCTCCCTGTCCATCACCAGCTCCCAGAGTTTACTCAAACTCACATCTATCGAGTTGGTGATGCCATCCAGCCATCTCATCCTCTGTCATCCCCTTCTCTTCCTGCCTTCAATCTTTCCCAGCATCAGGGTCTTTTCCAATGAATCAGCTCTTCACATCAGGTGGCCAAGGTATTGGAGCTCCAGCTTCAGCATCAGTCCTTCCAATGAACAAGTAAGTGTTAGTCACTCAGTCGTGCCCGACTCACTTCGACCCCATGGACTGTAGCCCACCAGGCTCCTCTGTCCATCAGACTTTCCAGGCAAGGATACTGGAGTGGGTTGCCATTTCCTTCTCCAGGGCATCTTCCCAACCCAGAGATCAAACCCAGGTCTCCTGCATCGCAGACAGATTCTTTACTGACTGAGCTACAAGGGAAGCTGTAAATAGTCAGGATTGCTTTCCTTTAGGATGGACTGATTGGATTTCCCTGCGGTCCTATCTTCAGGGCAGATGCTGGTATTTGGAACCTACTAAGGAGGGAAGTTGGTAGGAATTAGAATAGTAATTGTATGATAAAGCCAGTTATCATTTCTGCTAACCAGACATGGCGTTACTTTCCAAAAGTGTGGAAAGGTTCTTTTTCTTGTGCTTCTCCCATATCTTTCTTAGATATCTTGAGATCAGTAATTTACGACTTTCAGTGCATGAGTGGTAAGCCTCTTCCTTCGAGCCAAAATAGCTGTGCCTTGGCCTCACACTGTGAGAGAGACATACTCTGTCTCCTGTTTGTTCTTAAAATCGCTCCCTAACCTCCTCATGTGCCTTTCCGGTTGAGGAGGCCGCAGACTCTTCTCGAGTGCCGTAAAGATCCCCTTTCACGTGCAGACACTAAGCGTAGACTTCATTTTATCATCTTCAGCATCTTTTCAGTGCCTTTTTAAGCAAACGGAGTTCTCCCTGTGACTCCAGCCATTCCCTGGGAGAAGGGAAGAGCCAGGCAGAGGGAAAGGAGGCCTGAGACAGACCTGGCTTTCAGCAGGAGCTGCCTCCTCTTTTTATGACCCTCACGACATATGTGATTGCTGACTTTTGGTGACTAGTACCCTCTAGAGGTGCTGTTTAAAGTTATTAGTTTTTTTAACTGGTTGTATTTCGGTTAGAAGGTAACATAACACTGTCGTTGCTCAGTCGCTAAGCCGTGTCTGACTCCTGGTGATTCCCATGGACTGCGGCACACCAGGCCTCCCTTTCCCTCCCCATCTCCTGGAATTCACCCAAGTTCATGTCCACTGAATTGGTGATGTTGTCGGTAGCACTGCAGCAAGCCAGTGATATCTTATTGTGGTCAAAGAGCTGCTACTCATCCACCCCAGCCAACACCTCACTTAGGCTCCTGCCACAGCCAAAGACCACAAGCAGGTTCCGGGGCCAGACGTGTGTCCATCAGGTCCAGCTGGGAGAGACAGGGGCCACGCTAGCGACTCAACAGGGAGACTTCAAAATAAAGAATCGTTAGCCAGGTAGAAAGTTATTAGCCAGGCGGCTGGAAGAGGACTCGGGATGTTAAGGAGGGACCGAACGGCTGCAGGAAGCGGCCACATCCCGTGCGGTGGGGTCTGAATGTTGCCCCCCCCCACCGGGGCTGCGTCTCAGAGCTCCCAGGAACGGCCAGGGCTGGGATCCAGGCCTCTTAGGAGGAGACCCTGAGCTCAGAGGGGGGACCCGTGGAAGGCCCAGTGGGGTCTCTAGGGAGAAGGCTCCTCCTGGCGCACACGCCTCTCCGGGCACATGAAGAGGTGGGGCCTGCAGGCACTGGAGGAATCGCAGACTCGATCCAGTAGCTACCGTAGGACTGCCCACTGCTTCAGCCGAGAGAGGCATGGCGGGGGCTGCAGCCCTTCCCCCACCCCATCTAAGACTCGGGAGGGCAGAGCCAGGCAGGCTCAGACAGGTGTCCTGGCACGGAGCACTGCGGGCAGCCCGGGGCCCAGGGGCTGCAGCCCCGCGTGCCCGTCCTCTCCAGAAGTACGCAGCCCGGAGCAGCGAGCTTCCCTGCATCACCGGAGGTCCGAGCAGAATCCTCTCAGTAAAACGTACAGCCTCAGTGTGTAGAGACAAGCTTCCATTTGTACAAACAGAAAACCACGGTGTGTTAGCCACTATCCCAAAACCGGCTCTGCACTTTCCGCCTCAGTTTTAAGAGACTTCAGGGAGAGGAAGGCTCCAGAAGGTCAGGGACCCTTGCTTATAATACCTTTTCCTTCCTTATGGCCTAAGTGCCTGGCAAATAGGTGGCACGACACCTTCAGGAAAAATGAACATAAACATGACCATGAAGGCTGTGTAAAAGCCCACTGAGGACTGTTTGGGGAGGGAAAATCCTGTTCTGCGCTTTCAGGTTCATTGTAATTGAAATTTCTTTTTCTTTTTTAATTTGGCCATGTGTCAGCTGAACCTAGATTCAGCTGAGGTTAAAGGGAAAACAGCCCAGCAGAGACCAGAACAACGGCAGTCATCCTCTGCCAGACCACGTGGCGGTGACCGGGGGTCCCTGAGGGGCTCCCGCCGCCCCATCCGCTCAGCAGGGGCTGCAAGGAGGGCCAGGGCTCATTAGCGCCCCCTGAAGACCTGTTTCCTACCCTGCTTTGTGTGACAGGTTTTCTGTGTGAGTCTAAGCAACTCCTCCTCAAGTGAAAATATTTGTCTTTCGGGGATGTGTTGTTGTTTTTTTTTCCCCTCTGCTGAGTGCCAAAGGCCATGTTTGTTTGTCTTAACTCTGAAACCGTTATTGACATAGATGAAGTGTTACTTTTCTAGCTGATCACTACACAGCTTGTATTTGCTGGGCTCCTTTGCATGTAATTATGATGTGAAATCTCCTTGTAAGAGTATCTGTCAATAGTGTAATTGACTCCACCGTGTTGACTTTTTACTCAATAACCTCAGGGATCGGCCCGTCCTTAGACATTGAAAACCCGCTTATTTTTAAATTTGCCTAGGCGGGGAGCCCTTAAGACACATTATCCTCAAAGTAACTGCTCCCACTTCTCCAAGTTTTATGCGTGTGTCTCTGCTGCCTCTCCAGTGAAATCCCTTGCAGAGAATGCTTTTGAATGGGAGAGTTCTGGCCCCGAAAGAACTGTTTCTAGATCTCTTGGGAAATGGAGCATAAGATTTCCTCCATTCGTGAACTTCTCAACTGCAGGCCACAGCAGCTCCCTCGGCCTGGGCCACCTGTGTGCACGGCTTAGGACTCTCTGACCCTAAGTGACCTCTCAGGTGCCAAAGAACTGTGAACGTTGAGGCTTGCCAGAGGATCGAGAGAGAGCTGGTGGCCGCACCCTCCTTCATGTGCTCGCTCAGCTCCAGCTCTTTACAACCCCAGGGACTGGAGCCCACCGGGCTCCTCTGTCCATGGGATTTTCCAGGCAAAAATTCTGGAGTGGGTAGCCATTTCCTCCTCCAGAGGATCTTCCCAACCTAGGGATTGAACCCACGTCTCCTGCATCGCAGGCGGATTCTTTACTGCTGAGCCATCGGAGAAGCCTTTCAGATGTCAAGAGAGCTCAGAAATTGCACACGTGAACTTGGCAACCAAGTTTCCTGGGTCCATAGCCTGTAACTGTGGGGCCTTGGGCCAGGCGTCTCAGAAGAAACCTAACCTCCGTTAGGAGTTACTAGGATTAATACACAGTTACATACCTGGCACATAGTAAACAGTATGCAAGTGTTCGATAAATACATGATTAACAAGCACACCTGTTCATAAATGGGAAAGGGCTTTTCTCCAAAGATACACAGAGGGTACATAGAACAAGCAGTCAGCACACAGAAAAATGCTCAGCATCACTAATCGTTAGGGAAGTGCAGATTAAGACTACAGTGAGATAGTACTTCACCCTCCTTAGGATGGCACTAGCAAGAAAACAGAAAGTATTAAGTGTTGACAAGGTTATGGCAAAATTGGAACCCTTGAGCACTGTCGGTGGGAGCCTAAGGTGGTACAGCCACTGTGGAAGAGGATGGCAGGTCGCTCGGGCTGCAGGGAGATCAACCCGTCCATCCTAAAGGAGGCCAGCCCTGGGTGTTCATTGGAAGGACTGAAGCTGAAGCTCCAATACTCTGGCCACCTGATGCAAAGAGCTGACTCATTTGAAAAGACGCTGATGCTGGGAGGGATTGGGGGCAGGATAAGAAGGGGACGACAGAGGATGAGATGGTTGGATGGCATCACCGACTCAACGGACATGAGTTTGAGTAAACCGAGGGAGTTGGGGATGAACAGGGAGGCCTGGCGTGCTGCAGTCCACAGGGTCACAAAGAGTCGGACACGACGGAGCGTCTGAACTGAACTGGAGACCTGCAAGCAACCCAAGCGTCCATCAGTAGATGAGCAAACAAGCAAGATGTGGTGTGTGTACACACGACAGAATATTCAGCCTCTAAGCAGAAGGAAGTTCTGAACCATGCTACAATACAGGTGTACCTTGAGGACATTTAAGTGAAATAAGCTACTCATAGAAAGACAAACACAGTATGACCCCACTTAAATGAACAGTCCTGTGTACGGAGACGGAGGATAGGATGGTGGGTGCCCGTGACTGTGCAGAGAGGGAATGGGGGTCATTGTTTACTGGGGGCGAGTCACCATTTTACAGGATGAAGGTTCTAGAGATGGATGGTGGGACGTCGGCACGTTATGAGTGTATTTAATACCACTGAGCTGTGCGCTTAACAAAGGTTTAGTTTTGGTTTTGGTAAGTTTTTTTTTACGTTTGTGTATTTTATTACAATTGTTTAAAGCGTAAAAGAAAATGAAATGCGTGGAGAGCTTTATGATTCATCCACCTGCCCCCTACGCACCTTCCCAGATCTCCTCTCCCAAGCGCCTGAAGCTCAGTCCCAAACCCCAGAAAAGGCTTAGACTGAGCTTGCGGGCCACCTTCAGGACAGTGCACACCCGTGGCAAAGCCCGGGTTTTAAAGAGTCATGACAGTAACCTGAACCATGTGTTAGTCACTCAGGCGTGTCCGACTCGTTGTGACCCACGTACTGTAGCCCGCCAGGTTCCTCTGTCCATGGGCTTCCCCAGGCAGGAACACTGGAGTGGGTAGCCATTCCCTTCTCCAGGGGGTATTCCTGACCTATGGATTAAACCTGATCTCCCATACTACAGGCAGATTCTTTACCATCTGAGCCACCAGGGAAGCCCCAGCCTAAACCATTAGTTCAGTTCAGTTCAATTGCTCAGTTGTGTCCAACTCTTTGTGACCCATGGACTGTAGCCCACCAGGCTCCTCTGTCCATGGGCTTCCCCAGGCAAGAACACTGGAGTGGGTAGCCATTCCCTTCTCTAGGAAGTATTCCCAACCCACGGATTGAACCTGGATCTCCCATACTACAGGCAGATTCTTTACCGTCTGAGCCACCAGGGAAGCCCCAGTCTAAACCATAGCATGTTATAAAATTACAAGAAAGTTTCATTTGATCACCACCTTAGGCTGCTGAATATTTTTTGGAGCTTTAAGGACCTCACGTGAAAAATGCAGTACCCCTGGAACAGGAAGCAAGTCAGGAATTAATGGTTCTATTGTAGCGAAGAATTAATGGTTCTGTTGTCGGAGAAGGCAATGGCACCCCAGTCCAGCACTCTTGCCTGGAAAATCCCATGGATGGAGGAGCTTGGAAGGTTGCAGTCCATGGGGTCGCTAAGAGTTGGACGTGACTGAGCGACTTCACTTTCACTTTTCACTTTCCTGCATTGGAGAAGGAAATGGCAACCCACTCTGGTGCTCTTGCTTGGAGAATCCCAGGGACGGGGGAGCCTGGTGGGCCGCCGTCTATGGGGTCGCACAGAGTCGGACACGACTGAAGCAGCGTAGCAGCAGCAGCAGCAGCATTGTCATACGAAGCATTGATACATAAGGTCCTGTCAAAAGAGTCACCAGGAAAGTGCATCTGTCGGCTTCAGCTCTGCTCCTGGTCACTGTCTCTGTCTTTCCCTTGGAGGACATGTTTGTCACAGGAGTTCGGGCAGCCTGAAACCTTCAGTTTGAAGGTAGCGTGGGGCCCGGTGATGTCACTGGAAGGAAAGTTTGCCACTGACCTGTTTTTTGTTTTAATTTAAAAACCAAGTACCTGTCAGCTTTCATCTTTGAGACCATGAAGGCAGTTCTGAAACTCGGTATTAGGTTATGCTTTGTGTTGGGAAGGAGAGGAGGAAATGGTAAAGGGACAAGGGAAAACCACCACCAGGGGCATAAAGGGCGCGTGTAGCTCCCTCTGGGCCACCAGCTCAGCTTTTGTCTCCACTGCTGGCCCTTCTGGTCCAGAAGTCGAAACAGTGACCAGCAAATTCACTGTGTGATGTTTGAGCCATTGCAGTTTCTCCTCATGTTTCAAACCAGCGGCATTGGTTAAGGCCTTTGAAAGTCCTGGCAGCTTGTCCTATTGTATGTAAAAAGTCCTCTGCACTCCTGATGATGCTGGGCTGTGCCAAATGCAAAGTGATTCATGGAGGAGAGTTCCAGGGTCGTTCCTGTAGTGACCTGTGATCGCATAGAACAGTATATGATCACATGATGCAGATAAGAAGTCACAGCTGTCTCAGGCTTCTAAGGGGACCCCTTGCAGCTCATGGGAGGAAACTGTGCCGCTTCCTGCCCCCAACGTGGAGATGACCACCGAGGCGGATCCCCTGGCATTGTTGAACCCATGTGCTTCCCAGGAAGGGCTACCCAGCAGGAGGAGGCGTCAGAGGCCCCCGAAGCTGCTAAAGATGACCACAGTCCCATATTCTGTATGCACTGTTCCTCAGCTTTTAGAAGTGTTTTTGATATCCATAAGGAATACATTTAATTTTGCTCTATGTGAATTTTATCTATTAATATCTGGAATGGTACTTCATATCTTCGTTTCCGACTTGCCCCTGACACTCTTTATTCATTACAAAGTTTATTTGGTTTGCTTCATACAGTTGTAACCGATGGCGTTTTCATGCCTATATGATATTCCACTGTGTGGCTGTGCCACAGATTTTTTTTTTATGGTATTTGAAGTGTTTGTAGTTCCTTGCGTTTACAGAGTTGCCATGGGGATTCCTGTCCATGCCTACACTTTCATCTAAGATGCATGTTTCGGTGTGGGAGTTTCTGGTTTCTACCGGGTTAACGTGCTCAACTTGACCAGAGGATGGCAGGTTGTTTTCTGAGGTGCTGGTGTCCGTGTGCACGCTCCCAGCGGAGCATGGTGCTCCCCGCTGCTCGGCACCGCCACCGACGTGGAGCGCCCTGTGCAGTTTCAGCCGGTCTAGGGGTGTGTGGCAGCTTCTTGCAGCATCTAATTTCCATCTCCCTTCTTCTGAAGAGGCTGCCCAGTCCTCCGTTTATCTGACTGGCGGCTTGAATATGCTCTTTGAATATGCCGGCTCAGCAGTCCATTCCTCTTTCTCTCAGCTTGTTTTCTTTTCTTCTTATCTTCGTGGGACTTCTTTGTATATTCTGGGTAATAACCCTTTATTGACTATCTTGTTGCTGAGTCACTCTTTGCGACCCCACGGACTGCAGCACGCCAGGCTTCCCTGTCCTTCACTGTCTCCCAGAGTTTGTTCAGACTCACGTCCATCAAGTCAGTGATGCTATCCAGCCATCTCATCCTCTGTCGTCCCTTTCTCCTCCTGCCTTCAGTCTTTCCCAGCATCAGGGTCTTTTCCAGTGAGTCGGCTCTTCGCATCAGGTGGTCAAAGTATTGGAGTTTCAGCTTCAGCATCAGTCTTTCCAATGAATATTCAAGACTGATTTCCATTAGGATGGACTGGTTGGATCTCCTTGCAGTCCAAGGACTCTCAAGAGTCTTCTCCAGCGCTAAAATTTGAAAGTACTACAACACATCAGTTCTTCAGCACTCAGCCTTTTTTATGGTCCAGCTCTCACGTCTGTACATGGCTTTTTTCCAGTGGCTATACGAATCTTTGTTAGCAAAGTGATGTCTCTCCTTTTTAATATGCTGTTATTGACCGTATGTGATGCTAATAACTTTTCTAAGTTTGTGGATGGTCATTTCACTGTCCATAGTAATGTCTTCTGATGAACAAAAGCTCTTAATTTTCATGCTCAGTAATCACTTTGTAATGAAATCTAGTGTCTTTAAGAAGTCCCTACTCTGAGATTATATGGTCTCCTGTAGTTTTTTTCTAAAAGATTTAAAAAAAAATTTTTCCTATATCATTTAAATACTGTAATCCATCTGGAGTTAATTATTTGTATGTTGATTTTTTCAGGCAACTTTGCTAAATAAACTGACTTAGTAAAGTTACTAATCTATCTGTAGATTCTTCTTTGTATGCTGCTAAGTCGCTTCAGTCGTCTCCGACCCTGTGCGACCCCATAAACAGCAGCCCACCAGGCTCCCCCATCCCTGGGATTCTCAAGGCAAGAACCCTGGAGTGGGTTGCCATTTCCTTCTCCAATGCATGAAAGTGAAAAGGGAAAGTGAAGTGGCCCAGTCGTGTCCGACTCTTAGGGACCCCATGGACTGCAGCCCACCAGGCTCCTCCGTCCATGGGATTTCCTAGGCAAGAGTGCTGGAGTGGGGTGCCATTGCCTTCTCCACTTCTGTGTATAAAATCAGATAAATAATAGTGGGGATTTTTCTTATATCCTGTCCTGTTATATCCTATTTTTATATCCTGTCCTGTTTTCTCCTGCCCTATTAGAGTTAGAGCCTCTGAGTAAAAGTAATGATAACAGACGTCTTTACATCGTTTCATCCTTTCTTACCCTTGTTATTTGGCTGCGTCCCGTCTTAGCTGAGGCACACAGGCCTTCTGGTGTGGCTCCAGAGCGTGCAGGCTCAGTGATGGCCATGCAGGGCCTTGGTTGAACCGCGGCTCATGGCATCCAAGTTCCCTGACCAAGGACAGAGCCCACATCTCCCGCGCTGCAGGAAAGACTCTTAACTCCTGAACCGCCACCAAAGCCCCCGTCTTGTTTCTTATTTTAAAGAGTGCTGTGTTATTGAAAAACAACCGATAGACTGTTTGTTATCGTTTTTTTAGGAAATATACCTTATCGTTACAAAAATATTCCTTCTATATTTGGCTTGCAATGGTAGTTTCTTGTAAATGGTTGTTGAATTTCATCAAAGAAATGTTTACATCATTTAGCAGAACTGTAAATTTTTTTCTCATTGTTTTACATGGTGGTGAATTACGTGATAAATTCCTAATCTTAAGTAAAAGCTACGTTTCTAATGCACTGGTGGTACACTTTTTACGTATCGCTAGCATTGGAGAATCCCAGGGCCGGGGGAGCCTGGTGGGCTGCCGTCCGTGGGGTCACACAGAGCCGGACCCGACTGGAGTGGCTAGCAGCATCGGCGCTGGCGCGCTGGCCTCTCCCCCGTGAGCCGCTGCTGCTGCCGTGCCCATGTTTCTCTAGTGCCCCCTCATCTAGCTTTAGCGTCAGGATGGCATCATTCTCACATAAGGCATTAAGGAGCATTCGCTCTTAGCTTCCCTGAGTTTCGGTAAGATTGAAGTTAATCTGCTGCCTGATGTTTGGTGGAAATTATTCTAATTACCTCTGTTTTGTATCTCTTCTCTATGTCATTGATTTCTGCTAGCTTCTTTATGATTTCCTTTCTCTCTTTGGGTTTATTCTTGTTTGTTGTGGTGATCTGAATAGGATACTTTTATCTCACACTTTTCTTCTTTATATAAAAGGTTAAAGGTTATACTTTCCTTCAAACCGCTGCTTAGTTGTAGCCCTGAATTTTGGTGCCTTTTATTTTCATGATTGTTACAAGTTCAAAGTATTTACTAATTTTCATCTTGCTTTCTTCTTTCACCCATAGATGTTTTTAGAAGTGTGTTTTTAAATTTTCAAACCTATGAGGAGGTGGCTTTTGCTTATTTTTGTTTATAGTTACATCTTCATCATTAATTATTAATTACAGTGCATCGTGGTCAGAAGATTCATCTGTAAGATACTGCTGTTTGAGATTTGTGGAGACTTGCTATGTGGTCTCGTAGTGTATACCATTTTTTATTATAAATATTTTGTGTGTGCTTCAAAGTCACATACCTTGTGTGTAATGAGCACATGTTCTGTCTATGTCCACGAGTTCAAATCTACATATGAGCTGTGTCTGGGGGAGAAGGGAGGAGGGGGAGAGATGTGGGTTTGACCATTTCTTCCTGCAGGTCTTCCAGTTTGGGTGTATTCTGAAGCAATCTTATTGGAGGTCTCTACGTTTAGAACAGTTATGTATTCCTGGTGATTGAACCTTTCCGAATATTCCATGACTCTCTTTATCTATAGTAACGATTTTTGCCTTAAAATCTGTCGTGTCTGGTTTAACGTAGCTGCATCAGCATGGCACCCTGGTTTTCTTCCTTGTACTTTTAACCTTTCTTAGTCCTTACGTTTTAGGGTCATCTCTTACAAATGGCATAGGACTTCTTCTTTTAAAGTCTGTGTTAATGATCTTTACCTTTCAATGGAGATACTAGCCTATTTTATATGACACGTGGATTTGTTTCTACCATCTCAGTTTGCCTTTTTGGCAAACTTTGTTGGCCCCGCCTCCCAGATCCCTTTCTGATGCTGTTTTATTTTCACCGCTGTGCCTGCTTTCGACTGAGCTGTGTGCTCACTGCCGCGGGCTTGTCTGGGTGTTGAGAGCGGGGCGGCTCTCTTGCTGCGCACATGGGCTCCTCCCTGCTGTGTCTTCTCTTGCTGCGGCCCGTGGGCTCTGCACAGGCCCAGTGTCTGTGGCCCACGGGCTTAGCTGCTCCAGGGCACGTGGGGTCTTCTGGACCGGGGATCGAACCCATGTCTCCTGCATTGGCGGGCAGATTCTTTACCACTGAGCTCCAGGGAAGCCCACTAACATTGTTTTAAATTGACCACGATTCTTCTACTTGTCATTCCTCCCCCCGACCCTTCTAATGGTTTATAAGTTGTATAGATCTTTCTGTTCTTTTAGTGTTGACCCTAGAATTTTTAGCATGAATATTTTAACATGTGCAGAGTTAATCAGAACCGTTAACCTCCTGCTCAGAAGACGGCCTCGGGAATGCTTTGGCTCTGTTCTCTCCGCCTCCCAGATGATCCGCTGCGTTTGTCTGGGGCCTGAGCTCTATTTCAGAGTTCAGTTTCTTTAAGTCAGTTATTATCGTTGGCCCGACTTCCCTGGTGGCCCAGACGGTAAAGCGTCTGTCTGCAATGTGGGAGACCTGGGTTCGAGCCCTGGGTTGGGAAGATCCCCTGGAGAAGGAAATGGAACCCACTCCACTACTATTGCCTGGAAAATCCCATGGACAGAGGAGCCTGGTGGGCTGCAGTCCATGGGGTCGCAAAGGGTCGGACACGACTGAGCGACTTCCATATCCATAGGTTCTGCATCCATGGGTTCAGTCAACTGCTGATAGAAAATATTAGGAAATAAAAAGAATTCCAGAAAGTTCCCAAAATCAGAACTTCTTTGCCCTGTGCACTAGCAGCTGTTTGCACAGTGTTTGTCCATACATTGCATCAGGCATTACAAGTAATCCTGAGATGACTTAAAATGTATTGTAGCACATGCCCAGGTTCTAAGCAAATACTGGGCCACTTTGTAAAAGGGACTTGAGTGTTCACAGATTCTGATATCTGTGGGGACCTGGAACCAAAGCCCCCACAGACACCAGGGGACAGCTTGGCGTCACCAAGGGTCACTACTTGAGTGCATTTCCTTTGCTTAGCATTTTTTTTTCTCCTGCACTCAGACCTCTCTTGCTTTTGGCTTTTGTTCAGCTCTCGTCTTCTGTTGGTATGTAGCTGACCTGCAGCACTGGTCAGCGCCAGGTGTGCAGCAAAGTGACTCGGTTATCCAGGGCGCGTGTCCATGCTTCTCCAGACTCTCCCCGGGGAGGCCATCACCAACACCTGAGTCCTGCGCTCTACAGGAGGCCCTTGGGGAGTCTCTATTTTATATCCAGGTGTATGTGGATTTAGTCCCAGCCTTGCCCCTTTGCTAACCACAAGTTTGTTTTCTCTTCTTTTCCTGAAAGATACTCTTAAGAAGTTCCTATTGTTGAGTGTCTGCTTTTAATCAAAGTCTTGACTTTTTGTCTGAAGATATTTTTATTTTGCCTTCTTTCTTGTTGTTGCTGTTGTTCAGTTGCTGAGTCGTGTCCGGCTCTGCGACCCTGTGGACTGAGTGACGCACGCAGGGCTTCCCTGTCCTTCACTGTCTCCCAGGTTTGCTCAAGTTCGCGTCCATGGAGGCGGTGATGCTGTCTAACCAGCTCCTCCTCTGCCGCCCTCCTCTCCCTCTGCCTTCAGCCTCTCACTGGGCCTTCGTTCTCGGACGATAGTATCGCAGTTGGACGGCTACTTTTTCCTCTCTCGTTTGGAGGTTACTGTTCTACCTCGTCTGAGTCACTGGTTTTATCTTAACTCCTCCCCCTCCTTAGGTGCCGTGTCTCCTCTCTCACACTTCTACACCTCTGTGTGTGCGCGCGTGTGTGTATGTCTGTGTCTGTGTGTGTGTAATGACAGTCTATCTGGGTGTATGTGTGTGTGTCTGTGTTTGTGTGTGTCTGTGTGTATGTCGTGTGTGTCTGTGATGACTTAGTCTATCTGGGTGTGTGTGTCTGTGTGTGTGTTGTGTGTGTCTGTGATGACTTAGTCTATCTGGGTGTGTGCGTGTGTGTGTGTTGTGTGTGTCTGTGATGACTTAGTCTATCTGGGTGTGTGTGTCTGTGTGTGTGTTGTGTGTGTCTGTGATGACTTAGTCTATCTGGGTTGTGTGTGCGTGAGTGTGTGTGTTGTGTCTGTGATGACTTAGTCTATCTGGGTGTGTGTGTCTGTGTGTGTTGTGTGTGTCTGTGATGACTTAGTCTATCTGGGTGTGTGTGTCTGTGTGCGTGTCTGTGTGTGTGTGTGTGATGACTTAGCCTATCCGGGTGGGCAGTCCTCTGCATCCTCCATGGGACTTGCTGGCTTTCTGGATCTGAAGACTGGTGACTTTCATGAAGCTGCAGCCCTTGGCCGTCTCCTGCCCTGGGACTGATCCTCCCACGTTTCTCTGCTCCCTCTGGGCCTCCAGTTGCGTTTGTGTTGGACGCTTTGCTTTCTGCACCGCCCAGCCTCTCTTCCTTGTTTCCCATCCCTTCATCTCTCTCCGCTGCATTTCCTATAATGTCTTCAGATCCATCTTTCAATTGACTAATTTTTTATTTGTTTGTTTTCCACAACTCAATTGCATTGAGTTTTTTAATTTCAGGAATTATATTTTTCAGCTCTGGAAATTCTGTTTGAGGCATCCCCAAATCAACCAAGTCTGCCTGGTTTTAGTAATCCAGTCTTTCTAATATTTGCCAATTCCCTCTTTTGTTTTTATTTTTTTGGTACATAGGTTACATTCTTTGTCTAATTACTGCAGCATTTTCAGACTTTACAGTTCAGATTCTATGGGTTGTTTTTTTTTCTGTTTTCTCTTACAGTGGCTTATTTCTTTTGTATTTAATGATTTCTTTTTTTTAATTGTGAACCTGCGTTCTTTAAAGTCTTATCTGTGAGAGTTCTTTTGGGTTTGAAGTACATTCCTCCAAAAAGGGTTTGTGTTTCCTCTAGTAGGCACCACTGGGCGCTTTAAACTGAATACAGCTTGGCGTCTGTTGGTCCGCACGGTAGAATTCTGGCCTCACACCCACAAGACTTCAGACTCAACGGCTTAAAACTCTCAAGGGAGGCTTTTCTTGTCTCCAGTTCCATCTGGAGCTGAGGTCAGGCTGTCCTTGATCCCCCTGTCCGCCGCTTCTTCCCTAGGATCTCACTGAAGGCCTCATCATTCAAGGGTCCCCACGTATTATGTGGCACTTTTACATTTATACGTTCCTGGTGGGCTATTTGGTGATTTTAGGTTATGAGCTCCTACTTGGTTCAGCTTGATATACAGGCATCCTGATGGCCTTGGCGGGGGTTGCTGTCTTCAGGAGAGGTTTTGCTTTGTAAACTTGTGCTGGGAGCCTGGGGAGCAATGCATCTGAGGATGCTTTAACCCCCCGAGGGGCCGCAGTGACCCAGGAGCTGCCCAAGCTCCCCTGCAGCGCCCTCCCCCCAGGTTTGGGCTCCTGTCCCAGGGCCGAAGGCAGCATTTGCTCCACAAAGCCCTGCCTTCCTTACATGCCTGCTGCTCACATTTCACATTTTGTCTTTTTTTTTTTTTAAGATTTTCATCTGGATGTGTGTGAAGTTCTTTTGGTCTGTGTGTGTTTACATGGATCCTCAAGATTCCCCTTATTTTCCAAGGAACCCAGCAATGACTAAAAACACGTCGCTGTCCTTCGCCCGGCGTCTTTTGTATGGTAGTTGGAAGAATGCCTCCCGAATATCTTTTCTGCCACCAGCTGGGAACGGAAGCGTCTGGTCACCTCTCGTCCTCTGTGTCTTTCTGCCTGTGGTCCGTTTTGGACAAAAGCTCTGCACAGTGAGCACTGCTTTTATAATCCTCTTAACCCCACCTGCTTCTCTTCACACATGGCAAAAGACCAGAGTTCTCAAGTAAACCCCTAAGAAGGACGACTTCGCCCTACATGCTCCCCTGCAGGTAGAAAGCCATCAGTTCCAGAGAGGACTCTAGTGCACAGGTGGGAGGGCGGGGTGACGACACGCAGAGGTGCTGTGGAAATGGAACAAATCGTGCACAGGTCCAAAATCGGCAAGACGGCCGTGTCGGACCCAAAGCCACCCCTGGACCTGTGGGTGATGAGGATGCTCATTCTCACCCTGAACTAATGTGATTTCTCAACTTCCACGTTGAGTATTTCCTACCGATTTGACAAGAGGATGAATACCAGGTTTTTATTTGAGATGAAAAACACGTGGTTCTGTGGGGTCCCAGTGAAGTCAGGTGGCTTTAATTTATGCTAACATGATCGTCGTGCGTACCATTCCTTAGAAAACAAAGCTGAAAAACGGCAGGCACTTCAGACGTATCCCATGATCATTTTGATGAACGGTATTTGAGGGGGTGGTTAGAAGTTCTTCCTCTTCCAGCAGGATACGCTCAGCCTGCCTGCTTTCTTCTTTGTAAAGCAGTTAGTGTCCTGCGGTGCCAGACCCTGCAGCAGGAGGCGTCTGACTCCGGTCAGTGCGGCTGGCTCGCCCCACCCTGAACAGTGCTGCTTTGGGTGATTAATATTTGAAGGAGCTTGTCGCTTCCTGCTGAGTTTGCGTGTAATTTATGGACTATGAGCCCATCATAAACTCTCAGAGAAAGCTAACTGTATCACGTGAGAGGAAGATGCATTTATATTTTAACTCTAGCTCCCTGAAGTTCCCTCTGTGTGCCCGTTTTCATCCAGAGGCATCGTCAGTGTGCTGGTTTCCGTCTCCGTCAGAGGAAGCTCCCTTCCTGGGGAGGCCGGGGACACACTGCAGTCTCCTGTCTGAGCCATCTTTGAGGACCAGCAGGGTCACCCTGAACCAGTCACAGGGCTCCCTGAGTTTGCTCTGTCTGTCTGTGAGGCGGTGGAGTGGGGCTGGGGTCGCGGGGCGTGGATCTTGGGACCCTGCCCCGCCCTGCCTCGAATTCATGGACTGGGAAGTGATTTGAGTCTTTCTTTTCCTTCGCTTCCTGTGATGCCTTTAAGAAGGTCTCCGTACGCTGCTCTCGCACTTGCATATAACTTTTTTTTTTTAAGTATATTTGATTTACAATGCTGTGTTAATTACTGCTGCTAAGTCGCTTCAGTCGTGTCCGCCTCTGTGCGACCCCACAGATGGCAGCCCACCAGGCTCCGCCGTCCCGGGGATTCTCCAGGCAAGAACACTGGAGTGGGTTACCATTTCCTTCTCCAGTGCATGAAAGTGAAAAGGGAAAGTGAAGTCGTTCAGTCGTGTCTGACTCTTCACAACCCCATGGACTACAGCCTGCCAGGCTCCTCCGTCCATGGGATTTTCCAGGCAAGAGCACTGGAGTGGGGTGCCATTGCCTTCTCCGGTATTGATTCCTACTGTATAGCAAAGGGATTCATTTATACACATATATGTGTTCAGTTGCTTCAGTCCTGTCCAATTCTTTGCAACCCCATGGACTGTATCCCACCAGGCTCCTCCATCCCTGGGATTCTCCAGGCCAGAATACTGGAGTGGGTCGCTATTCCCTTCTCCAGAGAATCTTCCTGACCCAGGGATCGAACCTGGGTCCCCTGCATGGCAGGCAGATTCTTTACCACTGAGCCACCCGAGGAGCCCTGTACAAGCATATATCTATATACACATTCTTCTTTTTGATATTCTTTTCCATTATGGCTTAGGCATGTTTTGTCCTTGAAAGAAGGAGAGAGAAAGAAGCTCTCGGGCTCAGAACCCCGCCTCTTGTGTGGACAGAGGTGAAACGCAGCACCCGCTTTCTTTCTGGTGTGTTTCTCCGTCTCTACCCGACACCCCAGACCTTTCACCTGAAAGAAGGGTCAGCCTGTGGGAAAGGAGGAGCAGCACGTATGCCTTCACCTGGACGCACGAAGGGTTCGCTTTGTGCACTGCTTGCCTTTTCCTTGACTCTTTGGCTCCCAGGACCCTCTCCCTCTCCATAGCACCACACTGCCCTTCCCCGGTCAGGGAGTGTCCGGGAAGCCCCGCCGAGACCACCTGCCTGCTGCATAATCCCACCTGCTCCGGCGCTTGCCCGGCGGCTCCCATGTGGGCCCCTCCCTGCCTGGCACCGCGTTAGGCCCTGAGGACATCCCAGGGGCTGACCTCCCACGGGAACCATCACACAGTCCATGGTGATGGTGGGAAGTGCCAGCCATGGGGGAAATTCGGGGTGCTGGCAGTTGGGGCAGTTGGGACAGGTGTACCCACGATCCCAAGATCTAGAAACGTTTTCACTGGTGGGCGAGCCAGTGGGAAAGGGGGCCAACATGGTGCAGCAGAAAGCGCCCGCCCAGAGCCCCCAGCCCCTGCACCCACGGCCATACGCCGTGTCCCCCACAGGCCTCCATGCCCTCTCTCTGCCCCCTGCAGCCATAGGTGACCCCCCTCCCTGAGTGTTCCTCCCCGACCGCCTCAGTGCCGGCCTCTCCCGTGCACCAGGCGGACAGGATCCACGCCTGCCCACACAGCATGTGGCCGAACCCCACGGAGGCATCAGGGTCCTCGCTGGTCCAGACACCGGCCTGCGGTCACCCACAGCCCACAGCCCCGTGAAGCAGGGTGGGGCGGGGGGTGCACTGTGTCCCTTTTGCCGAAAAGAAAGCACGAAGGAGGTCTGCTCCCTGCCCGGACATACGGGCATGACAACATACCCGGAGGTGTGATGGTCCTGTTGGGTTCTGATGGGAACACACAGGTGATCTGGTTACAGGGCAGATCGGAAAAGAGCAAGAGTCTGTCTGGTGGTATAGCTGAGAGCTCGAGTCAGGCTTCGCTTCCCACCCCTGCTCTTCTGATGAGCTGTGCGGCTTTAAGTAAATCGCCAAACTTGCCCAGACCTCACCTCTAGCATCTATGGAATAAGGGTGCTAATAGAACCCCTTTATAGAGTTGAATGCGATCTCTGCAGATAGAGCAAGGCGCCTGGCAGGTGGTCAGTTTAGTGGATGGTAGCTTGTTGGTGCCGCGCCTGTGTGACCATGACTTGCTCCTCTGATCACCTGTGAGCATCCCTGTGAGTGTCTGGACCTCACGCCGCCTCGCCTGTCCACCCCGGGGACCCCCACCGCAGGGCCGCGCGTCCACATGAGGGGTGTGCGTGAGGGATGAGGGAGGGGCCGGCACCCGGGCAGGCGCCTGTTTCCCTGAACCCCAGGTTTAGCCTGCTGACAAAGGCTCCAGGCGCCGCCTTAGAGGACAGCAGGCTTTTTCCTCGGAAGGACCCAGCCGGCGTCCCCGGCGCTGTCTCCAGCGCGCAGCGGCGCGCGCGTGCAGCCCAGCACAGCTGGATTCTTAGGTTAACAGCGAGGGCGTTGCTGTGACGCCTCAGCCGCACGAACGGAGTGGCCGTGTCCGCGGCGGGAGGTCGGCAGGGATTTCGGGCTCGGCCTCAGGGCAGAGGCTCCTATCGGCAGGTCGCCGGCCGGGCGTCCCCGCGTCTGCCCCGAGAGCTGGGGGGCTGCCGGGGGCTGCTCCAGGGGGTTTAACCTGTGCTCTCTCGCCCCCGCCCCGCAGGAACGGCCTGCCCGGCTGCCGCCTGCGGACTGAGAGCGAGCCGGCGTGCGGCTCCCCGGTGGTCAGCGGGGACCCCCAGGAGGACCACACCTACAGCAGCGCCAAGGCCGCCGCCGCGCGCAGCGCCTCGCCCGCCAGCGACTGCGTCTCGTCCTCCTCGGCCGACGAGCCCGACGAGCTCGCCGCCAAGGGGGGCCCGGAGGGCAGCGAGGGCAGCTGCCCGAGCCGCGAGAGCCCCAGCGAGCCGGAGGAGGACGGCCGGCCGCGCGGCCCCCGGGAGGCCCCGGGCGACGGCGGCCCCGCGCCCGCGCACAAGAAGCGGCCGCCCGCGGCCAAGGCGCGGAAGGCGCCCAGCGACACGCTGCCCCTCAAAAAGAGACGCACGGAGAAGCCCCCCGAGAGCGACGACGAGGAGATGAAGGAGGCGGCGGGCTCGCTCCTGCACCTGGCGGGCATCCGGTCCTGCCTGAACAACATCACCAATCGGACGGCAAAGGGGCAGAAGGAGCAAAAGGAAACCGCGAAAAATTAACAAAAACAAGTCACTGATTTGTTTNTTTCTTTTTTTTCCTTTTTTTTTTTTTTTTTTAAATTTGCCCCCCCCCCTTGGTTTTGGACCCTTAAGAATTTTATGTTTAAAGGAGATTGAAGCCATAGAACTCACGTTGACACTCAGCCGTTTCACAAAAGCTTTTCATTACCTGAAGACAAAGCCGAAAAAGCCAAAATGACCATTGCTTCCTCCAGCTTGTCTCAGAATCCCGCGGCTGAATCCACAGGGACGCAGCGGGGATGCCGCGGGGACACACACCCAGCGCTAGCAGGCATGTGCGCAGGGTCACCACCGGTCAGGCCCAGCCTTTAGGTTTAGGAGGTCAGGGTGTGCACCCAGCGGGGGTCAGTGAGTGAGCCCACCGAAGGCAGCTGAGGAGACGGAAGGACCCCTGGCCCCGCTAGGAGCAGACCCAGGCTCGTGGCACTGGGGCATCGGATGATGCCAGGAGAAGCCTTGGTGTGGCTCCACGCGTGCAGTGTGAGGTGGGAGCAGGGCGGTCACCAGTCCTCTGTGCTTCTTAACCACAGAGCCCAGTAGCATGTCCGCAGGCAAACACTGGCCCGCCCTTGCTCACTGGGTCTCTGACTCAGGAGGAGAAACTGGGTCAGTTTGTAATGATGTTGCTGATCACTGGATTCTGTCCTGTATTAAACGAAAAGCAGGTTCCACAAGCCATAAGCCTGAAGGTTGGTCCTGCTCCTACACACCTGTGCACACACACACACCCCACACACGAAAGAGGGGAAAAAAAAAAACCGATGCAAAAAACAAGCTATGTCTTCTTAACTGCCCAAGTGAAAATCAAGTTCCAAGAAATTACCATAGCTGTCAAGGGAATAATGGTACAAAACTTCTGTCTGTCAAAGTCATTTGATCCAAGTGAAAACAAAAAGCTTTGGACCTGCCATTATTATTGTGGTGTATTTTTATAAGATGAAAGGCACGTTGATGGACAAACTAAAGTAAAACATGGCAAAAAAAGAAAGAAAAACAAAACTCCTATACTGCCCTCAAAATGGAGTTTGCAGTTAACGTCAGTCAGTATTCATCTTTGCAAAAATCAAAATGATTTCCACATTCAGCCGTGTAGCCAGCAGAAATTTCTGATCCACAATGCATGGAATTCCTTTGAAAAAAGAAAAAAAAAAAAATCACAAAAATACAAACTTTTTTTTATTCAAAAATAACAAAGTTCTTGTAAGGTAAATAATGTATTTAGCATGAAGCATGAATTATTTTCATATAAATAGAGAAAATAGAGAAAAGGCTATGCCTCTAATTTTTAAGCCCTTAGGCTTAGAGGTTCTTTTGGTTTTCTTTTTTCCTTTTTTTTCTTCCTTTCCTTTTTTTTTCCTTTATTATTTTTTTTTCCTTTTTTCCAGTTATTTTGTTTTGGTTTTTTGAAGCAGGTGTTTAAGGTTTAACCTTCTTCAGGGACAAATTCTGACTGTTGGGGAGCTTACTCTGCAATACAAAATCTCTTCATGTTCTGGTAGGGCCTGGTTGGCGGCGCTCTGTATTGCCTTGTCTGCACTTCAGCCCCGGGCCCCTCTGATTCTCTGTTGAAAAGTGTGTCCTTTCTCTCTGTCTGTGCATGTTTACCGTGACGCAATAATCTGAGGGCAAACTGAGTCGTGAGTGTGTATGATAGAATCCAGAGAATTATGGGACGCTGACTTGAGAAAACCAGGACCGAGATTTGGTTTCTAGGGAAAAAGGCAGTGAATGATTATGCAAACTCGCCAGGAGAAGGGGAAACACACACTGGGCCTTACCGGATGAGGGTGTGAGTTAGGTGCCCGAGACGGAGAGCTGCCGCGGGCCCCCAGCCGCCCCCCGACGCCGCTCTCGGCGTCCCCCCGCCTGGGTGCTCGGTCCCACCTGGAGCGAAGCCCACCTCGATTGTGGGCGCGGCGTCCAGACCACCAGGAAGAAGCTCCTGCTACCTTTGCCTGAAAGAAAGGAGTCAGGGAGATCAGAGGAACCTCAGAGAGTGAGATCTTCCGCCCACGCGCAAGGGCGTCTTCAGGCATAAAGACACCTGCTCGCAAGCCGCGCTGGGGAGGGCGGAGGAGGGCACCGCGGCGATCTTCACTTTCTGAAACGGGCCGCGGTGCGCCGGGGCGGGCCCTCCGCCCGGCCCGCAGCTCCAGCGCCCGGCCGGCGTGCCCTGCCCGCGGGCTGCCGCGGAGGGGCTGAGAAACAGATCCGCAGCCCAGCGCAGGTCGGCCCGCTGCTGCACCTGAGTGCGCCCGGCGCGCGCGTGCTGGGGCGCAGAGACGGGGTGAGGGTGTCCTTTCGAAGTGCTCCGTACCCTCAGTCTCCCCAGACCAACGTCTGCCACCCCGAAAGCCATCCGCAGCTGCGGGACCCGGGCGGCACTTGGTGGTGTCCCCGCACCAAGGCCCCCTCAGCCCCCCAACCCTCGCAGATCAAATCCAGGCTTCCCTCCCGAAAGGCAGAGACAAACACCCAGGACTGTTTTTCTGGCGGGGGCTCCTTCCGATGGCGACCCCCACCGGTGGGCTGTCTCCCCTCGTTTCCTTTCTTCTAAAGGAGCAAAGGCCTCTTTTAGAAAATAATAAAATGCAATGTGTGTGATTTACTTTTCTGATCTCTTTGAGAAATAGAGAAATATCTTATAAAAGTGTGTTCTTAACTCCAGAACCACTCTTTTTGCATAAATACCTCATCGGGCAGCTTTCTAAGTGTTATTTCCTGCGTCTCCTGCAGTCCCTAACACAGGAGCCGCTGGGAGACCTAGGGGAAACTTTAGTGAGGGTACTTTTTTCTATTTTTCTTCTGTTTTTGGAGGCATACACATTATGCATAACCAAAACAATGGCTCAATTGTGTTTAACTTTGTATTTTGATTGTTGAGAAAAAAACAGTATCAATGTGTATGTGGCCGTTCATAGTGACTTCATTGCGGAATGAGGTTGTCCATGTCCTTGCCAAGCCGGGGGGCAGAAGACACCCTCTCTCACCCCCTCCTCCAAGAGCAGTAGAGAATTTAAGCACAAGCCTATTTGTGAAAGAGTATTTTCCTCAAGTGTCATTCACTCTAGTCTTGGAATTTCTTCCCAAACATCAGGTGTTCTTTTAGCTTCCAAACTACCCTGTGTACTCATTTAGTCTTGACAAAAATCGCCTGAGCACCGTTCCAGGGGTGTGGTGTTTTTGCTTTGATTTCTCCTGCTGGGAGAAATGGCGTTTTCGTGTGTCATTCCAGTATTTCACACACTCACGTGGGGCGGGGGGTGGGGGGGGCAGTGGGGAACTATAGCAATATTTGAAGATGCTTTTGGGAAACAACCGTGAACACGTCCGCACCGTGACACCCGCATTTACTTGTTGTCGGTCCTAGGACACATTTAAGAGACGGAGACTATGCTCTTTCTTCTTAAATGCTATACACATAGGAAGTTATTTTTATGCTACTACAGTTGTCTCTTATCTTTACCCAGTACTTTGTGGAAAGGGTCTGCATCATCGATCTTCCCAGCCTTATGATACACCCTAAGCTCCTATTTCCCTCCCCCTCTCTAAGCAGTATGTATACACATGTTCAAGAGTTCTTTCTGTCTGAAACAAAAGTGAACCCACCCCACCGACAATGGTTGGAAAAAACCCTGGCCAAAACAGCTGTGGCAGATTTTAGTCTTGGGGCTGTGTTTTTCAGGACTGTGTGGGAAGCTTCTCCCAAGAGCTAGGTTTTTTCCCTGGGAGAGGCACAGGGTGTCCGGCCCTGGCTGGGCGCGGCCGTGAATACCACATCTCACCCGGGCGGGGGGCCCGCTTCAGGCTGTGGGCTTTGTAGGGTGAAGACCTTCCAGATGGCCTTTGTCCAGCTCAGTCCTGGGGCCCAAATGCTACCAGCCCCCCCATCTCAGTGACCCCCGCCCCGCACTCCACACGTGTGGGCCCCCGGCGTCTCATCCAAGAGCTCTCAGAGAAGGAATCAGCTCTGTACAAGTGACCTGCATGGGAGGGCTTTCCGTGTGGGATTGGATTCAACTCAATGTGACTTCTCTTTCCCTTTAAACTTGATTCAGATTGGGACTCGTTTCTTTCCGGTGGATCACAGCTGCCCAGATGTTGCCATTTTCTTTTTTATATTTCTGTAGAGGAGTATTTTTCTTTCATCTTCAAGATTTTTTTTTTTTTTCTTGCCACCAAAAGAACACGTTTGAACTCCGTGTCCCCTCTTGATCGTGACTTAACCAGTGTTGACAGTTCAGTCCTTGGTGTCGTAGGTCCCAGCTCGAGTACTATATCAAACACTGTTATGCACACAACGCAGCACTGTGATCTAATTTAATACTTTTTTATTATTTATACTACTATATATAATATACATCAACACTTTTGCTATATAACCGAAGTGATAGCCCTCTTTTTAGTTACCTGCCAAAACTCGGGACTTTGGTTTATATTGCAGTTAACACAGTTACAAAGTTGGAATGATGTCTTTTTTTTTCTTCGTTGTAATGGAATGTGTAAATCAAAGTGTATCCGTTGTGTGGTGTGCCCGTCCCTGGAGCCCCGTGAGGATGCCCACAGGGCGTGCAGTGTTCTGTGTAGACCCACCTGCCTCTGTGACCCCATCTGCCAACCCCTTCCTTGGAGAGAGCACCGGCGATGGTGGCCACCTGCTCTCTCTGCCCCTACTGGTTATTCTTGAATTAAGCACAGACTCCGTTGCTTTATCATGAATAATGTGTGTGACCTTACAATTCTTCCACAGTTCAGCAAACAAGTGCTAGCGTCACTGACCAAAAATTAAGGAAGGAAAATCCTATGTTTCAAACGATCCATCTTTTAACGGCCGAAACCAACGCGTCTATGGTGCTGCGTTCTGCTGTCTGTCCTACTTTTGAAATCAGACCTGGGTGAAAGGTCACTTCTGACTTAACTGTGATCGTGCTCACAAGTACCCTTCCTGTTCATTTCGTTAGCGCTGAAATCAAGACTATTTATTTGGAATAGATACAGCAGTGTTTTCCACTTCCTTTGCAACAGTTGAGAACAGCCTTCCCTACTTTTTGCAAAGAGTTACTATTCCATATTGGATTCGCAAAGACTTCGATATGGTGTATCTAGCAAACCCAGAAATTGTCTTTCATCCTTTCATGACTGTGGCCTGAGTTCCCAGCCCCTCCCTTTTGTTAGATGAAGCTCTTAGCACAAGCTCAGCTATTTAAACGTGCAGCATTGCTTGAGTGTGTGTGTCAGGCCATCGACACGGCTGATTCAGTAGCCCGCTGTTGTTCACACTCACTGCTTACACTGCCATGGTGATAATGGGGGAAGCAAGCATCCGTGTGTGTCTGGGAAGCATTATACACTTGTCCATGTCTTTATACTCTGACTGTAACATTTCTGAGTTCTGTTTTTGTTTTACAGAAAAATAAATAACAGTGATAAAGCAATCAGAAGACAAGAGGTTTACTCTCAATACTTGGGGTCGTCTGACCCCTGGCCAATAGACCTCCATGGCCAAATTTCTTCACTTAGAGTAATAAGTTTTCAAAAGCCAATTTTCGTCGGTGTTTTTTTTCTGTATGAAACTGCCAATATCATGAACAGAAAGGGAGAGCCGTAAAGGAGAAAGTGGCGTTCGGTCGTGTTTGTGTTGCCTAGAGGAAGAGTGGACGCAGGCACAGCCCGCCCACCTGGAGGGACCTGACGGTGTTGCTTTGGAGGCATCCATACTTGCATTTCGCATCCTTCGTATGTAATCATATTGCCAAAGACAAACTGTTTCATCATTTATTGTAAATAACACTTTCCCCCCAGACCTACCATAAAGTTTCTGTGATGTATTGTCTTCCAGTTGCAATAAAAATGACTGAGTTGCATCAATCGAAGGCAGCGCCGCGTCGTCGTGTGTGCACTGCGTCTCCGCGCGCGGACGCTCAGCGGTAAGGGCATCTGCACTTTGCGCGCGCACCCGGCTGCGGCCGCCGTTCTTTTCGGGCTTGGCGTAGAGCCTCCGCGGCCCTTGGCCGCGCCTTTCGCTGGGCTCAGCCACGCCCAGCCATGCTCTGTGCAACCCCATGGACTGTAGCCCGCCAGGCTCTTCTGTCCATGGACTTTTCCAGGCGGGATACTGAAGTGGGCTGCCGTTTTCTACTCCGGGCCATCTTCCCGACCCGGGGGTCAAACCCACTGCTCCTGAATTGGCAGGCGGGTTCTTCGCCACTGCGCCACCTGGGAAGCCCAGCCTCTTCTCCATTTCAGCAGAAAACCACACAGCTTTTGCAAACACACAGATTTGCAGCCGAAGGCCTAGCTCACCTGTGGGTCTCAGGAGACATCTAGGTGTGACCTAAAGAGTCACAGGACAGCAGGCCTCCCACCATCAACTTGTGGTTCAGATAGACTGTGCCTTTCATTTGGAAGTTACCGAGCAATATACTAAAGTTGTTCAGTGGGGCTGGAGCATGCCAGCCTATCCCAGGTCCTTAGGGCTTCTGCAGATAAGTTGCCAAACCCTGAGACTTGGACCGGCTGGGTGGGAGGCGAACGGCTGGGACGAGTCCAGGGCCGGGGCACCAGGACCCGTGCCGGAGGAGAGGGAAGGGTGAGCTTGCAGAGCCCTGCTCCCTCTCTGATGGCTTCGCTAGCCGGCTGTGCTAACCCGTAGACCTCACGGCAGCACTGTCCCTGGCAGACCTCCACCGCCTTCAGCTGGGCTCCACACGCACGGGTCTCGTGGGGGCCTAGGCTGTCCCTCCTGTGCTCAAGGCGTTAATGGAAGGTCACTTCGATCAGGGTCTGCTGGGCTGGATTCCCAAAAAACCTTCTCAAACTGTCACCCCAGGATCCGGTGGGTTTGCCAAGGTTCCAGCCCGGTCCCCTTGCATTGTTTTTCCACCTTCGGAGCAGTGGTGTTCCCTCCTGGATGAAAAATCTTCCACATTTCAAGGAAATTGATTGGGAGGGAAAGCAGAAAGTCATTTGGATCAAATCTGATGAACTCTGGGTAGTTGCCCAAGTCGGGTAAGGCTTAATACCAAAGTGTGGCCAGCCACCATCAAATGCCCATACCAGGCATTCCATAAGTGAGTCTCAAGGTGTCTGCAGACAAGATGCCCAGATAGGTTATCAGAATACCTGAGGGAACTCTTTCAAGATGACAGACGAGGAGTTGCATGCTCAGTCATGTCCAATTCTTTGCAAGCCCCTAGACTAGCCGCCAGGCTTCTCTGTCCATGGAGTTTTCCAGGCAAGAATACTGAAGTGGGCTGCCGTTTCCTCCTCCAGGGGCTCTTCCTGACCCAGGGATCGACCCTGAGTCTGGCGTCTCCTGCATTGGCAGGCAGCTTCTGATGACACCTCCACAATTCAGTTCCGACCTCGGGGGGACGTTGACCATTCCACAAAAGAGAGGGGAGAATCTGGCAGGTGTTTGTTACCTGCAGTGAAGACCCCAGTGGGGTCTATTATAAGATGGTATAAGTGGGGGAGGAGATAGTTGAAAAAGACGGAATTGCAATCACGCTGCATGACAATAGAAGAAAACTGCCACGAAGTCAAATTCACTGTATTAGGTATTGCACAGTGCTTTTGTTCTGTTCTTTTAACTGAAGAAGCATTCAGGGACTTCCCTGGTAACCCAGTGGTAAAGAATCCACCTGCCAGTGTAGGGGACACGGGTTTGATCCCTGGCTTGGGAAGATCCCACAGCTACTGAAGCGGGCACGCTGCAGAGCCCCTGCTTCGTAACAGGAGAGGCCACCACGCTGAGAAGCCTGAGCAGCCCGGCTGGAGGAGCCCCTGCTCACTGTGACCAGCGGAAGCCTGCACGCGGCAGCCCAGACCCGGAACGGCCAAAAGTAAATGAATAAACAGAATTTAAAAAACCAGAAGGTGCATTCGTTTAGGACCCACTCTATCCCAGTGGCTGCTGGACCACAAAGACAAGGAGGGCCCTTCTCTCGGGACGTAAAGCTACCGAAGGGGAGCTGAGCTGCTGAGAAGGGCTCGAGCTTGGGTGCTTAGAAGGCCCCCAGACGAGCTGGGGCCCATCTTCCTGGAGAAGAGCTTCCCGAGGGCTCAGCGGCGATGGTCTTGCTGCACTCGTCCAGGGCCTCGCCGGGTGGCTGGCCCGAGAGGACGGCACCAGGTCTGTCTCTGAGCTGCACGTGCTCTGCACCCCCTTCCCTGGTGTTCCCCTGCCCCTCCATCTGTGTCCCCTGCCCCCATCAAAGTGGGGCCACAGCCGCTGCTTTCCTCTTTCCTGAAAAGAGGGAAGCAAAGGAATGGCAAGTGTCTTCATTGTATTAATGTTAAAAGCAGCTTGGCCTAAGGGTGAAGAAAGAAGAAATCCAAAGTACTCCTGAAGCTTACATTTGGAAGTGATTTTCATCCCATGGTTTAATAGCAGCATTTGCGATTCGGTGTTAAGCACTGGGGAACTGTATATTTAATGTCCTGGGTTTCCTTTGAGCAAAAACTCAAATTATATCTGCCCTGAGGATGTAATTAGTTGCTGGAGAGATGCTTTATTTGCATATTTAAGTAGCATGCAAGTTCCCTAACCTTTAGGTAGTCTAGATGTGGCCTCTTTCTGCTCTTTAAAACTTCTTCCTGGACAATTGAAAATGGATTGTCTTTGGAAAAGACCAGCATCACTGTCTTCAAAGCTGTGTGAGTCGTCAGAGCAGTGACAGGACGCCTCAGCCCCACCCCAGGTAGCTCGGGGCCCACAAAGATGCTTCAGTGCCTGAGCCTTCGAGGCTGCCCCGGATGCGTGAGCGGGTGGTGCCAGGCCCCCTGCAGGCCCTCCTCACCTCCTTTTTACTGCTCTGCCTGTGAAAGGAAGGCTTCTGCACTAAGAAACCATCATCCTTCTAGAAAATTCCAAACAGATGAGAGCAATTTCAGAGACAGTCTGGTATGATCAGAAGGCTTCTGTTTATCATCTGAAAGCTCACGTCTGTCACCCTGCTTCTCAGGTCCCCTAGGAATTAAATGGTCCTCTAGGCGCCTGCGTGCGCACCCTGTCCCTTCACTCGTATCTGACTCTGCAGCCCTATGGACCTGCCGCCCGCCAGGCTCCTCTGTCCGTGGCGTTCTCCAGGCAAGAATATTGGAGTGGGTTGTTATGCCCTCCTCCAGGGGATCTTCCCGACCCAGGGGTCAAACCCAGGTCTCTTTCACCTCCTGCATTGCAGGCGGATTCTTTTACCCACTGAGCCACCTGGGAATCTCCGCTGTAAGTGCACAGACATAAATGTGTTTTGACCACTTTTAAATCGATTAGGATAAAAACCAGGGATTTAGGAACTTGCCAAGGACTGTTTTTTAAAAGACTCAAATATAAGCGAATAAATCAGTTTATTCGATGCCCACCTCTTCCTTTTGTTTTGTGTGAATAAAACTTTCCAGTAGAGTGCTATAAATAATACTCATAGCAATAGTATCTTGATTTGAAATCATTCAGGGGCATTTGGGGATAGTCTCCTGACGTTTTATGTTACTCCATAATAAAGTACTTATGGAACATATGATCAAATCTCCTTCAAGATGCAACAATTTATTTGAGAAGGATCCAGGAATTCTATTTTTTTTCATGTGTTACTCACCTAAAAACGGACTTCTAAAAATAGGTAATATGGAAGAAGCACTGTGTGGTGAGCGAAATCTGAAACAAGACTGTGGCCGACGCCTTAAACCCCCTGGGACGCGGCTTCTTCGTGAAATGGGCCCGTGTTAGTCACGTCATAAGACTGAAAAGGACGTTAGGGATCGTCAAGTCCAAACTCCCTGTTTTACAGACCCAGCAGCTGAAGTGCAGACAGCTTGAGGGACTCGCCCAAGGCGGCACAGCTGGCGAGTGGCAGGCCTGGGCCCGAGTGGCCACACCCATCCATTCACTGTGGGATTACTGCCATCGCAGCTGTAGGCTTCCGCTGCTGGCAGTTCCTCAGAGGGACACCCTGACGTGGCGGCCCGTGCATCTTCCCTGTAGCTGTAGCAAACAAGCCGGTCTTTGTAGCTGGTCCCGGCGCTCTGCTGAGTGGGAGGCCCGTCGTCTCCGGCTGTTACCTCCCGCTTCACTGTTCTCATTGCTTTGCCTGCATGCTCAGTTGCATTTCTCTGTGACCCCAAGGACTGCAGCCCACCAGGCTCCTCTGTTCACGGAATTTTCCAGGCAAGAATGCTGGAGCGGGTTGCCACTTCCTACTCCAGGGGCTCTTCCTGACCCAGGGATCGAACCCGCGTCTCTTGCATCCCCTGCATTGGTGGGCGGATCCTCTGTTCTATTAATACCGCAATGAAGACTTTCAGACAGGTGCCTATTTGCGTATTTTCAACTTGTCTTTGGTTAGATAGCCTATTGGAACAAAGTGGGATCAACATCACAACAGGCTTTCCAAATGGCATCAGTGGCAACAACAATGAATGAAAACCCCAATTTTGTTGCACTCTTACCAGTCTTGGAATTCATTTTTCTCTTTAATTTTTCCTACCAGACAAAGGTAGTATATTATTGCTGTTTTTTTAATCTAGATATAATTGGCAATTTATTACTCTTTGAATTTTCATTTAATTACTAGCGCAGTTACATGATTTCTCAATTTACTGGCCATTTATTCTCTCCTCTCTGAGTCATCCGTAACTGACTCTTGAAGAGTTGGAGAAAGAAACTAGATTCACAGTCTCTTTTCTAGCAATGTTCCTGATTAGCCGTTAAATAAAGTCGGGATGACCAACCATATCAACTGACCCCAGATGATCTTATCTTCAGACACTAGTTGTTCTTATACTGAGACAAATTCCAGCCCCTAAAATGTCTGACTGAAGTTCCTAGGACTTCAAAGGCCACCAAGATGCAAATGTGAATCATCATGCACACGGCAGCTATTTATACGTTTGAATAATTTCCTCCCTAAATCTTGTCCAGAATAAATATTCCGAGTTCTGTCTATCCTTTCTCTCTTCTGGACATGACCCAGTGGTGCTCAGAACCGGGTCCAGTGTGATGATGAGAAGCCGTCACTGTCTTCATTCCAGCTCCTCTATTTAGCACCATCACCGACGTCCACAAAGCACGTTTCTCAGGCGTCCTCTCACACCAGGGGTTCATGCTGAGCTCGCTGTTGACTAAACCAGCCAAGCCCTGGCTGCTGGTGCACGTCTCCAGACGTGCGCCTCGGATCAGAGCACAGCACTTTCTCTCTATAAATGTCACCTCCTTAGATTTGGTCCAGCCTAGATTAGCAGTAGGGTGGGAGTCTGGCAGTCTGTCAGAAACACTTGCTTTCCCTCCAGCTATCGCTGGATCACAAATTTGAAAATCTCTTTTGTGTTGATGAAGACAAAGCTGGAGCCCTGTGGCTGGGTTCTGGAAACGCCCTTGTAGGTCAAGTTTCCTGTCCGTGGAGGGCGGGGCTTCCCCAGTGGCTCAGTGAGTGAAGAATCCGCCTGCCATGCAGGAGACCCAGCTTAGATCCTGGGTAGGGAAGAGCCCCTGGAAAAGGAAATGGCAGCTCACTCTAGTATTTTTGCCTGGAAAATCTCATGGACAGAGTAACCTAGTGGGCTACAGTCCGTGGGGGTGCAAGAGTCAGACGCGACTTAGTGACTGAACCACCACCAACGTTTGGAGGGCAATTATTCAATAGCTGTAGGTGGCCCCGGCTTTATGAAGATGTAGGAATCCTACATTTCTCCATTCCGTCAAAGCTCTGTCAAGTACATCCTGGGTCTCCAAGTATAAAGCCAAAGTCTTCCTTTATAAAAAAGGAAACAGAATTCTGCTGCTGCTGCTGCTGCTAAGTAGCTTCAGTCGTGTCCAACTCTGCGCGACCCCATAGACGGCAGCCCACCAGGCTCCCCCGTCCCTGGGATTCTCCAGGCAAGAACGCTGGAGTGGGTTGCCATTTCCTTCTCCAATGCAGGAAAGTGAAAAGTGAAAGTGACATCGCTTAGTCGTATCCGACCCTCAGCGACCCCATGGACTGCAGCCTTCCAGGCTCCTCCGTCCATGGGATTTTCCATGCAAGAGTACTGGAGTGGGGTGCCATTGCCTTCTCCAGAGTTCTACACTTTGCTAATACGAATTATACAAATGTGAAATAGGGCAAAAGAGAAGAATAAAGTTTCACTTATTGTACAAACCTAGAAACAGTGTAAATCCTACTTTATTCCTATGGGGAAATTAGTCTTGTTTCAACGCGTGTATTAAATAATATGAGATTTTAAGGAACATGTCCCTGATAGAAAAAGCAGCCACCGTTTATTCATACATGTCTTTGTCCATCCTTTCACTTACTATATCTTAGTGAACTCAAGTTGGCTTCCTTGCGAAAAGCTTACAAAACATTCCTATAATAATCCATCCAAGAATTTTGCCCAAGGATAGCGCCGAGACTCTGGATCTGAAGTTTGCCGACTGTCTTCTGTTTACAGTCAAGAAGTTCCAGGGGGTTCCCTGGTGGTCCAGTGGCTAAGACCATGCTCGCAATGCAAGTGGCCCGGGTTCAATCCCTGGTCAGGGAGCTAGACCCTACATGCCATGGCTAAGACCCGGTACAGCTACATAAGTAAAAAAATTCTTTAGGAAAGTTTCAGCGTGATACTGAGTGGTATTTCCACATTTCATGTGCGGGCTTATTTGGAACCCTGCCATATCTAGCCTGTAGTTCGTCTCTAAATACTGTCACAGGTATCCAAAGTCATGAGCTCTCTTTCTAACACAACATTCAGAACTTGAGTCTAGTCGCTTCTGGCCCCTATTTGTTATTAAACACTCGACACTATCCAGCACGGTGTATACATTTAAGCGTCCAGAACTTCCGTAGTCTGAGAAGGCAACCCCAAATACGGAAGTATGGAGAAGAAATTAAAGAAATAAATTCAGGAAGTTTTAAGGATTTTCTCCTTCACGACCACAGTCAGCCCACCCTTGTTTTTCACCGACTATCTGCCAGTTCTGATGGCGCTAGGGAGATGTGAACAGCAAGTCTCCTGCCTTCACACACGGTCACCTCCAGAAGCCCAGCTGTGCTGTCGCGGGCACCGCAGTGGCAGCGGAGGTGTGTTCCCCAGACCTCTCAGTAGAGGGTGGCGTTTTCCAGACGCAGCACCTCCGGTTGTGCAGCTCTTCCTCCCATGGGTCCTGTGTCCCATGTCTTCCTCTTCCTCCCATGGGTCCTGTGTCCACCTCCGTTGGCCGGCGAGAAATTACGTAAGAGCCTGTTTGCCATCTGCAGACATGATCCCCCCCTCCCACGGAAGGATGGTTTCTTACTGAATTGATCTTTGCTACTGGTCCCCAGCTCTCTGATAAAATAACTGGCTGTGTCCTTCCCTCGCATGGACAGAGGAGCCTGGCCGTGGGGTAGCAAGGAGTCAGACGCAACTGAGCGACTCACTCTTTCCCTTTCTTTTCTCTCCCACACCGTGCTCCAAGTTCTCGATTTAGAAGGAAGCGTGCACCCTCACCCTGCTCTGCGTTCTCCCCCCACCACCCAGCCCTCATCAGTCCCTTCTCGAAACTGCTATAAGAGCGAAGACTGGAGAATCCAAGCGACACGCCATCCTCTTGCTTTATTCTTGTAATTCTTCTGCCGCCGCCGTGGGTGAGCAGGAGGTGCAGACAGATGCGTGAGGCATTCAGTCGACTCAGTCTAGTCTTTTCTCTGAAACTCTTACGCACTGAACGTGGACCCGTAGACCACAGAAGGCCCCGCACATCCAGCCTCCTGCCTCCCACTGGACTCTGGCAGCACCCTCCTCTCAGGGCTCAGAGAGGGCCTGCCCGTTCACACTGATGACAGGGGGCTCTCGTCACACAATGCAAAAGCCATGTCTTTTTGATGCTTAATCTTCTCTACTGGACCATTAACCATCCTGACCCATGAGCAGGGTGATTTCGTCTTTATTAGCAATAATTAAGTCCTTTGAAGTGAAAAGGTCAAGTGTCAATTAAGAAAATTCGGAAGGAGGTCATACTCATGCCTAAGTCAGCTGTCTACTTCAAGGGTGGGAATCATTCCATGCATCCAAGGACTTACATGGCTTACCTCATAGCTCAGTTGGTAAAGCATCTGCCTGCAGTGCAGGGGACCCGGGTTCGATTCCTGGGTTGGGAATGGCAACCTGCTCCAGTATTCTTGCCTGGAGAATCCCGTGGACGAGGAGCCTGGAGGGCTACAGTCCATGGGGTTGTGAAGAGCCGGACATGACTGAGCGACTTAGCTCGTCGTGCACCTGAAATTCACTTTTGGTGGCTTCTCGCCCGTCTCGACCGCCCTCCTGGTCAAGCGCCAGCACCACTCCCTGGACATCAGCCATTACCGCGTTTGTCCCCCAACCACACATTTCCCACAGAGCAGCGGGAATCAGCTTTCCCGGTTACCTCTGATGGTGTCATCTGCTTCAAATCTTTTTTAAAGATTTTAAATAAAAATTTGTTAAATTTATTTGTGGTGGGGGAGAGATGAAGATTATGAATAGTGTTTGTTGTTAGTATCAATGTGTTTATGTGAATATATGTAAAAAGAAATTAACTTTTATCTTTATTACATCTCAGTGGATATAAATGAAAAATTCAAGGTAAAGTCAAATAAGATACATACAAGTATTGCAATTCACATAATCAAATTTTAAGGATTCCAGCCAACAAAAGATACTACTACGAACTCTGGAACCTCATCAGGACATGTTAGCACTCTGGTGCTGTGCGTTGTTTTATTGGAGTGTGGCTGCTTTTCGGGCTGTGTCGGTTTCTGCTGCATCTGCTTCAGATCGCGGCTCCGGGCCACACTGCCTGCAGGAGAATGGCCAACCCACGAGGGGGCCTTACAAAACAAGCCGCAGCCCGGATTCGGGGCCGCCTCCGTGCCCCCAGGCCCCAGGCTCCTCCTGCTCCGGCTTCCTCACTTTCTTTCTGTTCCCAGAACGCTCCCCACTTGCTCCCTCTTTCCTCCTGAAAAGTCCCTGTCAGTCCTTGAGGACCGAAGTCAAACTGTTCTCTCTGCACATCTGGCGGGTGGCCCCCACCACCGGCGGAGAACTCTTCAGCTCCCTCCCTTGGTGCAGACAGGCGTCAGATCTTCTACGCTGAACTCCTGGGATGGTGTCTGCCACTTGGATGCTGCAGACATTTCCCTTTAATTCAGCTTTGTCTTATCTACCTGGTGGCTCCAATGTCCTGCTGTCCTCAGAAGGACTTACAGCTTGGTAAATTCACTTGGCACCTTCCATCCAAGGAAATGTGAACCCGCAGTGAGAGTAACTTCTCCCCTTTGAGACCACTAGAATCTCTTATTTGCTGGTCTACAATGATCTACCTGGTATTTCCAATCAAAAGTTAAACTCTGTCATGGCATTTTGCCATGTGATGTTTAATAAAACTGAGAACTCACTGACGCTTGGCCAGTTTGTTTTGTAAGCGTGTTTTACTCGGTGAGGCAAGAAACCCACTTTTGCTGCCGTCTCTTCCAGCTTTAGGGAAGCTGCTGAACTTGTCTGTTCGTGGTGTGCCCAGTCATGCAGTTGCAGCTGACTCTTTGCGACCTCATGGGCTATAGCCCACCAGACTCCTCTGTCTATGGAATTTTCCAGCAAGAATACTAGGATGGGTACCCATTTCTACTCCAGGGGATCTTGCCGACCCAGGGATTGAACCCACATCTCTTGCATCTCCTGCCCTGGGAGGCGGGTTCTTTACCGAGAAGCCAGTTGAGGTTGTCTAGTGTGGCCTTGTTCGTTGGTTCTGATTGCTAATTGGTGAATCAGCTCCTAACAAAGCTCTTGGTGGTTGGCAAGATGTGAATAGTTAAGTGATGGAGGGAATTTTTCAAAGAATTCAAATTATTCCATTCAAAGGCATATCCATCCGTCTAAGATTATACCTTTTCTGCTCTATGGGCGTCAAAATGTCCTGTCTCCTATAAAGATTACGGTGGCATAGTTGGAGGTGTTAGGTTTGATGTCCTCATCTGATGGACAGGCAGTCGGCAGTGATATGTTGATCTACCCAAATTTTCCTTTGAGCCTGAGCAGGGCTGTACCTCTGCCACATTAGGCAACGAGAAAGTTGCCTGAAATTCACCCTCAGCCAAGCGACCGAGCAAAGGCAGAGTGACGTGTGGGAAGCAGCTCTGTGGCTGATACAGTCGGGGATCCAAAGCAGGACGAGAAATTGGGGTAAGGTATGTTCTTGGTCCTGGATCTGAAAATTAGAGCACCATCTACATCTGAAAATTCTCTCCCTGGGTCCGCTAAGACTTCCCATGAGGGTCAGTATGAGTTTAAAAAGGCTCATTTATTCATTCAACAAACACATACTAAGCATGGACTCTCAGGGTCAATGAGTGCTAGTCCCTGGGCATACAGAACGCCTAAGGATGCTTGCTCATAGGAAGCTTGCCAGCCAGTATGATGCCACTGAACAGAAAGACCGTATTTCCAAATGGGGAGCCACCTATGTATCGCTGCACTGAATCTTCCCAGGTAGGATCCTAAGAACCAGGAAGGGAAGAGGGAGCGTTTGCCCAGGGAACTCCTATCTTCACCATTTGAGGGTGATTCCCACATTCTCTCTTAGACCCAACCCCCTTACCCAAGGTCTGGACCCACATGGCCAGAAGCAGACCACAGGGACCTCTAGTTCAACACAGCCAAACCAGCACTGTTGACAGAGACCTCTGGTTACCCAGCCGATCCACTCACCCGTCACAGCACCCAGCAGAGCCCTGCTTCCAACGGGATGGCCGTTTGCCCACGTGAAAAACTAGTCTCCAGCTTCTCTTGCAAATGGATGACGATGGGATTCTCCAGCTTCTCTTGCAAATGGGTGACGATGGGATGTAAGAGGCGGGGCTTCTGGAAAGCTCTTTAAAAGAAGACTAACACATCTCTTACCATGACTGCTCCTCCTCTCCACTCTCCTTCCTACAACATGAAATTCCACTGTGAAAGCTGGAATTCTAATGTGATAGCTGGAGAGCAGAGGCCATTTGGTGACAAAGAGGCAACTTTGAGGTGACCTTGAAAATGAAAACCGAGTGCTAGGGATGGGCTTCACAGTGGCTCAGGGGCAAAGAACCCGCCTGCCAATGCAAGAGGTTCGAGTTCAGTCCCTGCGTCGGCAAGATCCCCTGGAGAAGGAAATGGCAACCCACTCCAGCTTTCTTGCCTGGGACATCCCATGGCTGGAGGAGCCTGGTGGGCTGCAGTCCACGGGGTCACAAGGAGCTGGGCACGACTGAGTGCACACGCATGCATACGTGCAAGGACGGTGGAGAAGAAGGCTCCAAGGAGCCTAGGACAGCACCGACACCATGGCCCTGCCGCGTCGGCCCTGGGCTCCCAGTCTCTAGATTTCTTTTCCACGGGAGGAAGTAAAGTCCAGCCTTCTTTAAGCCATGAGCCGTCTAGAGCTGTCACTTGCAGTGAAGCCCGGTTCTTAGCAGCTGCGGGACTCACCATTACACGCCTCCCAGCTCTCCTCTGACTCCTGTCAGCCCTTCCTCCGAACGCCTTATTATGTTCCCGTCCCCAAGCCCTGCCAGCCCACTAAGGCCTGAGCTCAAGAGCTGGTGATCTGATCCCACTGGCCGGTTCCAGCCCCGCTCTGTGTTTACAGGTGACCTTTGGGGGCGGGTCCAGCCACCCCCGTTGCTTGATCTATCTTCGGTGGCTGCTTTTGCAGAACAGCAGCCAACACTGAATGTTTGAGGCAGAGCCCCGTGACTTACAGAGTCTGATATAGCTGCCCTCCAGCCTTTTACAGAAGAGGTTTGCTGACGCCCGTATTGCCCCAAAGTCATCCCTGGTTTCCTTTAGTCCTTGCTCCTGCAGGATGTCCGCAAGCTACCCCCCCCACCAAGTCCCACCTCTCTGAGGTCTCTAAGTCCCGTCCTCACTGCAGCGGTCCGTGCCATGGGACCCCCGGCAGGCTTGGGGGGCCTGCACAGGGACAGCCCTTGTCAAACTGGTCCCACTGCCCCATCACCCCCATACCCTTCCTCCCCCAAATCAGACTGGCCCACCCAGGGCGCCAGAGACCCCGGGGAGCTGAAGAGACAGTGAGGAGCCCCAGGGGGTCACCCTGAATGGAGAGGGCCGGGGGTAACTGGACGGCAGGGCCAGAGGCCTGCTCAGCTGGAGCTGCGGCCCGGGGGTCCCAGGCGTGGACCGACGTACGGGCCCAGAAGGTGGGAAGGAGAAGCCCTCCTCTCCTCCAGGCTCAGTCACCGGCCACCGCTTCTGAACGGGCCAACCCCAGAGGAAGGCGGCCTGGCCGGGCACAGGACCCCGGCCCGGAGCGGCCTGTTGCTCCGCCCCGCGAAGCTGATCCGGAGCCAAGCAGAGGAAGGGCAAGCGGGGCAGCTGGGGCCTCGGGCCCCTCTGGTCTGCTCCTGCACTGCGGACAGGCTGACCTTCCTGACCCCCGCCTGGCACTTCACCCCCTAAAGCCCTCCCATGCGCCCTGGGCTCTGATGCGGGTCCCATCCCCGCGGGGCACATGAGCCCTGCACGCCCGGCCCCTGCCGCCCCCCGGACCACATCACCCGTGCCCCCGAGGCCCATGCGCTGCTCAGCAGGCTGCAGTGTCCAGCCTGTCCCTCAGGCCCCCGTCCCTTTGCAGAGGCGGTCCTCTCTGCCTTTCCAGGATGACGTTTCATCTGGCAAATCTCCTTCCCCATGTGTTTCTTCCGTGTTCAGCTTCCACAGTCTCTGTCTGTGGTTCACATTCCTGGGTCCCAGCACTCATCATGGTTCCTCGGAGCCGTTGATTTCCTGGTCTGTCTGTGCCGCGCTCTCCCAAAGGGTGAGCCTTTCACCCTGCACGTGGCTCTGGCCCCAGGCCTGACAGGGCACCGGGCACGCAGTGCTCTCTGGGTGTGCCTTTCCTGGGTGGATGGAGGTGTGGGCACTGGGGGCTGCAGCCCCAGCCCAGATGCTCCGCGGGGAGCCCTGCGCCGGCTCCTCCAGCTGTGGTGGATGGACCCGGGGCTGGGGGGCTGGAGGGGGGCTGGAAATGCGTCCGAGAGCCTCTGAGGACACGGCTCCACCCCCACCCGCCCAGGAGAGCTCCCGGGGGCGGTACAGCCCCCACCTGGCTCCTCCGGCTGTGGCGGCTGGACCCGGGGCTGGGGGGCTGGAAATGCGTCCGAGAGCCTCTGAGGACACGGCCCCACGCCCACCGCCCAGGAGAGCTCCCGGGGGCGGCACAGCCCCCACCTGGGCTTTCAGGTGAACCGAGGGTGCTTTTGTGTGGCTTGTCTTGGCCACGCCCACAGCTGGCTCCTCCGTCTTCAGAGGGTCTGCCCTGTGGCCAGCAGAGCAGGAAGACCACCCTCCTCCCGTGGAGCCCCAGACCCAGAAGGGTCACATTTCAAGGCCTCCTGCAGCATCCAGGCAGAAAGGACCAGTGGGAAAGGGGTGGCCCTTTCCCAGGCCCCGGGGGCCCCCCACCTCCCAGACCAGACCTGCCGGTCCACTCCTGCTGCCTGTGGGGGGTGGGGTGGGGGTGCCCGTCCTCAGCCCCGACCTCAGTTTCAGGCTGCTCTGACCCTGGCCACGCGGGGCCCACCTCCATGGGGAATCACATCACAAAGGTTTCTGCACGATGCTCTCGGCATCACCAGGCCAGAAGCCTCTGGTCATCACTGGGGGCACAATCGATGCTCTTGTCCAGCTCTGAGTGACCGTCAGTTCTCTCCCTGGCTCTTTGCTAAGTAGGTGTCATTGAGAACAGTTACCTCGTGCGAAGCTGGCCGCCGGCCTGGAGTCCGCGGCTTCCTCCAGCTGCTCTGCTCTCAGTCAGCCCCCAGCGCGGCCCGCGGTACAAGGAAGGGTCTTCCCGCCCTGTTTTTCAGCCAACATGGCAGTTCCACCGATCAGAAAAGAAAGCCAAGCCTTGTGCCCAGGCTCTAAAAGAAGGGCCGGGGCAGCCTGGGCGCTGGCTGACTCTGAGCAAATGGGGCAAACGGGCTGGTGTCAGGCCAACTAGGTTTCCAGTTCTGGCTGCCGGCTGGGTGACGTTGGACAAATTGACTCACCCTCTCTGAGGCTCGTTTCTGCATCTGTAGGATGGGATGGTAAGAGTACCATCAGGTAGGGCTGTTAAAAGGATTATATGAGATGAGGCAGAAGAAATGGGATTAATATAGCATGTCACACCGAAGAGGTTCAAGAAGTGATGATTATCATTGCTGTTATGATGTTACCATTAGGAATCCCAGAGCTACACAGTCGAGCCTAGATATCAGCGCTGGTACCGGCGGGTATAACAGCCCCAGCCATACGTGGCCACCCCGTGTGCGCTGCGCCCAGTCGCTCAGTCACATACAACTCTCTGCGACCCCACGGACTGTAGCCCGCCAGGCTCCTCTGTCCGTGGGGCTCTCTAGACAGGAACGCGGGAGCGGGCTGCCACTTCCCCCTCCAGGGGCCAGTCCTGACTCGGGGATCCAGCGCGCGTCTCGCGTCTCCAGCGCTGGCAGGTGGATTCCTCACCACTGCACCGCCTAACAAAGCACGTGAGGCCCCTCTAGAGCAGGTGAAATGCTGAGACTAAACCGAGCTGTGCTCTAAGCACGCTGCTGCTGCTGCTGAGTCGCTTCAGTCGTGTCCAGCTCTGAGCGACCCCATAGACAGCAGCCCCCCAGGCTCCCCCGTCCCTGGGATTCTCCAGGTAAGAACACTGGAGCGGGGTGCCAGTGCCTTCTCCAGTGCAGGAAAGTGAAAAGTGAAAGTGAAGTCACTCAGTCGTATCCGACTCCTAGCGACCCCATGGACTGCAGCCCACCAGGCTCCTCCATCCATGGGATTTTCCAGACAAGAGTACTGGAGTGGGTTGCTAGCGCCTTCTCCGATGCTCTAAGCACATTGGATTTCAAAAACTCAGTGTAAAAAAAGAGGGTGTAAAGTACCTCATTAATACCTTATACAATATTGATTACATTTTGCAATAATGTTTGGATATATTGGGTTAAATGAAATATATTATTAAAGTTACTTGCACTTTTTTTCCTTTTTTAAAAGTGGCTATTACTAGAAAATTCTAGACTACACACGCGGCTCGGGTTCTGTGTCTCTCGCACCGCACTGTCCTGCGAGTTGCTTTCAAAGATGTCGCATCAAACAGCCAAGAGGCAGGAACAGCAACGAAAAGCAAGCAGCGAACAAAACCGCTAAGGATGCCAGTTTTGAATTTTATCTCTTTAAAAATCAACAACAAACAAGCCACATGTATGCACCATGAACACTCCTCACATCACCTTTCCTCTCCTCCCAGTTTTCTCGCAGCCGAGCTGCTTCAAGTCTTTCATTTGCCGCATCCCTGCGTCCACTGCCAAGCGCACAGGCACCCTCTCTCCATGTCAGCCCTCAGGACATTTGTTTTCTCTCCACCTGCTCCGCCAGCTCTCTTCCCGGGCCCTGCATGTGCTCCACTCCCCCGGCCCCCGCTCCTAAGGTAAGAAAAAGCCTGACCTTTTTCTAACTATTCTCTGAATTAGCATCTCCAAGGAACTCATCACTGGACTTGGCAGCTGCTCCAAGGGTGGTGGGGGGGACAGACTACCATTAACCAAGGTCACAAAAGACTGATGGAGAAACCCCATTGCCAGAGGGTGAACGGACGACAGTCTTTGTTGGGGGTATTGTATGCACTCTCTGCAGCCCGAGGAACGCTGACCCTAGGTCCATATTGTCTGTGGATTAGGGTCACTGAAAGAACGAAGTAGTGAATTTGATCTCCAAACCAGAACCAAGAAGTCTGTGAGAGAGAGAGACTGCATCAGAACCAAGGGAAAGACTGGTGGACACTCTGTGTAGCTTCACCGAGGCCAGGCTGCTGGCCTCGCTCACTGGGCCAGGGCTGGATAAACATGGCAACTTCTTGTTTGGCTTTCTCTTTTTCCAGGCTCCAAGAGAAATCCTGCAGTTTCAATTGTAAGGTTCCTCCAGCCTTGACGAGAGAATTTGATCTGGTTTCAGTCAGTGACATGTCGACTTCTCCTCCCAAGAGAACAGCCTGCTCGCTCCGACTTGATTTCAGGGTTCACCCGTGTCCTTGGCCTTGGCTACATCCTTCGAAAACTCATTTGTTGCAGTCCCAACCCCCAGCGCTTCAGAATGTGACCTTATTTGGACGAAGGGCCTTTGCAGATGGGGTAGGTCGAGGTAAAGTCGTACTGGAGCAGGCAGGCCCGTAATCCAACGTGACTGGTGTCTTTTTAAACTTCCTTATTTCTGTGGCTTTGTGGGTCTTGGCTGCAGCACGTGGGACCTTTTCTTCAGGCGTGGCGCGTGGGATCTAGCTCCCCAACTAGGGATCGGACCCAGGCGCCCGCCTTGGGAGGGCGGTCTCACCACTGGACGACCAGGGAGGCCCCTGTTGGCGTCTTTACAAGACGGGAGTGTGTGGAGACAGACACAGAGGGGGACACCGCGTGAAGACTGCAGCTTGTTGCCGGAAGCCAGGGAAGTTCCGGGAGCTGGCAGAGAGGCCTGGAGCACAGCCTTCCCTAGCGCCTTCCGAGGAAGCGAGGCCTGCAGACACCTCTGAAATTGTGAGGCGATACATTTCTGTGGTTTAAGCTGTTCTGGGTTTGGTGCTTTGTAGTGGCCGCCTTAGGGAACGAATCCAGCCATCCCCCCTTTACAGGGGGCCAGTGTTGCTGCCGTTGTGGGGAAATGCTTCCTAATTTCACTCTTGGGAGAAAAAAACTTAATAAGGCGTTGGGCATAATCTGTCATCATGCATCTGTACTAATCACATCGTTAGTGTCACGAACAAAATCTTTTTAAATAAAGCTTTGGCATTCCTGGCTTTATTTATTATGGGGGAACTTTATCAATTTCTTTAAAGAAACTTGTTTTATTATGCACTCATCTTATTTTGAGAACTGATATAAGAAATTGTCAATAAAAGGATCCCTTCTTGTGTTTGAGAATGACATGTCAATTGAGGTTTTGTCCCGTGTTACTCAAGGGCTGAATCAAAGCCCCCGTGACAGCCGCTCAGAGCCAAGAATCAGCTGGAGTTTTGTTTATTTTCACCCCCAATTAACTTGTATACAATGAAATATACATGGTGTAAATACTTTAGTTGTTTTCAGACGACAAGGAAGCTTGGGTTCCATTACTGTAACTTCACGCAGCCCAGGATTCTCGGAACGTTTTCTGCCCTGACCTCTGTTTCACATTTCCCTCTCAGCCTGGGATTCTCAGCACGTTTTTTTCCCGCCGATCTCTTTTCACACTTCCCTCTTCTTTTTTGCTTCGTGATTGCTTGTTATATTGTTCCCTCAATATGAAAATAAACCACCTCAATTCCCTTTTGGAAGTAAGCAGGACAAGAATCAACAAATTGCAATTAAGATAAAACATCCAAACCAATGATGTTTGGGGAGATGAGAAAGAGGAGGTAGTTATACCACAAGCCTGGTCTTAAAAAAACCAAACACAAGCAAAGCAGAAACCAGAACGGGCCTCGGCCGCCCGACAAGCACCGCAGGCATACGGCGGAAAGCGATGAATTGAAGAGTGGAGGGGCGGGTCCCGGGAACCCCCAGGAACTGCGAGCTGACACGGGGCCTGCCGCTGGCAGCGTCGCTGCGAGCTTTCACGTCTCTGCTAAGCGCAGGGCCAAGCCTTCTACGGGGACCCGAGTTAATCGTCTTTCGTGCTCCTTTCTGCGGCTGGAACAAACAGCAAGCCTGCTCCAGGAGCTTCACAAGTAGTGGGGTTCCACACCCCGTTAACACCGTATGCTGTTCCCATCTGGGCCTGGTCTGGGGTCCCCGTGGCAGGAGCGGGCCGACCGTGCCCGGCCCTGGGGTCACAGTGTGGCCGGAAAGGCAGAGGCAGGCCCAGCTCCCAGCGGTGGGGTCCTCGCTGCGCCCGCCCCAGGCCCCCTGCTCCTCAGCAGAGGGTCTTTTCAAGCCGGCCACCAGGTTTGGAGCTCCAGAGTGACTGGGGGGTGGGGAGGAGCCCCCTCGGGTGTTCTGGGGTCCACACCGGATCGGAGTGGCCCAGGGCCCTGCTGGGGAGGGGCTGTCTGATGCTTCAGCTGCTCCTGAGCCCTAACAAGGACAGAGTCAGGCTGTGGGAATTGGCGACCCACTCCAGTGTTCTTGCCTGGAGAATCCCGTGGACAGAGGAGCCTGGCGGGCAACAGCCCACGGGGTCGCAAAGAGTCAGACACACCGAGCGGCCGACACAGCTGGCCTTGAGGGGGTAGAAAAGGGCTGGCTTCAGCGGAGCCACCAGCTAAGGAGACTGACCTCTAGCTGGCTTATCTGGGAAACAGGGGTGTCAGTATCGGGGAGAATGAAGCCTCGTGCAGGCTTCCTCTGACCATGAATCGGGGACGTGAGCGTGCTCGCTGGGTTTGACCAGAATGAGGGAGCTTGTGTTCCTCGGGGCTCTCTCTCTCCAGCCCCAAATGATGGAGGAAGAATCCTCAGGGAGAGAGTGGAGACATAGACCTGCTTCCCCAGGGATGCCCCCTCATAAGCTGCTTTATGGAATTCTGTTTGTTTGTTTCCTGTTTGCTGGGTCTCTGGGTGCTTTCTCGGGCTTTCTGTGGTTGCGGCGAGTGGGCCGCCCGGGGCTGGAGTGGGCGGGCTTCTCATTTCGGCTCCCCTGACTGCAGAGCATGGGCTCCAGACGTGCGGGTTTCGGGAGTCGTGGTGCCTGGGCTAAGCTGCTCAGAGTCAACGTGGGATCGTCCCAGACCAGGGATGGAGCCGGTGTCCCCTTACTACATGCCAGGTGGCGACGTAAGTATTACAATTACACCCATTTTGCAGCAAAGAATGTGAAGTTTAGAATGCGCTCTGGGCAAGGACTTCCCTGGGGGTCCAGTGGTTAAGCACCCGCACTTCCACGGCAGGAGGCGCTGATTTGATCACTAGTCAGGGAACTTTGGTCCCACAAGCTGCAAGGTGCAGATAAAAACAAAAACAGGTAATTTGCCCAGGGTCTCGGTAGTATGATTTATGATTCGTAGGATTTAGTTAGGGCTTCGCTGGTGGCCCAGCGGTAAAGAATCCACGTGAAATGCAGGAGACGCGGGCTCGTTCCCTGGGTCAGGAAGATCCCCTGGAGGACGAAATGGCAACCCACTCCAGTACTCTTGCCTGAGAAATCCCATGGACAGAGGAGCCTCGTGGGCTATAGTCCACGGGGTCACAGAGGGTCAGACACGACTTCACCACCACCAGCTTTCCGCAGGGCCAGGCTTCACTAATAAAGCATTGCAGATGCCACTGTCTGTAAGAACTTCCACTCGGAGGCTGTTTCTTGGCCTGGAGCAGACGTCCTGACATCAGCTCCCGCTCCCTGGCTCCAGGGGCCCGTCCGAGCGCACACCAGACGCACACTGGGCTCGGGGACAGCCCCGGGAGTGGATGACAGAGCCTCCGTCACCGTGAGCTGGACCCAGCGAAGATGTGCGGGGCAGAGGGGACCGCAATGCCCCGTCCACACTTGGCATTAAACGGAAGCCTCGTCTGCATCGCTGGCTTACCTTAAGTTACAGTGACAAATCTTCTGAAGTCCCTGTTTTAACTTTCATACCAGCTCCAAATGGGCAGCTCAACAGCACTGACCCAGCACACCCAGGAATCTTGCCTTCAAGCAGACAAGCGTCACCTACAGGAATGAAAACAAGACTCTCGTCTCAGAGATACTCTTGCAGCCTCTTTGCAAAGGCCACGGGTCGCTGTCTCCAGCTTTTCACAAGAAAACCCAAGAAACACACTCCTTTGTGTGGTATCAGTTTGTGTCAAATGCATTTTAAGACTCACAAGTGGGTTCTCATCAGACATCTCTGCTTGCACCTACGGCACTTGGAGCGTTTTATAGCTGCTCCTTTACAGACGGGAATATCAAGGCCGAGGGGTGTTCACTGCCTCAGGCTCTTCCTGCAAATCGAGCCAGCGAGGAGGTCACCACCTCCCCGCTTCCGGTTCACCCATGAGTTGTGCAAGGACCCCCCTCGGCCCTGGGGGGCTGGACAGTGTTCCTTTGTCTTTGCTCCCCGGCCGTGCCTGGGACGTGGACCTCAATATGCACTCAGATACAATGTCCGCACCTCGTTGCCGTGGCTCTGTCTTCAAACCTGCAGCCCTGTGGCATCCAAACCATGGTAAGTGTTTTCCTGTGATGGTGTGCGGGAGATGAGCAGGTCGAATTTTCTCTCTCTTCAGCCAGCACAGATTCGGCATAAAACTCAGACCTCAAAAGCAAGTAACTACGCAACAGTTTTTCCAGAGAGGTACTAGAGTAAGAACTATTCATTCAGTCAAGCAGTGGTTTTTTTTTGTTTTTTTTTCAAAAAGATCTGGAAGTGGGCAGTTCTGGGAAATCACCTTTTCCGAAGCTTCATGATTGTCTTGGTATTTTGGTTGCAGCTAGGGGTGACGGGTTCCCTGGTGCCTCAGTCAGAAAGGCATCTGCCCGCATTGAGGGAGACCTGCGTTTGATCCCTGGGTTAGGAAGATCCCTGGAGAAGGAAATGGCAACCCACTCCGATATTCTTGCCTGGAGAATTCCATAGACAGGGGAGCCTGGTGGGCTACGTCCATGGGGTCGCAAAGAGTCGGGCACGACCGAACGACTAACACACCCTTAAAGGTGAGAAAGGTAAGCTGATTTTAACAGCGGGGGACTGATGCGGAAAACTCAGCCTCTGCACCAGTTCCAAATCAAATCTTGGAGACAGAGTTTTGGATGAAGTGGAAAAGAATAGCTTTATTTCTTTGCCAGGAGAAGGCGGACACAGAGGGCTCTTGCCTGTGAAAACTGTATTTCCCAACCTGGGAAGATCTGATGGTATTGCTACTGTTTTATAGCAGTAGTTCAAGGGCAAGGTTGTCGATAAGACTGAGGTGTGTGCAGGGCCTGCGCTCCTGAATCTGGTCTCAGATAGTCTTTTTTTTTCCCCCCAAACTGGGGATCTTGCCCCCTGCAGTTGGAAGCACAGGGTCCTAACCCCCGGACCACCAGGGAACTCCTTGATGAGATGCTCTGGTTCTTCCAATGCAGCCTCAGGGTGTCTTCTCTGGAATGAAGGATGCTGACCTCTTCCATTTGTTGGGGGTCTTAGTTCTGCAGAGGAGCTCAGAGATGCTGTTAGGTGTGTCCCTGGAGACAGATGGAGAAGCTCTATACAGTCAGCAAAAACAAGACCAGGAGCGGACTGTGGCTCAGATCATGAACTCCTTATTGCCAAATTCAGACGGAAACTGAAGAAAGTGGGGAAAACCACTAGACCATTCAGGTATGACCTAAATCAAATCCCTTATGATTATACAGTGGAAGTGAGAAATAGATTTAAGGGACTAGATCTAATAGACAGAGTGCCTGACGAACTATGGACGGAGGTTCGTGACATTGTACAGGAGACAGGGATCAAGACCATCCCCATGGAAAAGAAATTCAAAAAAGCAAAATGGCTGTCTGGGGAGGCCTTACAAATAGCTGTGAAAAGAACAGAAATGAAAAGCAAAGGAGAAAAGGAAAGATATAAGCATCTGAATGCAGAGATCCAAAGAATAGCAAGAAGAGATAAGAAAGCCTTCTTCAGCGATCAATGCAAAGAAATAGAGGAAAACAACAGAATGGGGAAGACTAGAGATCTCTTCAAGAAAATTAGAGATACCAAGGGAACATTTCATGCAAAGATGCGCTCGATAAAGGACAGAAATGGTCTGGACCTAACAGAAGCAGAAGATATTAAGAACAGGTGGCAAGAATACACAGAAGAACTGTACAAAAAAGAGCTTCACGACCCAGATAATCACGATAGTGTGATCACTCACCTAGGGCTAGACATCCTAGAATGTGAAGTCAAGTGGGCCTTAGAAAACATCACTACAAACAAAGCTAGTAGAGGTGATGGAATTCCAGTGGAGCTATTTCAAATCCTGAAAGATGATGCTGTGAAAGTGCTGCACTCAATGTGCCAGCAAATTTTGAAAACTCAGCAGTGGCCACAGGACTGGAAAAGGTCAGTTTTCATTCTAGTCCCAAAGAAAGGCAATGCCAAAGAATGCTCAAACTACCGCACAATTGCACTCATCTCACACGCTAGTAAAGTAATGCTCAAAATTCTCCAAGCCAGGCTTCAGCAATACGTGAACCGTGAACTTCGGTGTCCACAGTCCCGTGGGGCCCACTGCAGAACATCCCTAGATTTGGCTCAAGGCTCTACTGCTTTGTCATCTTGAAACTCTTAATCATTTTTCCAGCAAAGGATCTGGCACCGGGCTGTGGTAGGCGTATACCCAGTCCTAACCGAAGCAGACCATTTCTTAAATCCCTGTTATAGGACAAAATTCTTTTCAGTAACAGTCATGAAAAGAAATGAACAGTAACAATGGTCAGAAGAGAAGCACAGACTTGGACATTTTCAAATTGGACTTTGTGTGGATAACACACAAGTAAGATTTTAAAAAATTATTGTTGCAGCACACAGAAGGAAAAAAGCTCAACTGTTTATTCAACAGTTTTTATCTTTACCTAGCAGTTTGAACTAATGATGCTTTATGGAAATAACTGTCTAGTAAGTAATTATTCAGTAACGTTTTATTTTCTGGACCTGTTCTTTCATTTCTACAAAGAACAGATTTCAAAGACTTTATAGATCATATTTCAGTTCAGTGAGCTAAAATTTGCGCTTTCAGAATTACACTAGCACACCGCACTGTTTTACTTTGTCTCCTTTTGAGGTTAGGCGCACACACAAATTCCAAGTGGTCACAGCAGAATGAAGGCATTCACCTTCTGTGCTAGAGTTATTTACTTCAAAGCATTATTTCAAACTTTGGTTCAAACCCAACCACCTGGCTGGGGTTAGGAACTGTGTCCCAAGTATACACAAAGGACTTCAAGCCATCATGAACATAATCTTGAAAGGAACCTGAGTGGCTGCCCGACAAGGGTCCCAAATTGGGATCAATCGCACAAGCCGGGGCAGTGGGAGCTCTCCCAGTTAACCGCCATGGAGAGCACAGGGTGCCGTGAGGGGCGAACAATAAAAGCGCCCTGATTTTGAGATTAGGATTAACCATGGAAACAGTAACAGACTTTATTTATTAATTTCTTTATTAATTTTAAGATTAATAATGGAGACAGTGACAGACTTTATTTATTAATTTCTTTATTAATTTTAAGATTAATAATGGAGACAGTGACAGACTTTATTTTTCTGGGCTCCAAAATCATTGCAGTTGGTGACTGCAGCCATGAAATTCAAAAACGCTTGCTCCCTGGAAGAACAGTTATGACCAACCTAGACAGCATATGAAAAAGCAGAGAGATTACTTTGCCAACAAAGGTCTGTGTAGTCAACGCTATGGTTTTCCAGTGGTCGTGTATGGATTTGAGAGTTGGACCATAAAGAAAGCTGAGTGCCGAAGAACTGATGCTTTTGAACTGTGGTGTTGGAGAAGACTCTTGAGAGTCCCTTGGACCGCAAGGAGATTCAACCAGTCCATCCTAAAGGAGATCAGTCCTGGGTGTTCATTGGAAGAACTGATGCTGAAGCTGAGACTCCAATACTTTGGCCACCTGATGCAAAGAGCTGACTCATTTGAAAAGCCCCTGGGGCTGGGAGGGATTGAAGGAGGGAGGAGAAGGGGATGAAGGAAGATGAGATGGTTGGATGGCATCATGTACTCGATGGACATGAGTTTGAGCAAGCTCTGGGAGCTGGCAATGGACAAGGAGGCCTGGCACGCTGCATGCAGCCCATGGGGTCACAAAGAGTCAGACAGGACTGAGCGACTGAACTGACTGACTAAATTTTTAGATAAGACATAATGTATTAAAATGCAACAATAACCATAGCAATTGTATAGAAATGAGGCCCCCAAAAAACTGTCTTTGAAGCATATTTATCACTGATAATGTTTAGTACTGCTGACACATGGTGGTAATAAAAAAGCATATTTCATTACTGTTTTTAAATTCTCCACAGAGGGTATACCCCCTGACTGCTTGCATCTGGGAAGGCATACACCACTATCAGGAAATGCCCTTTTTATTTTGCCATCAAAAGTCACAAAATTTTTTAACAGGAACAATAGCCCAGAATTGCTAAGGGTTCAGGGCTGCCAATAGAAATACAATCTCTGGGCAGGACAACATGGCAAAATGTCAAAAGTGCAAATCCTTTGACCTAGAAATTTTGCTTCAAGGGTTTTAATCTAAATAGCTGGTCATGGGTGTATTTAAAGATTTAGCAGTAAAGATACTCATCACAGTATCCCTTTTAATAATGACACAAAATAAATTGGTTGAATAAATCACGTACATCCATGCATTTAAAAGTGTGGCAACCATTTTTTTAAATGTTATGAAGAACATTTAATGCTATGGGAAAACTTTTCTAACATATTCTTAAGTGAAACAATCAGGTTATAAAATACAATATATTTCCCTCTTTTTTAAAATAAGAATATGCATATTATGAGGACTTGCTACCCACTTCCCAGCTGGAGCACAAAAACAGTTTACATTTTCTTTTATAACCAGATTATACTGATTCCAGCCTCCTCAACACAAAGATCACCGGAAATCCACTCTTCCGGTTCTGGTCCAAGGTCGTTTTGGGAAGAGCGCAGGGATGATGGGCAGGGTCACAAATCCCACCTGCACGCTGCTCCTCCGGCAGCGTCCTCTGCTGCAGGAAGTCCGGCTTTCAAGCCGGGCAGCTCACCCCCAGCAGCTGTTTGGGGAAGTAGCTCTCTTTTCTAAGCTGCTGGCTCCAAACAGGACCCTCCCGCCCCCGCCCCGACAACTGCCCGCCCTCCTTCCTTAGCTGCTCCATCTGCCTAAATCCAAGCTCAGGTGTTTAGCAAGGCTTTGCTGAGTGCCAGGGGAAGAACGCAGAGTCAAGAGCAGCGGACGCCTTGGCAGCTAAGGGCTCCGCACCCCACTGGGATTCAAGGGTTCCAAGCCCCCCTCGGAGTCTATGCTTAGAGCCCGGGAGGCCCCAAGGCAGACAGCACCCCAACCTCCTGCCAGCCCTAACGGAGTCAGGCGGCCCCTCCTTGGTGTGACGGCTGACCCCCCTACCCCCAGCCTGATCTCTGAGAGAGGCTCTCCTCCCTTCAGGGGGTACACCCCGTGCACCCCCACCCACCCGCAGACTCACACCCCCACGTGCCCAGGGGCGCACGGGCTGTAGTCTGACCTCTCTGACCCAGAAAAAGCAAAACCAGCAGTTGTCAGCGCATCTCCAAAGCCAGTTACGTACCGGTACACAGCACAAGGAAGAGAACATGGGCTATCCACCCGGACCTGTCCTTTAAATAATGTCGCTTCTCCACCGCATGAAGGGCCAAAGAATATCGTTGTTTCCATTAGTAGCCATGTCACTCAACACAGCCACGGTCAAGTTCACGGCGACCTTGTCTTCTTTTTTTTTGAACTGTTCATTTTGTATTGGGGTTTAGCAGATTAACAATGTCGTGGTACTTTCAGTGAACAGAGAGGCGAAGGCCCTCAGCGGGCCGCGCGCGGGCTCCCATCCTCCCCAGACTCCCCGCCCTTCCAGGCTGCCGCGGGCGCTGAGGGAGCCCCGCGCGCCCTAAAGCGGTGGAGGCCTGGTCTGTTCTCTCAGCAGCCTCGGTAGCTCCCAGTGTTAGCCACTCAGTCGTGTGCAACTCTTTGCGACCTCGTGGACTGCAGCACGCCAGGCTCCTCTGTCCATGGGATTCTCCTAGCAAGAATACTGGAGTGGGTTGCCATTTCCTTCTCCAGGGGATCTCCCCGACCCGGGGATCAAACCCAGGTCTCCTGCATTGCTGGCAGATTCTTTACCGTTTGAGCTCCTGGGAATTCTAGTGTCTTTACATTTGTGTAATAATGAGCCCAGACTGGGACTTTTTCCTAAAAATATTAGTGAAGTCTGCTCCAAAGCCGAAATGATGTGTCCACCCCCAGAAACTAGGAATTTCCACCAGATTTCAAATGTGACTACTCCAGTTACAAACCTCCACGAGGAAGGGGGCAGCCCGGCTGTCACCCTACCACGGGCTGTGTGAGCCTGCCTGTGCTGCCAGATGAAAACTGTCACTCACCCTCTGCCTAACCCGGATCAAGTCACTAACCGATGCCGTCACTGACACTTAACATCCCCGGAAAGGAGCTCAGGGTGGAGAGCAGACACGAGGCGCTCTGTGCTCTGGGAGAAGCCAGCAGGACAGGCCTCCAGACAGATTTTCAGGAGAAGATCTTATGAGCCCAAGTTCATGCATCTCCTGGCATCTAGAAAAGCACTGAAATCATCAACAGTGCCGTCTGTTCCTGGGGACCAGCAGCAAGCCTCTGCCGAGGCGGGCACTTGACTGCAGGCCCTCCGCCTTCACTGCACTCACGCATAACACTGGCCTTCCCCCACCTCTTTGGAGCTGGTACCTCGGAGCCATCTGACATGCTGACCCCGGGACTGGAGTCCTCATTTTGCCCCCAAATGAAACAACTCACAGCTCTCAGCCTGTGCCTCTTCCTCAGTGGACATTCTATGTGTGTGCACTTGTGTCTTGCGTGTGCAGGAGATGGCAGCCCACTCCAGTACTCTTGCCTGGAGAATCCCATGGACGGAGGAGCCTAGTAGGCTACAGTCCATAGGGTCTCGAAGAGTTGGACACGACTGAGTGATTTCACTTCACTTCACTTCACTTCAAGACTGGCAGCTGTACAGAGTCACAAATGGTGGCTGAATCGGAGTAAAGAGGTAGTGGGCTGTGTTAGTTTTGTTTGCTTTGGGGAGTTTCTCTTTGCTTGGATTTTTAAGATCCATCTGAAAGAGGAGAAGGCACACAGCACCCATGGAAAGCTGGCCATCAGGGACTTCTTTGTTGGTTTTGAGAGCCTAATCCCTAATATTTTATTTTCTCTTCCCTTGATCTTTCCCATAAAAGACAAAGCCCCACATGTCTGATTAGTTAAGGCTTTCAGTTCATCAGATTTTATTAGGTATTTTTGAAGTTTCATCCACAGTTGTCCTAAGCTGGCCTGATGCAGAATGGCAGGTGTGGCCCCTCTGATCACAGACAAGAGCCTGGTGAAAAGGGCGAACTGAAACACAAAGGCGTTCATTTAAATCGAGGTGATCCAAAATTGGGCGAGAATGTTTCAAAAAAAAACATTTGAGCAAATAGTGAATTGAAATGAGTGGTGTTTCTTTAAAACTACATGGGCCTCCCAGATGACGCCCAAAGAATTCGCCTGCCCACGCAGGAGACATAAGGGACTTGGGCTCAATCCCTGGGTCAGGAAGATCCCCTGGAGGAGGAGATGGCAAGCATTCCAGTACTCTTGCCAGGAAATCCCGTGGACAGAGGGGCCTGGAAGCTACAGTCCATGGGGTCACCAAGAGGTGGACATGACTGAACATACACACGTGCGTTTAAAACTACACAGCGAGTTTTGGAACCACAGGGTCACCTTGATTATCTTGTCTGCAGTTCACTCTTTGGACTCAAATCTGATTTTTTAAAAAATATTAATTTTGAACCTTTAAAGCAATTGTTTTCCTCTAAGCTTGAACAGTTTCCCATCTGTCAGGTGGCAAATGGGCTGGTGCTTTTTTAAACACTTTTTTATTTCAAATTACCAAAGTCATACATATTCATTGACAAAAATATGATAAATACAGAAGAACTCAAAGAAAAACAGTCATCCATAATTTCACCATGCTGCTTATGAAAAAACTGCTCATTTGAGGTGTTTACTTTCAGCCTAACACACACACACACATACAGAGAGAACTACACGTGAGCACACCTACCCAGGCCCATTCACAGACATACAGTAATAGAATCAGTCTGGGCACCCTGCTTTATGATCATTACAAAAGCCCCTGATCCTGGGAAAGACTGATGGCAGGAGGAGAAGGGGGCGACAGAGGATGAGATGGCTGGATGGCATCACCAACTCAATGGACATCGGTTCAGTCGCTCAGTTGTGTCCGACTCTGTGTGACCCCATGGACTGCAGCACACCAGGCCTCCCTGTCCATCACCAACTCCTGAAGCTTGCTCAGACTCTTGCCCATCGAGTTGGTGATGCCATCCAGCCCTCTTATCATCTGTTGTCCCCTTCTCCTCCTGCCTTCAATCCTTCCCACATGAGGGTCTTTTCCAATGAGTCAGCTCTTCACCTCAGATGGCCAAAGTATTGAAGTTTCAGCTTTAGCAATATGTTGTAAACACTTTAAATACTCTTAGATATTCTTAAGATAGTCTTAGCTAATGTCTTTTAGTTTTGTTTTTTTTTTCATATAGGTATAGTCCCCAGGTTATACAGCTCTGCGGGAGCTGCTCCTTGCACTCAGCAGAAAGCAGGCCTTCCTGACCTGTAAGGGCATCTGAGCGGGGACTTTGAGCCCTGGAGGGAGATTGGTCCAGATGATCTCAAAGGCCTCCTCCAACCTCGAGACTCTGTGTTTCCCCCCGACCCCCTCCAAATGCCACCTTGGAAGTCAGGGCATCACTCACCCTGTTAGCTGAAAACACTGTTTCTATGAGGTGTCACCAAGGCTGCCTGACATCCAAGTTTATTCCAGCTTCTTCACTTACCATTTTTGTGATCTTGGGCAAATTAACAAACCCCTCTGCTTCGGTTTCTTCATCTATTAAAATGAGGATATACTGCTATTTATTATCGTGTGGATAAAGTGTGCTAACGTGTGCTCAATAATTACTATTTGAAGGAACGTGTCTGTTTTCCCCTCTAGACTGTGTGTGTAGACCACGTTTCATCTTTGTGTCTTTAGTGCAGAGAAAGATTGCTCTGGAACTTTCAGCTACGAACATTCTCCTCTGTCTTCCTCTTGCAAGCAGAAGACGTGTATACATAATAAGCTATGCAGGCGTATGGAGTGTGGGGAAAAAGGAAACGTCCAGTGGAACACCGGAGTCAGTAGAGCTCCAGCTAGACAACAGTTTCGTGCAGAAGGTCATGATTTGTATCACACAGGACTTTCACATAGCAACTCAAACATCAGCACAGGTCCTTGAACCAACATTTTAAATAGAGGGGCAGCTTACAAATATGAACTTATTGACTGATGTGGGTGTAACAAAGTAAATAACAAAAACATAAAATACAATAAATGGATTCATTTATTTCTATAATGTATTTGTCATACTTTAAAATATCAGTTTATTGTCGTCTATAAAACAGCATATGATAAAAAACTAATAAAGTATCCACGACATTTTAATCTTCACACATAAACAGTTTGTATTCATAAGCATCCTTCTCGCTGCAGGCGGAATCTTTGCAAGGGCGAGTAGCAAACAGGTGTCTCTGACATCAAGGGTTGGCCCTGAAGCTCCTCCGTCACCTGCGAATGGAGAATCATGGAACCATTCCTGTGCCCTGGAGCAACAGTGCTCAATCTCAGCTGCACATGGGGTCACTTCGGGAGCTTTAAAACCCGAATATCTAGCTGATTCAAAGGTGCCGTCGCACTGGAGAAGCACTGGCCCAGGGCACCCTCACCCTCAGGCTCTGGCAAGGGAGGGGCCCTCCTTAGCAAGGGGCCCACAGAGGCCTGTCTTTCTGTGCTGTGTGGTCCTTAGGGCCCTTCAGAGACAGGGCCTGGTCACAAGAGAGACATCTTTTGGACAAGCGGCTGCCACATCAGCTGCTTACAGGGCCTTCTATGGATAACGCAAAAAAGATGGAATTAATGGAAATAGTTGTTCTGTTAAATGGGCAAGAATATTCAGTTCAATTCAGTTTAGTTGCTTCGTTGTGTCCGACTCTTTGCGACCCCAGGGACTGCAGCACGCCAGGCCTCCCTGTCCATCACCAACTCCTGGAGTTCACGCAAACTCACATCCATACAGCCATCTCATCCTCTGTCGTCTCCTTCTCCTCCTGCCTTCAATCTTCCCCAGCATCAGAGTCTTTTCCAATGAGTCAGCTCTTCTCATCAGGTGGCCAAAGTATTGGACTTTCAGCTTCAGCATCAGTCCTTCCAAAGAAATCCCAGGGCTGATCTCCTTTGGGATGGACTGGTTGGATCTCCTTGCAGTCCAAGGGACTCTCAAGAGTCTCTTCCAACACCACAGTTCAAAAGCATCCATTCTCCGGTGCTCAGCTTTCTTTATAGTCCAACTCTCACATCCATACATGACTCCTGGAAAAACCATAGGTTTGACTAGACTCTTTGTCAGCAAAGTAATGTGTCTGCTTTTTAATATGCTGTCTAGGTTGGTCATAACTTTTCTTCCAAGGAGCAAGCATCTTTTAATTTCATGGCTGCAATCACCATCTGCAGAGATTTTGGAGCCCCACAAAATAAAGTCTGCCACTGTTTCCACTGTTTCCCCATCTATTTGCCACAAAGTAATGGGACCAGATGCCATGATCTTAGTTTTCTGAATGTTGAGTTTTAAGCCAATCTTTTCAAACTTTCTCACTTTCAAACTCTTTCACTTTCATCAAGAGACTCTGGTTTTTCTTTGCTTTCTGCTATAAGGGTGGTGTCATCTGTGTATCTGAGGTGATTGATATTTCTCCCACCAATCTTGATCCCAGCTTATGCTTCATCCAGCCCAGCGTTTCTCATGATGTACTGTGCGTATAAGTTAAATAAGCAGGGTGACAATATACAGCCTTGACGTACTCCTTTTCCTATTTGGAACCAGTCTGTTGTTCCATGTCCAGCTCTAACTGTTGCTTCCTGACCTGCATACAGGTTTCTCAAGAGACAGGTCAGGTGGCCTGGTATTCCCATCTCTTTCAGAATTTTCCACAGTTTATTCTGATCCACACAGTCAAAGGCTTTGGCATAGTCCATAAAGCAGAAATAGATGTTTTTCTGGAACTCTCTTGCTTTTTCCATGATCCAGCGGATGTTGGCAATTTGATCTCTGGTTCCTCTGCCTTTTCTAAATCCAGCTTGAACATCTGGAAGTTCACGGTTCACGTACTGCTGAAGCCTGGCTCGGAGAATTTTGAGCATTACTTTACTAGCATGTGAGATGAGTGCAATTATGTGGTAATTTGAGCATTCTTTGGCATCGCCTTTCTTTGGGATTGGAATGAAAACGGACCTTTTCCAGTCCTGTTGCCACTGCCGAGTGTTCCAAATTTGCTGGCATATTGAGTGCAGCACTTTCACAGCATCATCTTTTAGGATTTGAAAGAGTTCTGCTGAATTCCATCACCTCCACTAGCTTTGTTCATAGTGATGCTTCCTAAGACCCACTTGACTTCACATTCCAGGATGTCTGGCTCTAGGTGAGTGATCACACCATCGTGATTATCTGGGTCATGAAGGACTTTTTGCATAGTTCTTCTGAGTATTTTTGCCTCCTCTTCTTAATATCTTCTGCTTCTGTTAGGTCCATACCATTTCTGTCCTTTATTGTGCCCATCTTTGCATAAAACGTTCCCTTGGTATCTCTAATTTTCTTGAAGTGATCTCTAGTATTTTCCATTCTATTGTTTTCCTCTATTGCTTTGCACTGATCACTGAGGAAGGCTTTCTTATCTCTCCTTGTTCTTATCTCTCCTGGCAAGAATATAGGGAGAGTTTTAAAATGCTGAAATACTTTAAAAGTGATTCTAATAAATCAACCTTTAAAAATCCACTGTTGCCTTTCTTTTTAGAGAGTTCTTTTAGAGATTCTGAAAAGATGTGATTCTGTGCTGTGGTCTAGCTGGCTCCCCTCAAGGGGCTTCTTTCCTAAAATCACTGCCACGGAGCAGCCTGGGAAGGAAACAGGAGTCCAGTTGCTTACAGCCGGTACCGGGCACAGATATGGGAGGCCGCTGGGCCATCCTTCTTGGCTTTGGTCCGAAAGGAGTCCTGCCCGGGAAACAAGCAGGGGAAGAATGACTTTGCAAACAGGAAGCTGTGGGGGTGTGACAGAAGGGAGACACGCGGGCTATGGGCCAATCACAGCGTAGCAGGGTTACGGGCCAATCACAGCGTGGCAGGGTTACGGGCCAATCACAGCGTGGCAGGGTTACAGGGCCAATCACAGCGTGGCAGGGGCCGGGAAGGGTTCTCCGATCATGGCTCTCCAGGGATAACACAGAGTAGGACGGGATATGTCGGCTTCCGCCTCACCCCATGAAAAACAGGGAAGGGTTCTGAAACAGACGATGCTTGAGGCTCCCTCCAGCTCAGATATTCTGGGAGATGGGACCTCTGAAAAGTCGGTTGCTGACTGGCCGCTGGGAGGGAGGGGCAAGGAGCTCGCTGTTGAGGGCATATTCCCTGCGCGGGTTTGGAGGCAACAGAGGAGGTTGGGTGGCACTTGGGGCATCAGGAGCCTCAGAGGGGAAGGCAGTCTGGGTTCTTGGCAGCTCTGTCCCTAGTTTTCCCTGAGACCTGGAAGCTGCCCCTCGGACTGTGAGGCAGATGGCGGCAGGACCCACGTCCTCACCCAGCTTGAAGGGCCTCACCCTTACCGTGGCGATGGCTAGCCGATGCGATGTGGAGCTTCTGCAGTGACCACTTCCTTCTTTGTTCTCATGCCGACTGCCCTTACCGCCTCTGGGGCTCTAAGAGAGGGCCCAAGTAGGGGATTTCTGGGCTTGTTTGACTCACCTCAGGAGCAAATCTGTCTCCTGCCATTGTTTTTCTCCTCCAAGGAATTCCACATCCTGACCAGAAGTTCTGAGGCACTTGGGTCCTATTTCTTGAGGGAGGCAGAGAACAAATCTGAACTATAAAAGCCACTATGTGAGAATGGAATAGACTTTGGTGTGTCCCTTTCTTCCGTCTCTGATAGTAGCAGCAAGAGATGCTTTATGCGAAAGACACAGTGGTTGCCTTCGATGAAGTCAGTCTCCAAAGGTTAGAGATGTGAGCCCCTTTGACTGGCCCTGAATAACTCATTCTGGCTCTATCATTTATGTGAGCTCCTCTAAGCGCTTCTGGAACTTATTTATTCTTTCAGCCTTTATTGGATTTCAAATGATAGAGTCAACCCCTGAGACTTGCGGTTGAGTCGTGCCCTCATCCATCAGCTGCAGACTCCAATTGGGAACTAACGTTCTCTGTAGAAAATTCTCTGCTGGGGTCCTTTCGCTGGCCCTGTCACTCAAAAGCTGTGACCGTGAGCAAAGTCCTCCCATCTCCCTGAGACTAGGTTTTCTATTGAGCAAACAAAAGTAGAAGCATCTAACAACCCCTAGCTCATGGGGTGGCTGTATTTTGAGGTTGTACTCATCATTGCATCTCCAGAGCCCCACGTGGGCCCTGACACATCACAAAAATCCAGTGAATGGCTGTCAGTAGAAGAGAAAAAGAAGCATTAGCGGCACTTCTGTACCAGCGGGAACTCTTGATGGCAAACAACAGAAACCAAGTCAAACTAGTTTAAACAAACACGGGGAGTTGCCAGCTCATATAACTGGGAAGTCCAGTGGTGGAGTTGTTTTTCGCCATGACTAGATTCCAAGGTCTCTAGGAAACTCTGAGAACATGAAACATTGGAGCAAAAACTATTTTTTTTTCTTGGTTTGGGGCCCACCTCTGCAGGGTCAGAGAGGAACAAGGTTTCTGTGTCAAAAGACACTTGGATTTTTCATCCTCCCCTCCCCTTGCAAGGTAATTGATCTTGGGTGAATCACTTTTTTTTAAGTCCTGGCTTTCAACTCTCTAGGATAGGATAAGGATATTTGCTTTGCATAGGATGGTCGAAAGATAGAAGAAAAGTGAAAATTTTCTACCTGCCTTAAATGTAACCTAAATGCAAGATGAATGACATGTATACTATCTTTGGTTTAAGTAAACATAAAAGCCTAATTTACTTTGCAGGAATTCATCTCCAGAAGCGTGTTCAGGATTACGTAAGCCTATTCTGGTGCTGGGTCCTCCCTGGTGGTTTAGTGGGGAATATGCCTGCCAACACAGGAGACACTGGTTTGATCCCTGCGTTGGGAAGATCCCCTGGAGAAGGAAATGGCAACCCACTCCAGTATTCTTGCCTGGAAAACCCCATGGACAGAAGAGCCTGGTGGGCTACAGCCATGGGGTTGCCACACAACCCAGACACAACTTAGTGACTAAACAACAGCAACAACAATTCCTGTGCTGACTTACACTCGGTATTTACTGACTGCTTTAGATGGATTATCTTATTTAATTCTTACCTAACTCTAGGTGATAGGCACTGGCATTAGTTCCATTATAAAGAGCAGGAAACTGGGGCTTCAGGCAAACAAGTAACTCTGCCAAAGAACACGGATAGCAGGTTGTGGAGGCAGGAGGCGACTGCTCAGGTCTGCCTGAGCCTCCTGCACGTGTCACACCTGGGGACGCAGCTTTTGTTCTCCACGTTCTCCTGGCCCGTCATGGCGTGGTGGGGCTGGAAGGGACTCAGAGAGTACAGAGCCCCATCTCACTGAGGCCCAGGGAAGCCAAGACTAAGCCTCAGCCTTCTGATTCCCATTCTCCATCTGCCAGAGGTAAGAGGAAGCCATAGGAATGCCAACCAAGGACGTATTGAAGGAGAGTTCACAGAATGGCTGGAGAACCAGGAGCAGGCAGGAGCGATACCTGAACTATGCTGCAGAGTTGGCCTGCGGGACCCCCCCTTCCCCCGCTGGCCAACACCAGACGCAACAGCTGGCACCGCAAAACTGCTAACACAGATACCAACGTAGCCCCTGGCCGAGGTCTCACATACACAGTAACACCATTCTCCAGCATCTTCTATGGTTCCTGCCTCCTTATTTTGCTAACTCTTCACTCAAAATCTGGTTAGGTACAAGTGATTGGTAGGTCCCATGTCATGCGCCCAGGTCCTAGCTGCAAGAGAGGCTGAAAGCAAGGGTCTGCTAATTTAGCTATTAGAGTGAGAAACACCCATGTCATCCAACAAGACTCAAAAAGATGGTGAGTTTCCCAGACCTTGAAAGGGGATTCAAGTCTCTGGTGGCCAGAACTAGGGTTCTTGAAATTCTGAATGGGAATAAATGCAGTCTCAGGAGCTGTTGACTCCCCCCAGTCCCTACCCTAGGAGTCAAGAAGCAAATGCCGTTGGTCCCCCTTCCCTGCCTCCGGGAGGTTGTGCCCTCCACCAAGCCCTTCCAAAGCCCACTCTCCTCAGCTCTCTGCTTTTTGCAAGGTGGGTGCAATCTGCAGCCTCTATACTGGGTCTCACTCACAGGCGTGTGGTACTGTATCATGTTGTAACATAAAAACAATACATAAAACCCGCAAGGATGGAGGCCTCCTTGAGCCCCCACTCTCTATTAGCAGCCTCAAGCTACGACTAGGGTGCATGTGGAGTCCACATCACCTCTGGAAGATGCTGGGGGCGGACTGCCTCTCTCCTGCTGCCCACGTAAGTCTTTCTCCTCTTGTCCTCCCCCAGACCTGACCCCCAAGGCAGTTACCCAGACATGGTTTGGAAAGGCAAGGGTTCCCCTTGTAAGTGTGCAGGGACCTCGCAGGACAGGAGCCCCCACCCCAAATACCCTCTACCTGCCTCCTGTCTGCAGAAAAACGTTAGCCTCCTAGGCCTTCCCCAAGCTCCAAAGAATACTTGTATTCAGAGAAGTGAGAAAAAGGAGGAGGAAAGGAAAACAGTAAAGCAAGACGAAGTAATAATAGTTTAAACAAAATCAAGGACCTTTGGTTCCTCCTCAAGGGCTACAGGTAATATTCTTGGCCATGCCCTGTGAGCTGGCAGATACGGGAAGCCCCACCAGGTGGAAGATGTCAACAGCATAGTGACAGCACAGAGACAGACCCCAGACCAGGTGGAACCCGGAGGCTGACGATTCCGGCTCTCGACTGCCTCACCACCAGAACCAGAGAGCGTCCATGAGCCGATCATGCCTCCCGCAAACCCCCTTCCTCACCCTGTCTTCACAAGCCTTTCCCTGAAAATTATCGAGGAGTTCAGGTCTTCTGAGCACTCACTGCCTGGATTCCTTGATTGTTACCCGCAATAAATGCTGTGCTTCCCTTGGGTCAGTAGATTGGTTTTACCGTGCAAGGCTGAGTGCCAAGTTTGGTTCAGTAACACCCGGATCGAGCTGTGAATTTCCCAAGAATTCAGCAGAGAGAGAGCACTTAGGCGGGAGAAAACCACACCTGTCGATCAGCTGATGGCTCTTCTGGCCCCGGTCTCTGGACTCCGCCTTGGCTAACGTCCTGGGGTGATAATCTGTGGCAGCTCAGCCTCCTGCTCCTTTGAAGACACGCGCTTTTGGGCACCTGATTTAAATATTTTAAACAGACTCGCTTATGTAGACTCGATGGTGTCAGAAGCCTCCATCATCTGATGTCCCGTTGTCACCAAGTTATCATCCTTTGTTGTAAACAGGTAAACTCAATAAAGCAGGGAAATGACTAGCCCTGTCCCCATCACGTGACTGGCTCGTGAAGGTGCAAAGATTAGTACCCGGGTTTCCTGACTCCCCAGCCAGAATTATTCTAGACTCAGAGATTTTGAGTCAGAAGGGACCCTAGGATCCCTCTCGTTTTATAGGTGAAAGCACCATGGCCGAGGTGGGTTAAATGACCCGGCACACATTGCTACAGCTGGTGAGGGGCCCAGAGGACACCAGTCAGGCAGGCACTGTGGCTTTGAGAATCACACAAACCAGGTTCAGATTCTGCCTTCACCTCATTGCCAACCAGCCCATCCCTCTGAAATGGGGACTGCGCTGTGCTAAGTCACTCAGCTACATCTGACTCTCTGCGATCCCATGGACTGTAGTCCACCAGGCTCCTCTGTCCATGGGATGCTCCAGGCAAGAAGACTGGAGTCAGTTGCCATTTCCTTCTCCAGGGGATCTTCCCGACCTAGGGAGGGTCAGTCTCCTGCATCGGCAGGCGGGTTCTTTCCCACTAGCACCAGCTGGGATCAAAGGGGCACAGTCACATCCATTTTGTAGCAGTGTTTAGCTACCAAAGGAAATAGAAACTTTAAACTCTTCGAGCAGTGGCTGGCACGGAGCGGGCATGTCTCACGTGCTGGCTCCTCTTTGCCCATGCCCTCTGGACTCCTAGTCCAGTGCTCTGGTGGCTGATTTGCTTTCATGGTCCCTAATACTCGAGACACCTCCCGTCCCCTGCCTTGTGGGGGAGGGTTAAGCCAACCTCCTCATTAACCACAATGACTTGATTAAGTGTCAGCTGGTAATCCTAAAAACATCCCATTATTGAGACCTACTAGAATCCCCAGTCACAATCCAGGAAACCATCCTCAAAAGAGCCAGATGACCAAGCTTTTCCTCTTGTGTCTCCTGCACCAAAATTTAATAAGTGGTGATTATCATTGTCATTTTTTCCAGCTTCTCATTTTCAGAGGTTATTTATGGTCACATTCTGCAAATACGTGCCCCTCGGTGCATTCTCAGGGTGGTGACTCGGTTGAGTGTCCCTCCCTGGTCCCTCTCAGCTCCGATTTTTGGCTCAGTGATATCTCATTATATTCTAAAGAGCTACCCACAAAGCAGAGCACCACAGATGCAATTAAATCTGCTTCTGTAGCCACAATGCTCTTAAGCAAAATATATTGATCGCCAAAGCTTTGGACCCACTTTAATCAAGTAATCTAAACAGGGCTTAAGCCTCAGAAGCCGAGCGATATGCCCGGCTTCAAAGCGCTTTCTTACACTGAATTAATTTATCTAGGATGTACTGATGGTCCCCGCAGCCCCTGTGGATTATAATGTTAGAGGTCGCGATTGGGGCTCTGATAATACCCCGGAAGCCCGGCCTCTATTGACTGTCATGTAACAAGACACAAAGGGGAGGGGGCGCAGGGGAGGGGTGGGGTTTGACTGAGTAAGACTGAGCCGGCCCTGTCCCCTACCCCCTGAGGGCGCTGCTCTCTGCCCCTGGCTCCACAGCTAGTCTCCTGGATGGGATGGGGCGTAGCCGGGGTCTGCGTCCAGAAGGGCTGCCTGAACCGGGGAACTGCTGCGGGACGCCCCAGCTGAGGCTGAGTGGAAGCCAGACGGATGGCAAGTGTGTGTGTGTTCGCGTGTATGTGTGTGTGTGCGTGCATATATGTATGTGTGCGCGCGCTTGTGCATGCATGCGTGTGCGCGAGCATGTGTGTGTGTGTGTGTGCGCGCGCGTGCGTGCGTGCGTGTGCCCGTGTGTGCGTGCGTGTGTGTGTTGTGGGCTGGGAGGGAAACCGGACGTCTGCTGTTCTGGATGCCAAGCTGCCAGTCACCCTCCGGCGGTACGTGCCCGTGCCTCCATTCAGCCGCAGGACTGCCCCTCCGGACCTCAGTCCCATTCCAGATCTGGAGCCTCCAACCTTGTTACTCACTCATTCAACAACGGACTGAGAACTTGCTCTGTGCTCAACGTTATTCTAGAGCCTGAGGATACACCCATGAATAGGAAGGAAAAAACCCACGGTTTTGGACTTCCCGGTGCCCCGTAGTTAAGAATGCACCTGCTAATGCGGGGGACACCGGTCCGGCCGCTGGTCGGGGAAGACCCCACACGCCACAGAGCAGCTAAGCCCCGTGCCACAGCTGCGTCTAGAGCCGCTGCTCTGCAACGAGAGAAGCCCCCGCAGTGAGGCCTGCCCACAGCACCCGGAGAGTAGTACCCGCTCCTGCAGCTAGAGAACGCCAGGCACAGCAACAAAGACCCAGCCCAGCCCGCATAAATAAGCACATATATTTTGAAAACCCATGTGTGTTAGTCGCTCAGTCGTGTCCAACTCTTTGCGACCCCCTGGATCGTACCCGGCCAGGCTCCTCTGTGCACGGAATTCTCCAGGCAACAGTACTGCAGTGAGTAGCCGTTCCCTTCTCCAGGGCTCTTCCCAGCCCAGGGATCGAACCGAGGTCTGCCGCATTGCAGGCCGGTTCTTCACCATCTGAGTCACCAGGGAAGCCTCCCAGAAACGCATGGTTTCATGGAATTCGCTTTCCACTGGGGCGGATGGGAGAAAATTGACATGTTACATTTTCATTTATTGATTTGGTGATAGGCTGACTGGGAACATACCCTAGAGGAAATAAGGCAGGATGCAGGGACAGAGCGTGGGTGCGTGCAGGTGGAGTGTCGGGGTGAGTTCAGTCAGTGTGAGATCTAGGGGCCCCGACTGGGAAGGTGACATCTGAGGAAAGACCTGAAGGAGGTGGGGCAGGGGCAGCGCAGACTTCTGGCGGGGAGGAGGCGCAGAGGCCCTCAGACAGAGCTGTCTGAGGGTTTGAGGGGCAACGAGGGCCAGTGTGGCGGGGACAGAGTAGCCAAGGGGGAGGGAGGAAGCCGTGACGTCAAGGGCCAGATGCAAGCGAGGTCGGGAAGTCGGCCGGTGTGTTTCGTTCCCTCGGCACAAGGACTGGTTCAGGGCTGGCCTCTAAAGACACAGAGGGGCGTGTGTGCTCAGCCCCTGGGTCGTGTCCGCGTGTCTGCGACCCCAGGACTGTGGCCCGTCAGGCTCCTCTGTCCACGGGGTTTCCCAGACAAGAACGTTGCAGCGGGTTGCCATTTCCTTCTCCACACACAGACTGAGGCGTCAGCGGTGATCTCGTCCCCGCCTGGAGCCAGAGCACAGAGCCAGCACGCAGCCCAGGGGAGCTGGGATGGGCGACGCTGCCTGAGTCCCTTAACCCCGCTGTGCCTGGAAACCTCGCGCTCAGATTTTCCATTCATGGGGCCAATGAACCCTTCGTTTGGCTTAAACCATTTTGCATTGTTTTTCCTAAATAAATCTCACATCATAAGATACTTGAAGCCGTCGATACTAACTTCAAAGGTAGAGCATACAACCCCAGCATCATTTTCTCTCTGTTTCGTGCTGGAGACCGGATCTGACGCTCATCTCTTCTTAGAAGGCCCTTCATGACTCCTTGCCGTGGACCAGGAGAACATGTCCTTCCCACATGGCCCTGCCCGCAGCTCCCTCCTTTTCCCTCTCTCTGCCTCTGAACACACCTGGGCTCACAGGGATTGGGGGCAGCAGAACTCTGGCCCCTTTTCAAACGCCTTTCTACATCCCCCCGACTCCACCACCCTCCAAACTGTCTGGCCTTGTCAACTCTTTTCCTCCTAAAGTAGAAAGAGAGGAGGAAAGCCACCATTCTTCCCAGGGGGCACTGGTGGTAAAGAACCTGCCTGCCGGTGCAGGAAACGTTAGAGCCGTGGGCTGGATCCCTGGATCAGGAAGAGCCCCTGGAGGAGGGCGTGGCAACCCACTGCAGTATTCTTGCCTGAAGAATCCCATGGACAGAGGAGCCTGGCGGGCTGCAGTCCATGGGATCGCAGTGAGTCGGACACGCCTGGAGCGACTTAACGTGCGCTCAATGACCTAAGATGTGCCAGCTTTTACAGATGTTGCGTTTTTACATATTTAGTTGCATTTTCGCAATTTTGGCTCCTCTGGGAGTTCTGATATTCACCTATCATTATCACACTGGTGTAAGGCCTGCATCCAACTCTGATCGCTTATACCCATGCCTCATAGATGTCTAAGGTTCTTAGCTGCTCTTGGTTATTAGACACTCTTGTGTATCATCATCACCTTGTATCCCAGGTGTCAGCAGAGACTCCCCGCCCTTTGAGGTTCAAATGAAATGGAATCCAATACTACTCTGCGTGTGGTCACAGCCCACTAGACTTCCTCCAATCTCTTCCACTCTCTGGGGAGCGGAAATGGTGACTGACACAGTGTTCCTGTCTCCCCTGACTTCAGGCTCCTCTGAGTTACTGATCACGTTGCTCAGGTGGGGGCACCCCACCCCCCAGCTCCCATATTATTAACTACTCATTCTGACACAAGGCATTTGTAAGTAGAAGACTTCACTAAGGCTCTAGAGAGATGCAGGGAGGAAAGACGGAGGGAGGTAGAGGTCACGGAGCAGGGAAGGAAAGAAAGCACATATTCCTCCCTCAGCGTTTATTATTTGTCTGTGTCCAACAGGGAGACTCTCCCTTGTGCCCCTTCTCAACCCAGCTATGTTGCTAAATAAGCCCTTTCTCTTCTTCCAAATCCCTCACTCCTCACTTCTCCAGATTCATCCCCTTTGCTTCTCATTCTTTCTCTCATCTTTCCAACTCAATTCCCAGTCACTTTTGCAAACAAAAGAGTTAGTTCTTCACCCCTACAGCTCTGGGCTTATCTGTAGGTCATGGGTGGGACAGTCGCTCTGGGTCCCTCTTTTGAACAGTGCAGAGAAATCAACTTGGCTTTGAACTTTGTCCCACCCTTCTCCCAGCCACCCCTTGCCTTGCTGGGGAGCATGGTTTAGCTCTCCATTCCCCAGTGTTACTGTGAACGAGTGTATCACCTGCAGGAGGAAGAATCTACCACAACCAGCCTCAGTTTTAAGAGCTTTAGTTCTTCTCTTTATTATTAATGATGAGAAAACGGATGCGATGTGAGGTTAGATGGATAAGTAACTATCCCAATCTAGCATGGTTAGTACCCAGGAGAGAGGAGATTTGAATCCAGGTGTGATGAAGGCAAATTCATGCCATTTCCACTGTATCATCACGAATTCAATGAAAACTGTGTTATACCTGCCTTGATCATCTACATACATTCACAGAGTGTCTCCTCAGCAGAAGCACTAGGCTGGGAAGGTTGATGGGGGCATGAGGATGGAGAATAAATGGTCCCTTCGTCAAAGTGATCCTTTCTCTTACAGGGAGCCAGGCCAGATGGTCGATGAACTAAAGTGAAAATTCAGGAGATACAAGGAGAGCAGGATAAAATACTCCAAAAATCCCTTGCTGCTGCTACTGCTGCTAAGCCGTGTCCGACTCTGTGCGACCCCATAGAACGCAGCCCCCCAGGCTCCCCCGTCCCTGGGATTCTCCAGGCAAGAACACTGGAGTGGGTTGCCATTTCCTTCTCCAATGAAGGAAAGTGAAAAGTGAAAGTGAAGTCGCTCAGTCCTGTCCGACTCTTAGCGACCCCATGGACTGCAGCCCACCAGACTCCTCCATCCATGGGATTCTCCAGGCAAGAGTTCTGGAGTGGGGTGCCGCTGCCCTCTCTGCCAAAAATCCCTTACCTATTAAAGAAGGTGGCGCTAGTGGTAAAGAACCATCCTACCAGTGCAGGAGAGGTGAGAGACGCAGGTTCCGTCCTTGGGTTGGGGGGTCTCTGGAGGAGGGCACGACAGCCCACTGCGGTCTTCTTACCTGGAGAAGCCCACGGACAGTGGAGCCTGGCGGGCTGCAGTCTACGGGGTCGCACAGAGCCGGGCACGACGGAAGCGGCGGATCATGCGCAGAAGAAGCGGGCCGCGGCGCTCAGGAGCGTGATTCTGAAACCCCGGTGAGTTCCTTACCTGCTCTGTGCCGCATCTGTTTTCAGTTGTAGAAGGAAGATAATAACTGTGCCCTCCGTACAGGGTCGCTGCAAGTTAGGTGAACTAATACCCGTGACATACTTAGTGCCGGCACACAGCAAGCCCGCAGCAAATGTGAGCTGCTGCTATTAAAAAATGCATGGTGTGCTTGGCCAGGAACGATTTTCTTTGATAAATATCACCGTCCCTTGTGGACGGGGAGGAGCGAAGCAGCCTCCTCCACACCACGGGCCGTTTCTGGCAGAGGCAGGGATAGAATGATGACCTTTGGAGGCTGGTCTGCTATTGTTCCCTATGTTCCAACTGAGAGAAATCAACTTGAGATCTTGAGATCATAGAACAGGGAAGGAAAGAAAGCAAATATACATCCCTCTGCATTTATTTCCTGAGAGAGCAGGAAAGACTGCCAGGCAAGTTTATAGAAAAGGTGGGGTCGATCTCTTTTAGGTGATGTACTTGTTTTTAATTCTTGGCTGCAGAGGGGGCTCCTCCTCACCGCGGTGACAGGTGTCTCATCGCCGCGCACTAGGCTTCCTGTTGCAGAGCACAGGCCCTGGATGTGGGGGCCTCAGTGGTGGAGGGTCACAGGCTCAGCCGCCTCGGGGCATGTGGGGTCTCCCTGCACCACAGACAGAACCCACGCCCCCTGCATTGACAGGCAGAGTCCCAAGCCCTGGACCACCAGGGCAGCCGGGAGGGACTCCTGTGAGATGGAGCAGATTGTGTTCAGGAAAGCGGTGTGATGGACAGCAGCAACAGCGAATTCTGTACCCAGACTCCTGTTTCTCACTCTGAATGGTGGTCCCATTGGAGATGGACACGTGCTGTCCAAGTAGGGACTCCATTCCCCAGTTCGCCTTGTGGCCGAGGGGGCAGCCCTACTGAAACGTTCTCACCAAGGCATGTGATCGGAAGGACGGGGTCCCCTCCCAGGCTGGCACCGTCAGACTTGGGGTGTGCCTCTTCCACGCTCCCTCCCTTCTCTCGCTGGCAGGACTGGCCAGTGAGGGCAGCAGCTCCCTTGTGCCGTGCTCCTCAGGCTTCCTGGGGAGATGGGCTCTGTGGGCCCCGCCAGCACCCCGACAAGACATGCCTGCGCACCCTCGGTGTCTCAGATACGAAGATGACGCAAGGGTATCCTTTGCTGGATGCCTTAAAATTCGCAGGCTCTTCGTATGTCTTGGAATAATTCAGATACAAGTAAATCCATGTTCTGAGGCTCAGATGAACTTACAGGTGTCGAAGTGCTTTTTGAAAAAATATGGTGAGCGAATTCTGGTTTATGAAGCAGCCAGAGATGAGAGGAGCCTGAAGGAAGGGTTCAGGGAGCCCCATGAGCCGCAGAGACCCTACAGGCTGTGAGCAAGGCCTGAACTTGGGAGTGAGACCGAAATGCTTTCTGCACCGAGTCACAAATCCCAGCTGCGTGGCCTCGAGCGGAGGCACGAAGCGTACTCTCAGTGAGGGAAGACTCTTATGGCGGCACTGCAGGATGGGCAAGAAGGTCTGCAAGAGGGTACATGAGACCTGAGCACTCCGGTGTGCCAGCCAGCAGGAGCCAGCTGGCACATTCAAGCGGGGTGATTTGAGAGACTGTGATAAAGAGCAGTTTACACCGGTGGGCGGAGACAGGGAAACGAGCGGACTGCAGTCCAGGCTGGGGAGCAGCCCGTACTGCCCTAGGCCTGAAGAGGGGGAAGCATAGTAACAGTCATCAGAGTCCAGCAGCCGCGCTAATCCAGGCGGCAGGAAGGAGGAGGCCACGGAACAGGAAGGGTGGCTGGTACGCAGACGGACGCTGCTGGCTGGTGGGGTCTCTGCAGGGAGAGGACTGGGGAGTACAGATGCCCACCTTCCTCTCTGCCCACCCTCCCACTGCCAGACTCCAGCGGGAGGCAGAGGAAGCCAGGACCCTGATCAGTGCAGAGGAAGGAAAGGCGGTGGGTCCAGGGATGCTGCTCCCCCAGTCCAGCACACGAGGCTGCCTGACTTACAAGAGCACTAAAAAAAAAAAAGAAGAGGGAGGAAAGAAAAAGAATTTATAGTCTGTCGATGTAACTGCAAATGAGAGGTCCACATGCTCCTTCTGAGGCGCCACTTAGCTGAAACTTGGACCTCCGGGGTGCCGGCGTGCAGGCCTGTTCTCACCTCGAGCAGAGAAGATGAGCAAATGGCTCTTTCTGTGCTGGCCTCTTGCCAGGCCCTTTTCCACCTCTTTATTCCTTATTCTCTGCTGTCCTTGCCTTAGAAACCACCATCTGGCGGCAACCCGCCTAAAGGAAGGGATTGGTGAGCCGAGGACCCGGGGTGCGTCCCCCGCTGCCTTAAGAGATGATTAGCGGCTGCTTCTCGGCAGATGCAGCTCGGTGGCATTTTAATATCCAATGTCCCCCCGCCCTCAGGAGGGAGGCCGCGGACGACTGGAGGCGTTTCACACAGAGAGCGGTGATTGCGGCAGCAGTAATTTCCTTCAACAGCCATTCAAGCACTTCTGATTGTGTTTTAAAAAAGAAAGAGAGGAAGAAAGGGGAGAGGGAGGGGCAGGAGTCCTCCCCGTTTCCTGGCAAAAATCAGCGTTCACACAGCGAACTTGAGTCAAACGGGCCTTTATCATCAGCGTGGTTGTGGGTTTGAGTGCCTTGTCAGTGACCACCTTTCAGCCCAGAGACGTGGGCGAGGAGATGAACCAGGGCTGTCCCCAGACCCCAAGATACGCCCCCAGCCGAGTCTGGCTGTCTTTAGGGTGGGCCACACCTGGTCTGCCCGGGGGTCCCGAGTGATGCTGCGCCAGGCCTCCGGGGTAAATGACTCTTCTCAGTCGGGCTCTTTCAGTCCACAGAGCAGCTGCGTCCCTGGCCAGAGCCTGTGCTCAGACTGGGGTCCATCTATCAACAGGCGGGCCGGGTGCGGCTCAACTGTCACTCATACTCAACAAATACTCACGGAGCGTCTACCTGGTGCCAAGCAGGGCTCCAGGCACTGCAGTGGCAGCAGGGAAGGTCTGCAGAATAGTAACAGCTGGCAAAGCCCCGGCGATGACCAAGCAGAACAGAGGTCTGGGACAGTGTCCTGGAGGCCCGGTGGGTGCCTGCTAGGCACCCACCCTTAGGTGCTGGATCATAGCAAGGCCAGGGGTCAGCTGGGTCGGGGTGGGGTCAGCTGTGGCAGCAGGGGGCACTGAGCCTCAGAACAGGGGCTGCCAGTTGGTCTGGAATTACGTCAACCCCTTGCCAATTGTGATAGGCCCACCGGTACGTGGCCGCTGAAAACTACACAGCGCTCTCTCCCATGTGGACTTGGTGCTTTCTTTCAAGCCTCAGGAAGCAACCAGCTTGTCTTTTCCATGCTTATTGCAGGGAAGTTGTTTCAAAGTCTTGCCAAAGATAGGGGCAGCTCTCTTTTCTGTGCCAGGTCTTTGGAGACTCTTTTCAAAAATGATGAGATGGAAGTTTCAGGCCGCCAAGGCACCGGGGTTGCTCAGCAGAGCCCTTCGGTCCCTGCTTTAAGGCAAGACCGAGCCACACTGGAACGTGTCCTTGTTGTTCCTGCCGGAGGTGCCTCTGGACAGCTGTCACTGAAAAGCCCTGCCCCACCCCCAAAGAGCGAACCTTGTCCACGTGTCCAGACACACCAGGAACTGCTTGAGAGGAGGCGGGTTCTGCCCCTTTCTGCCTCTCCTCGGACCACAGTGATGGGCTGTGGTGCCCTGACCGCAGCTGCGTGGCAGCACTTCCACCCCAAGGGACTGGCTGTCTTTACTAGGCCTCTTTCTGACCTGGCTCTCCTCTGGAGTAATGGGCAGAGATCACATGTCTGGTTTTCTCTCTGGAAAGGAAGGAGGGTCACATGTTACTCTTGGCATCCTTTGTCCATAAGAGGGGTTTAGCCACATAATCTATTCATCGCCCTTGGATTTCCGGGCACCGTCTGTTCTGAGGACTGTGAGTGATGCCAAGAAGGGTGAAATGTAGAGAAAAGACGAGAGAGAGCGAAAGTGCAGGTTCCCATTTACAAAGATAGAAACATTATGAGTATTTTACTCACTAAGGGGGAGGACAGAGGCCATCTCTGCTCTTCTGGGGGGCTTCCCGGGGGGC
>SJYQ01001627.1:192393-228112 GCA_006410935.1 Redunca redunca | reverse complement strand
CACAGTCAAAGGCTTTGGCATAGTCAATAAAGCAGAAATAGATGTTTTTCTGGAACTCTCTTGCTTTTTTGATGATCCAGCGGATGCTGGGAATTTGATCTCTGGTTCCTCTGCCTTTTCTAAATCCAGCTTGAACATCTGGAAGTTCACGGTTCACATACTGCTGAAGCCTGGCTTGGAGAATTTTGAGCATTACTTTACTAGTGTGTGAGATGAGTGCAATTGTGTGGTAGTTTGAGCATTCTTTGGCATTGCCTTTCTTTGGTACTGGAATGAAAACTGACCTTTCCCAGTCCTGTGGCCACTGCTGAGTTTTCCAAATTTGCTGGTATATTGAGTGCAGCACTTTCATAGCATCATCTTTCAGGATTTGAAAGAGCTCAACTGGAATTCCATCACCTCCACTAGCTTTGTCTGTTGTGATGCTTCCTAAGGCCCACTTAACTTCACATTCTAGGATGCCTGGCTCTAGGTGAGTGATCACACCATCCTGATTATCTGGGTCGTGAAGATCTATTTTGTACAGTTCTTCTGTGTATTCCTGCCATCTCTTCTTAATATCTTGTGCTTCTGTTGGGTCCATACCATTTCTGTCCTTTATCGAGCCCATCTTTGCATGAAATGTTCCCTTGGTATCTCTAGTTTTCTTGAAGAGATCTCTAGTCTTTCCCATTCTGTTGTTTTCCTCTATTTCTTTGCACTGATCACTGAGGAAGGCTTTCTTATCTCTTCTTGCTGTTCTTTGGATCTCTGCATTCAGATGCTTATATCTTTCCTTTTCTCCTTTGTTTTTCCACTTCTCTTCTTCTCACAGCTATTTATATTTTAATTTGGGGCCCTTTTAATTAAAGATTGAAAGACTATAGCCAAAAATAACACAAAGGCAACTTAGGGTCGAAGAACCCATTTGCAATCTTTATTACTTTTGATAGAAGTGGAAACGTAGCAACATAAATGTTTGAACAGGTATATCTTCCCCCTTCAAATATGAACACGTCAAGAGGTATTTTAAAAGCCCTTCCTCCTTGATTTTGTAATTCACATTTCACCCCTACATCTGAGCAGCTTCAACATAAGATCATAGTAAACCATTTCCTTCTTATTTAGTAAGTCAGGAATTAAGGCATCAGTTGTATTTGAATACTCCAAGAGCTTGCAGAGGAAGAGAGGGGGACTTTTAAGTACTGGGTTATTGTTGATCTGTGGAAGAACTTGGCTCCTGCCACTCACCAGACACATAAAGGTGATTGGGAGGAAGGGTTCGTGGTAGAGATGACCTGCTGTTTTCTGCGTCTGCTGAAAAAGGCTTAAACTGCTGAGAGATGAAAGGGTTTCTCATCAGTGAGGGCTGTCAAGCACCAGGCTCAGCTCGAGTGGTGATGAAACGCTTTTGCATATGTGTGTTTTCCAGAATCGTTTGGGAATAGCATTTTTTGAAGGCAGGAAGTCACAGCTTCATTATTCCTGCTACATGTATTAATGAGTCACATTTCATTTATTTTTAAAAGGAGCTATAAAGTCAGGGCATGGTTCCAGTGCTGTTTATATTGAAAAGTTTTGTTTGTTTGTTTTTTCCTGCATTGAGGGGGGGAATCACTGGAGTATAAAAATACTTTATATTCACTGGAGTTTGAAATATTGATGATACCCCTCCCCTCAGGATTTTTGTAACTTTAAACATTCTGCCTTTAGAAGACAGTGTTTTGGGGACTTTCCTGGCAGTTCAGTGGTTAAGACTGCAAGTCCCCACTGCTGAGGGCTTGGGTTTGATCCCTGATTGGGGAGCTAAGATTCTGCATGTTGTGTGGTATGGCCCAGAAAAAAAGACAACACTGTGGTCTGAAATATATATACACATAATACTTAAATATGCATGGAGAAAAAAAAGTCAAGAAGTGGATGTGTTAGAGTACCATGTTGGTTCTTTTTCATAATTCTTCCATCCCTCCACATTCTTGCCAAAGTTCCCTGAGGCAGTCTTCCTGTCACACACGGCCATATTGCTTTGGCTAACATCAGCAATAGAAGGTGAAGTCAAAACATACGAGACAGCCAACAAAAACGCTTTAAATGTCGTTTATGTGGATTGGCTTGACCTCTTGCATTCCTATCTGGCAGCATGAGAAGAACCTGCCCTGGGTAGTGGCTGGTCTTAAAAGATCAGATCTTGGTCAAGACGGATGAGGAATAGACTTGGATTTGATTCGAAGCCTGCGCCAAGACACAGCAGCCAACTCACAAACCTCTGAGCGGGAAATAAACATTCGTTGCTGCAGATCACTGAGGTTTTTGGAATGGTTACACAGCAATAACTAACAGAGGAGGCTTCAGATGACTTTTAAAATCTGTTTTCTTGTTAGATATCTGTAGTTCCAAGCTTTATATAATGAAAAAGGAATGTTATTTCATTGATTCAGTCAATAGTTATGAATGAATCACCTCCTGCGTGCCTGCCCCTGTGCTAGATACTAGGGAAAAAACAGGTGGTGGAAAAGCAGTCGATTTACGCATCCTCATGGAACTTAGAGTCTAATAGGGAAGATGGACATTCATCTAATCACAAATGTACACACACAGAAGTAAACCACTGTGAATAGTGCTGCAACAAGGCAGTGCGTGGGGCTAGAACACATAGAAAGCAGGAATGTGACGTAAGCAGAGACGCCAGGAAGGGCTTCACAGAGGTGGCGACGACTGNNGAGATCTGGAGGATGAGTAGGAGTTAACCGGATGAAGGGGTGAGGAAAAAAAGAAACTGTTGGTAATAATAGCTTTGGTTTTATCTTTCAGGTCCTGTCTGACTGCCACAAGAAGTAATGTTTAGCCTGAGGACCAGATTACCATTGATCTGGATGCTAACAGCCTGGAGCTGTATAGCAGGAGCTCCTAGCTGTCCCTCAAGACCCCTGGTCCCTCTCCCATAGTTTGGGATGTTCCTGGGATGTGGCCACCCTGACGGACTCACTCCCAGCTCCCAGATCATTTCGCAGCTCCCCGGCTGTCTTCAGTTGCCACTGCTCTTGCCAGCGAGCCTGAAGCCCAGTGATGGGTGTCGCTTCTGGACCAGGACTATTAAGAAGTAGGTGTGCCTGCCCCTCCTGGCTCTTCCCCCTAGTCCAGCAGATGAAGCTGACAACAAGAGGACTCTGAATGACCCCCGAGAGGAAAGCTGTCCACCACCTGGAAACACCTACCTTGGGATACCCACTCACTGTTCTGTTCACAAGAAATAAACTATTACGTCAAATCGCTGAAGTCTGGAGACATATCTGTTATAACCGTTGTGTTATGATGAGTAACAGACTTCACAGAAGTTTATGCTGGTGTCCGTTATGTCTTCAAGCCTTATTCAAGATTCCACATTGTATTTAGTTGCATTGAACAGCTTCAGCTGCATGCTACAAATTCTGATAAATCCTCTTTTCATTTTCATTCTGTTACAAATATTTTGTATTTTTCCTTATTACGGCTTCTTAGACGGCAGCCCATCAGGCTCCCCCGTCCCTGGCATTCTCCAGGCCGGACACGACTAAAGCGACTTAGCAGCAGTAGCAGCAGCAGATAAACCCCCGGGCTTCCCAGGTGGCTCAGTGGTAAAGAATCTGCCTGCCAATGCAGGAGACACAGGAGATGCGGGTTCAATCTCTCTGGAGGAGGAAACGCCAAGCCACTCCAGTAGTCTTGCTTGGGGAATCCCACGGATGGAGGGACCTGATGGCTTACAGCTCATGGAGCTGCAAAGAGTCAGATACACTGAGTGCCTGAGCACACACCGCAGATACACCCCTCACATAAAAGCGGACATTTAATATCCAAAGGCATGGGCTTTTAAGTATCTTTCATATCAATTTCTCACTTCAATATTAATTTCTCATTTAAATGCTTTATTCTCTGCAATCAATCTCTGTGTTTTTCAGTCTTTTAACTTTATTGAAGCTTCAACGCCTACATCAAAGACCTCACACTGCACTTGAAAATATGTGGGTTGTTTCCAAATATCTTTTGACAGTGATTTTGATTAGAACATGTATTTTCAGAATGAATTTAGAGTTTTCCTGATTCACACATGCATACAGTCAACCTCTTAACTGAGTGGAATATCTGCTTTGTGTAAATTGAACTTCAGGCTCAGTTTTGCGGTAGCCCGCAACCCCACCCGCCAGACACCTGGCAGGGGCTGTGTTGTACCGTGTGTGGGGATCCTGTTGTCTCAACTGATCAGTGACTTTGATAGAACTGCTTGATTTTATATACTATTAATTTTGCTTGCTTCTCCACTTTTTATGGCTTCTTATGGGTGCTATTGGCATTATCAGGATGAGGAAGGCTTTCCACAAATCAAGGGTGTTCTGCTGGAACCCGAGACACATTGCCTTGAAAGAAATGCCGTATTTACTCACATAAATCTGAAAGGCTACATTTGTGAGGGTGGGTGCCAGACGGAGGAGCCTGATTTGAGAGCCAGAGGGGAGCCATTGTAGGTTGGCTAGTGCAGGAATGATATGACTGAAGAGGTGTTTTAGGAAGATGAATCTGACTGTATCACAGAGAAGAAACGAGAAAGAAAACAGCTCAGAGGCATGGGGACCAACTGTTGCAATAATCCAGCTGTGAAATAAAAAGGCCTGGCTCAGGATGCAGCAGTGGGAACGGAGAGAAACAGGCGACTAGAGGCTGAAGAAATGAAGGAGCAACACGTGACCACTGTTCCCAGCTTACCAACTGCTCGCACCAAACCCCTGCGGTTCTGGATAGCCGTTCACGACTACGGACCCATCAGCATCTTCTCCACAAAAATAACAATACAGGCATCAAACGTACAGTGAAAAGTGAAATGTTAGTCACTCAAAGTCACTCAATTCTTTGCAACCCCATGGACCATATCCTGCCAGGCTCCTCATCAGTGGGACTCTCCAGCCAAGAATACTGGAGTGGATTGCCATTCCCTTCTCCAGGGGGGTCTTCCCAATCCAAGATTGAACCTGAGTCTCCCACACTGCACGAAGATTCTTTACCCTCTGAGCCACCGGGGGAAGTCATCATAGAAAAAGAGGAGTAATCGCTTCACTAATAGAAATGAAACAAATGAGCTATTTTCCAAAATCATGTTTAGAGCGGACTACTCTCTAGAGAGGAAAGGATTGCGCATCTTGGTTGGAAGGGAAAATGACTTAAATACATTTTTAAGAGAAAAGAATTAAGCTAAAGGCTAGGAGGTTAGCATGAGAGGAGAGAGCATGCCTGAAGATGACGTTGGGGGATGTTGGAAAGTTGCATCTGTGTGCCTTTTGCTGGAGTAATGATCAGACTGACTCCTGGTCCGCCCTCCTCCCAGACCTCCGCTCCCACCACTCGGCCCTGCCCACTGCGCTGTAGAAACAGGCCTGCTTTTTCTTTCTTTGGCCGAGCCCGTGGCATGCAGGATCTTAGTTCCCACACCAGGGATCGAACCTGTGGCCCTGCGGTGGAAGTGCTGAGTCCTAACCATTGGCCCACCAGGGAAGCCCCAGGAGCAGGCCTGCTTTCTGCTCCTCAAACGTGCGTGCTCATCCCTACCTTAGGCCCCTTCCCCAGCTCTCTGCTAGGTCTGGAGCACTCTTCCCACCGGCTTCTTCCTGCCACTTACACTTCACCTTAAAAAGCCCCTTGGAGAGGATTTCCTGGCCTCCTAACCCAGAGCAGCACCTCCGCCCGCCCCCTTGCCATTTATCCCCGTTTCATTGTAATCCTGTCAGAGCATCTATTCTAACTGCCGTCCTTCCCCACAGTATATACAACAGGCCTCACTTTCGTATGAGTGCAATAAATATTTGTACCTCATTTAAAAAACTAAGATCATGGCATCTGGTCTCATCACTTCATGGCAAATAGAAGGGGGAAAAGTGGAAACAGTGACAGATTTTCTCTTCTTGGGCTCCAAAATCACTGCAGACAGTGACTGCAGCCACGAAATTAAAAGATGCTTGCTCTTTGGAAGGAAAGCTATAACAAATCTAGACAGCATATTAAAAAGTAGAGACATCACTTTGCCAACAAATGGCCATCTAGTCAAAGCTATAGTTTTTCCAGTAGTCATGTACATATGTGAGAACTGGACCATAAAGAAAGCTGAGCGCTGAAGAATTGATGCTTTTGAACTGTCGTGTTGGAGAAGACTCTTGAGAGTTCCTTGGACTGCAAGGAGATCCAACCAGTCCATCCTAAAGGAGATCAACCCTGACTATTCACTGGAAGGACTGATGCTGAAGCTCCAATACTTTGGCCACCTGATGCCAAGAACTGACTCATTGGAAAAGACCCTGATGCTGGGAAAGATTGAGGGAGAGAAGGAAAGGCCACAGCAGAGGGTGAGACAGTTAGGTAGCATCACTGACTCAATGGACATGAATTTGAACAAACTCCAGGAGATGGTGGAGGACAGGAAGCCTGGCGTGCTGCCGTCCACGGGGCTGCAAACGTCAGACACGACTTCGCAGGTGAACAGCAACAACTTACTGGATGGCTAGATCAGGGGCCAATGAGAACGCTGAATGAACCACCCCCAAATGAATTCTCTGTCCTCGGAGGAGATTCTTCAAAGAGAGTTTTTTCCCTCTGTGGTTACACTTGATTAAGAAAATATTTTCACAATTATGACTGAATTTTTCCAATCTGTATTCAGATCAGATGGCTAGACTCTAAGAAAACATAAAGTTCCTAATCAAGGGGGGAGAAAAACCTGAACATGTTTAAAATCATCTCTGGGGAATTATAACCTGAAGCGTAAGTCATGAATTTTAAGTGCTGTCTTCTTTGCTACTAATTAGATTTCTCTCACTTGTTATAGTATCTTCTTGGTAGGGTCTATCACAGGGCTATGCACACATTCGAAGTTTAGAAAATACTGATCAAGGATGAGAAGTTTGCAATCTGTGCGTCTGGGTGTGTCTGAGAAATCCAAAATATCCTGCTTGTCACCACCTCTGGGAAGCCTTTTGATTTTCCATGCAGAACTGAATTTTTTTTCTCTGCTTTCATATCACTATTCTTTTGACTTTCTAATCACCCTGGTGTCCAACACCAATGAGACACTTAATAGGTACTTCATTAAAATGATTGCAAAAATGAACACAATGTAAATTGTACACGAAAAACATCTTCAGAATTGGGAAGGGCTTTAGAACTCACGTAGGTAATGTTTCCCAAAAGGAAGTCATTTGCATCTCTCATGACAAGTTTTGGCATACTACTAATTCTTACAGGCTTCTTGAAATCAGCCTTTCTACCACTTAAATATGTTTATATTTTAAGAAAAATGTGTATATAATCATAAACGGAAAACCAGCAAAGCGTTAGTAAAGCAACTGTCACCCTTCCAAAACCAGTGAACACTAAATATTATCCTTAAAATCTAGTTGGGTGTCATTTGCTGAACTGATCCCCTTTCCAAGTTCTTATGTTGAAGGCTTGAGCCCCCAGTGCTTCAGAATGTGACTGTATTTTGAGCAGAACTCGGGAGGTAATTAACTTAAATTCAGCCCTAATCCAATCTGACTGTGGTCCTCGTGAAAAGAGGACACACACAGAGAAACAGCAGACACACAAAGAGGTAAGCAACTGAACACACGACAAGAAGACACGCCGTCTACAAGCCACGGAGAAGCCAACCCTGCTGACACCTTGGTCTCGAACTTCCAGCCTCTGGGAACTGGGAGGAAATGAATTTCAGCTGTTTAAGCCCCCAGGCTATGGCACCCCTGGTGACTCAGATGGTAAAGAATCTTCCTGCAATGCAGGAGGCCCGGGTTCAGTCCCTAGGCTGGGAAGATCCCCTGGAGAAGGAAAGGCCATCCGCTCCAGTACTCTGCCTGGAGAGTCCCATGGACGGAGGAGCCCGGCGGGCTGCAGCCCATGAGGTCATGACTGAGCGGCTGACAGTCGACGGTGTCTGCTATGGCAGCAGTAGCAGACTAACACCCTGGGCGTTCCCGCCAGCTAGAGACGCTGAGCCCGAGGTCTGCCATCATTCAGCCGGGAACTGAGAGTCTAAGAGTCAGAAGACGATTAAAGGCCTGCCATCCACAGCAGAGACTTCCTCCTTGACAACAAATGAGAATGACTTTAGATCAGTCAGGCTGGAACATGCAGTACCTTTTTAAAAATCTCAATGTCTTGGTATTCACTGTGCTAAGACGCTTCAGTCGTGCCCAACTCTTTGCAACCCCGTGGACTGTGGCCCACCAGGCTCCTCTGTCCATGGGATTCTCGAGGCGAGAATAGTGGAGTGGGTTGCCATGCCCTCCTCCAGGGATCTTCCCAACCAGGGGCCGAACCCGTGTCTCCTACATCTCCTGCGTTGGCAGGCGGGTTCCTTACCACTAGCGCCTCCGGGGAAGCCCCAGCGTCTTGGTACAAGGAAAGCTCACTTGTTCCTCATGCTCCGTGTCCCACGCGGGTCCACAGAGGCCCTGCTCTCTCCAGTCACTCGGGGACTCAGGCTGATGAAGGCCCTGCCCTTCTGAGCTGCACCCTCTGCGTACGCAGCGGCCTCCCTCACGACGTGTGCGGAAGAGAGTTCGGAGAATTGTGCGCGGCTCCGCCCCCCACCCCACCCCGTCTCAGACCGGAAGCAGTACGCCTCATCATTCCTGCTCACATCTCATTGGCCAGGACCAGTCACAGGGCCCCACACGTCAGCCAGAGAGCCGGGAAACGGCAGCGGGCGAATACGTGCTTTAGAGTGTGGGTCCGTCTCTTCCACAAGGTCTTCTGCCTCTTCATGTCACCTTCCTGTCCTTGAAAAGTCATCCTGAGTACCTCTCGAGGGTGCATCCCATGCTTTGGGGGGGAAAAACTTAAAAGGTCTGGGCCAGTCTGTTCATTGCACAACTGAAGTCCGTAATGTAAAGCTAATTTGCTGTTCCATACTTTCCACCAAAGAACTGATGCTTTCGCACTATGATGCTGGAGAAGACTCTTGAGAGTCCCCTGGACTGCAAGGAGATCCAGCCAGTCGATCCTAATGGAAATCAACTCTGAATATTTTTTGGAAGTCCTGACGCTGAAGCTCTAATACTTTTGCCACCTGATGCAGAGAGCTGACATTGGAAAAGATCCTGACACTGGGAAAGACTGAAGGCAGGAGGAGGAGAGGGGGACAGAGGATGAGACGGATGCATCGCTGACTCAATGGACATGAGTTTAAGCAAGCTCCGGGAGACAGTGAAGGACAGGGAAGCCCTGTGTGTGCTGCGGTCCATGGGGTCACGAAGATCCGGACACGACGGAGACTGAACAGCAAGCTTTCCTAGCGCTGGGTTTGAGGCCCAGATCTCTGGTCCCTCGAGTCCTATTCTTAACTCTCTTTCCAGTCAACCTGTGAACACAAAAGCGGCGGCAACTGGAACAATTTGGATGTCTATTTCTGGTGCAGGAGACTTTCACCGTTCCAGCAAGATCATAGCAGGAAACATCTAAAGACTGATGCTGCTGTCGAAGAACTGGAGAGAAACTTGGCCATTTAACGTTTCCACCGGAACACGCAGAGACCTTTCCCACTCATATTTGAGACGAATACATCTGTGGAATCAATGAAAACGTATGATTGCTCAGTGTTGTCTGGTTAGCATCCAATTATGTACAGTGTATTTATTTTAAATTTAGACGACACACACACAAGAGATTTCCAGGAACAAAATGAGAAGAAATTGGCAGCGTGCTGAATGGAAAAAAATTAATGACATGAATTATACAGCCTGTGAATCGAAGCCGACGAGCAGGGGCTGGCAGGGGAGAGAGGTGGGCGCCGTTGTTCACGCTGCACCCTGCCTGTGGTCCTGATCCGTGCTGAAGAGCGGTCACCCTCCAGGCAGCCGTCGCATCCTGTATCTTTACGGTGAGGCCGCTTTGCGGGTCACACGTGTTCCCATTTCAGGAGTACAAAAGCAAGGCCCCCGAACAGACTTCAGCCTTCAGCAGCCAGCTTCCTTTTAGAGAATAGACCCAGCCTTTTTTTTTTTTTTTTTAATCTGGCCACGCCCGGGGATGGAAATCATAGCCCCTGCGACCCAGCGTTGGAAGTGAGCAGGAGTCTTCACTGCTGGACCACCAGGGAAGTCTCTAGGTTCAATGCATAAGTTCAAGGTTGATCGCTTTGTCAGCTCATGGGGGCCAGAGGGAGGTGGGGAGGGAGGAGAGGTGGAGGAAAGGAAGAAGGGCTGGGCTTCGGACACCTCCGCTGAGGACCGCGTCCCCGCTCTGCGAAGCACCTGGTACTGTGCGTTAGGGACCTCCACGCATCTTGTGCCGTTCATCCCTCAAGATCATCAGTCATGTAGAGGCAAAGAGACTGAGGTCAGAAGCGGCTGATTACCTTGTCCCAGGTTGAACTGTGTCCCTTCCAAATTCATATGTGGAATTCCTGGTCACCTGGAGAAGGAAATGGCAACCCACTCCAGTATTCTTGCCTAAAAAAACCCATGGACAGAGGAGCCTGGTGGGCTACAATCCATGGGGTCACAAAGAGTCGGACACGACTGAGCGACGAACACTTCAGGCTGTGGCCTCGATTGAGAAGAAGGACCTTGAAGATACAGTTCGTTAAGCTGGGGTCACACTAGAGTGAGTTGGGCCCCAAATGCAATACGACTGGTGTCTTTTCTTTTTCCCCCTTTTCTTTCTTTGTTTGGTTGCGCTGGGTCTCAGCTGCAGCCTGTGGGATCTAGTTCCCCGACCAGGGACTGAACCCGGGGCCTTGCTTTGGGCCTGTGTGGCGACCAGGGACTGAACCCGGGGCCTTGCTTTGGGCCTGTGTGGCGTCTTAGCCGCTGGACCACCAGAGAAGCCCCACGAGGTGCCTTAATGAGGAGGAAGAATTGGGACACGGATACGTACTCAGTGAGGATGCTGAGCGCACAAGGGAGTGGGGACCGTGTGATGCTCCTACAAGTCAAGCAATGTCCCAGAAGGCGGTGAGAGGCTTGGGACAGATTGTCCCTCAGGGCCTGTGGAAGGAGCTAAGCCAGCCGGCACCCTGATCTCTGACTTCTAACCTCCAGCACCATGAGACAAGGCTGTGGTTTAAGCCCCCCAGACTGGGGTATAAGATTCTGGAAGCCCCAGCAAAAGAGCACCACAGGGTTATGAAGCAGAGGGCTGCCAGGCTCCTCTGAGTCTAAGCCTCAACCGAGTGCACAGGGCCCATTTCCAGGCACCTGCCTGGGCCCCTGCCGCCTCCTGGGCCCGCAGCCTGCCCGACATGCCAGCGCCTCCTCACTCTACAGCAGACAGAGGCTGAGGCCCAGAGGGCTCCCTGTCCTGTCTCAGGCTGTGTGGCCGGGGGAGGCGGGGAGGGGATAGGGAGGCAGCAGGCCTTCTTGGGCTTCCCCTGTCCTGTATCATGATGCTCCCCTTCATCACTCACCTTGCAGAGTGTTCTCAGCCAGCTTCTCACAATGCTGGTAAATCAGGAGCAGAAAGCAGCAAACAAATGTTCCTGGCCTGGAAACGCCGGAAGCCCTTTCAAGAGGAGAAGGATCAGGGTCCTGGCTGGCTGTGACATCAGCCCTGAGAGGTAATCTCAAGAGCCTTGCTGAGTCGGACAAAGGGGCTGGGGGCTGGCCATCGCTTCTCAGCCCAGCTGACCCCACCAGGGGATGGGGGAAGAGCGGACAGCGCCTCCCTGTCCACTGGCCCGGCCACTGAGCTGAGACTTGCCACAGATGGGGTGTCACAAGCCTTCCCGTTTGGGAGCCCTCGTGACAAGGTACGTATATGTGATATGTATTCCTAGATACATGAGAGAGAGAGGCACCCACTCGAGCGCACAGCTCAGGGGCCTCTCTGGCTGCATGCCCCTGAGTGCCCAGCTCCCAGACCCAGAGGCAGACCGCACCCCCTCACCACCCCACTCCAGGGGAAGCCCGCTCCTGACTGCTAACAGCATCTGTTCATTTTACCCCTCTGCGTACTTGATGTAAATAGGATCCTGTAGGCTCCCCTCCTTCGGGTCCTGTGGTACCTTTCGTTCCCCATTTGGGAAATGCAGCCACGTCTGGGGAGGCGGTCATGCAGAGTGCAAACCCTTCCTAGTTCTGACTGCCGCACCGTATTCATCTCTTCTATTGTGGATGGACCTTTGAGCTGTTTCCAGCAAGGAGCAACGAGGTGGCCTCTGCTTTCACACCTGGGCTTTGCAAAAAGAGCCAGTTACTCTGCAGGAGATGCTGGACACAAAGGAGAGTCATTCATTCGTTTAGACTACATCTTGGAGGACTTGCGATGTGTCTGGCATGTGGACAAAACCTGGGGCCTGACAGAGAGCAAGGTCACTGTGGCCCGGTGCCCACCGTCTGTAAGGCAGATGGGGGTGTGGACAGACAGAACACAGAGAGGAGGGCTTGGTCAAGGGTGGAGAGGAACCCAGGGAAGGAACGGCTTGAGAGGAAACACGCTGGAGGGGGCTGGAGAGAGTCTGTCCATGGTTGAAAGAGGGGCTTGTCCAAAGCGTGCACTTGCAAGGGGAGTGGGGTGAGATGGAGGGCAGAGGTAGGCAGGGCAGGATTCAGGAGGATTTAGAAGGGCCAAGGAGCCATTTGAGGACTCTTCTGGAAGACAGCGAGGCTCCGCCCATCTGCTGGCAAGCGGCAGGAAGCACTTGGCCTTGCAGAAGTCCTGCTGTGGCGGCACAGGGTGCCACCCTCCTGCAGGCAGGCGCGGGAGGCAGTGGGCCACGGGCCAGCCCCAGCCCCAGCCCTGCCAGCGGACGTGGGCCACAGAGCGAGGCCTGCAGAGGGATGGCTTTCTAGAAACCGAGGCCAGAGGGTCCTGCCTAGGACACGCCTGCAGACAGAACCCCAAAGACTTCTACTGCTCCCCTAGGCTGTTTAGTCTGGCATCCGCCACAGGAAGCTCCCGTCTGACCTCTCCGTGGGTCTGTGTCTCCTCCCGCTCAGAACTCTGACCCTCCGCAGCCATCTGCCCCTGAGTCGCCTGGCCGGGCTCCCCTGAGTCAGGAAGTCTGGGAAAGGCAAGGCTGGATGTAGCCTCCAGGGAACGAGGCAACTGCCGGCCCTGTCTCCTCTGCCTTACTCATTCTGCATTTTGGGGCGAGCTGTTTTTGTTTGATGTAAGCAGAGCAAATCCATCCATAGCAAAATCAGAGAAAATAGCTTGTTGATGTGTAAACCAGGATGTCACAAATAACCCTGTTTGTTTAATTATAGCAGGCTGAGTGCAGGCAGCCGGGAAGGGGTACCAATGGAGGGGAATTCAGGATGCCGTTGCCGGTGCCCTAGAGGCCCACGGATGAGGTCTGGGGGAAGATGTGAGCACCCGGAGCCACGTGGATAAACATGGTGCATGAGTCAAGCTTAGCTGAGTGGGTAGATGGCTTTCGGAGCTAATGGGAGTTTGCTGTAGGAGTCACTAGACAGAAAAAATTAAATCACAGGTGAAAGGACAAAAAAAAATGCCTGGAAATAATCAGTCTGAGAACGTAGGAAATTTTGACTTTATGAGTAATTGCTTTACAAAGACAATGTGTTCTTTCCCATGAAATACACCGATCTGGTAGAGGACAAAGCATATGGGGCATCAGAAGAAGGGACTTCTACCCACCCCACACTGCCTCCCCTTCCCCTCCAGGAGGAACACGGAAGCTGGGGCTTCAGAAAAGCTGGAAGCCATATGGGACAGCATTTAAGATCCTGGCTCTGGATTTGGGTTGGCTTGGGTTCAAGCTCGGGTTCAAGCTTCTCTTCTCTCTTACGTGAATGTGGGAGTCAGCTCACCACTGAGGGTCTCAGTTGGTGGTGAGGGGCTAGGGAGAGCCAGCTCAAGAGGCCTGGACAAGCTGCTCTTAGCTTGCCTGTACCTGGCATGGAGGGAAATACCAGGGAATGAGGCGTAGGTATTAGAATGAGAAATGAATTCGAGGAATAGGATTGTGGAGGGAATTCCATTCCAGCACACGCCAAGCCATCTCTTGCCCCCGCCTTACCTCTGGTAGCTGCCCCATGTCCCCATTAAGCCTTTAAAAAAGTTGTTTTCTGATTATTTAGCTGTGCCAGTCTCACTTGCAGCATGCAGGATTCTCAGTCTTCGCTGCAGCACTCTGGATCTTTAGTTGCAGCAACATGTGGGATCTAGTTCCCTGACCAGGGATCAAACCCAGACCCCCTTCACTGGGAGCACAGGGTCCTAGTCACTAGACCAACAGGCAAACCCCCCTAAGCAAGCCCTGTAGAGACTCAGTTGCTCCTTGGGGAGGGTTACACAGTGATGCCAACATGGGTGCACAGCTGACTTTTCTGGAGATGACAAAACAAAATGCTCACCTTCAGAAATGTCAAAAAGGGCTTTGAGGGAAGGAGATGCAGGTAGGACTGTATTATAACTCTCCTGGGTCCAAGGCACATTTGCCTTCATGGGCCTTGTCTTCCATTAAAAATAAAATAAAATTAAATTATATTGTATGATTGCATTGGTATAAAGATGAGTATAATATAGCTCAGATTCATGATCATATATTAAAGCAACTTTTATTATTTTAACTCAGTTTTAAAAGAAATTAAAATATTTTTGCAGCCTCTAGGCACAGTGCCTGTTGGTGGGTGGGAGTTGGGGACACGGAAAGTAAATGCATTTTCTACCTGAGCGACGTTTTTGTGAAAAGAGGAAAATGTATCAAGCTTTGTATAAAGCTACCTGTATTTAAATAAAAGAGAACTCTCTGTTTGGATAATTTCTATTATGTTTTTGTTCCATGTTTAAAATGGTCTTTCCTTCAGGAAATGATCATGAAATTACATAGTAATTGTATTTATCTTATTTTATTTAATGTACTATTAATCTGACAAGATAAAAACAGCCCTGGGTTCGAAAATTACTTTCGTCGGCCCGGGCTCCTCCCTTGCTTTTTGTAACCGCACTCTTCTGTGGAGCCTGGCCTCCCCCATGCTCAGTAATTCTGATTGGAGCGGGGCTGGCCACATCCCTGTGAGCTGATCTAGCCAATCAGAGCAGAGATCTGAAGAAGCGGAGCATCTTCTGGGCATGGATTGGCTCAATGTTGATGGGCACTTGATTGCAGACTGGCCAATGGGAGCCAAACCTGGGATTCAGGCTGGTGATGTGGAAAGGAGGCGTTCTCGTCCCACTAGGGTTCTTGGCTATCAAGGCGATTATAAGTTTCCAGCTCCCAGACCCTACTGAGTGTTAAATGGCCACCTAGAGTGAAGCATCCCAGAGGAAAACAGAGCAGAGAACGAGACATGGGGCCCTGATACAATCATTTGAATACCTGGGTCCACTTAGGCCTCCAGTTAACAACCCTTGGGGTTTAAGTTACAGGGGATCAATAACACATTTATTTATTTATTTATTTTTTGGCTCAAGTCTATTTTAATGTAGGGTTTTAAAAAGCTGAAACAAAGAGTTCTGTCTAATCCACCTGGCAACCTCAGAATTTCTTGAGTGGTTTATGAAATGACCTATGAATGTCAGAGAGTGCTTATTTTACGCCCGGGTAAGAGAAGGCTGTTCCGAGGCGTGGTCTACCCGTGCTTCCGTGTGAACCGCCTGGCTTCTGCAGCTGCCCTCCTCTTCCTTCTACTTAGTTTAAAAAAATTACTTTAGGACATTTCAGGCTTTCCTTGTGGCTCAGCTCGTAAAGAATCCGCCTGCAATGCGAGAGACCTGGGTTCGATCCATGGGTTGGGAAGATACCCTGGAGAAGGGAAAGGCTACTCACTCCAGCATTCTGGCCTGGAGAAAGCCATGGGCTGTATAGTCCATGGGGTTGCAGAGAGTCCAACAGGACTGAGCGACTTTCATTTTCACTTAGGACATTCCTTCATCAGAAACAGGCTTTCCTCTTCTTTCTTTTTTGAACAGTGTTAAAGACAGATATGTATTAATGGCTGGAAAAGTTGCGCTTATATAATTTATTGCCCTGGGACATTGTGCCCTAGGTGTTATGGTATTATGCAGATTACTGGAGAGTTTGCTGTTGCTGTTCAGTTGCTCAGTCATGTCTGATTCTTTGTGACCCCATGGACTGTAGCCCGCCAGGCTCCTCCATCCTTGAGATTTCCTAGGCAAGAATACTGAAGTAGGGAAATACTGCCATTTCCCTCTCCAGGGGACCTTCCCAACCCAGGAATCAAACTCCTGTCTCCAGAAGCAGGCTTTCTTGAACAACATTCTTCTAAATCAAAAATTACCTCTTCTTGGTAATCAGGAATTTGTAGGATCAGCCCTCCCTTCACTGGGTCCCAGAACTGTGCTCTTCAATAAGCACGAAAAGAAAGTAGAAAATCATCAAATACTCACAGTTGTGTGTAATGGGGGCAGATTCATTCACCACAGGCAGTGGTTCTCAAAGTGTGGTCCCTGGACCACATCATCTGGGAACTTGTTAGAAATGCAAATTTTTGGTCCCCGTACCAAACTCACTGAATCAGAAATTCTGAGGGTTGGGCCCAGCCATCTCTATTTATACAAACCCCGAGAACCAGTGGCTTAGGGATTTCCTCTTACGCAGTTACTGAAGAAACAGCTGCTAGGTGATTAAAATCAAACCTGAGTTACCTTTGTAGAATCACTCTGGTTTTGAGCATTTGTTTTTTCACTTTGAAGGTAGGGGGAAGAAGGAGTCAAACTGTAATAGATTGACTAGTTTCTTTTTGTTCCTTTACTGCTATTTATCCTTTAGTAGTTTGCTAAATCGGAGAAGGCAGTGGCACCCCACTCCAGTACTCTTGCCTGGAGAATCCCATGGATGGAGGAGCCTGGTGGGCTGCAGTCCATGGGGTCGCTAAGAGTCAGACATGACTGAGCGACTTCACTTTTACTTTTCACTTTCATGCATAGGAGAAGGAAATGGCAACCCACTCCAGTGTTCATGTCTTGAGAATCCCAGGGACGGGGGAGCCTGGTGGGCTGCTGTCTATGGGGTCACACAGAGTCCGACACGACTGAAGGGACTTAGCAGCAGCAGTTTGCTAAATATACATTCTGATTTCATTATTTTCTCCAAGCATTTATTTTTTACATTTTACTTAGCATAGCTGAGTGTATATATTTCCACTGATGTTGAAAGCAATTAATATGTATTGTTATTCCCCATTCAGAAGGCTAGACCTCAACATTTTGTCATGTCTTCTTCCCTCCCCATGAATTCGCCTTTCACCAGTTCCCAAAATTTGTTGAAAACTTTTTGAACAGTTGGAATTTTTTCTCAACTGTTCGTTAAGCTTCATCGCCATACGTTTGGCGATCTTCTGGGCTTTACCAGTTTCTCTGTAGATCACTGTTGCTGCGTCCTACTTCCCTCTTTCTTAGATCCATTTTCCCTACTGTTGGAGTATATCCTGTAGAGAGTCTTTCAAAAAGGGTTCATGGAGAAATACCTCCTAGGTCCTTGCCCGTCTATAACTAATTTCTTAGATAACACTTTGCTCACAGAATTCTGTGGCACTATAACTCACAGAATGTTATACTCATTGGACTTGAGAAGTCTGATGTCCATCTGTTTCTTCTTCCTTTGATGTTAAACTACTGAAGTTTTTTTCTGTCTGGGGTTTTTTCTGTGTGTTACTAATGTGTCTAGTGCTGGGTCCTCCAGACTCTCTTCCCCATGTTTCTTTTCTATAGCTTTTTGACTTCATACTAAAATATAAAGACTCGATACTCTCTTTAGCTTTGAAAGTTGGGGATATAGTTTATTTTAGTATTTTCTCTATACACTCTCCTTCTGGATATTCTTCGAGACAGAGGCTGGAACTCTTGGTTCAACCTTAATCGATTCACGTTTTTTGTCTCCCACTTTTCAATACCTGGAATTTTGCTTCATGTCTGATTGGGTTGCTCTTCTCTGTATTCCAGTTTGGAATAAAACTCTTCTGTTGTATGTATTTCTTTCATCAGTCCATCGACTGTGGGATTTTTTTTTTTTTTTTTGACAAATTTATAAACCATAGAAAACCGCAGAGGATAACACCCTCCATGCACCTCTCCCTCAGAAACAGCAGATGTTAACATTCTGTCATACTTGCTACGGTTCCTTTCTGACAAAACAAACGTTAGTGGTAAGACTGCAGTTTAGTCCTCTCCTGCAGAGGCCTGTGCTGGCCTTTGCTGCCCACGGGCTTTCCTCTGGCTGTGGTGTGCGCGCTTCTCCCTGTGGTGCCTTCCCTCTTTGCGGAGCACTGGCTCCGGGGCATTCGGGCTTCGGTGGTTGTAGCACGTGGGCTCAGCAGTTGCAGTTCCCAGGCTCCAGGGCACAGGCTCAGTCGTGGCAATGGGCTTTCTGGGACTGTGGCTTGTGGGATCTTCCCAGATCAGGGATCAAACCCCTGTCCCCATATTGACAGGCAGATTCCTTACCGCTGAGACACCAGGGAAGCCCCTTCCCTAGTTGTTCAGCATTTTAAGATAGATGCGATCACAGTGGATTTATCTTTCTGTAACTAGCTGTTTTTCATTCAGCAATAAATTTTGAGAAATGTATTTAGGTTGTTGCACTTCTAGTTCATTCCCTTTAACCGCAGTGTAATAGACTGTTGGAGGAATACGTGCAATGCATTTATTTATTCCACTCATGGTGGATATTTAAATTGCAGCTAAGTTTTTTTTTTTTTTTTTTTTGCTATGAGAATCAGCACTGCAGAGAACACAGTGTGCTTCTTCTCTGCTCTTACATTTGTGAGAGTTTCTCTAAAGTCTGTACCTGGAGAAGGAACTGCTGGGTCAAATGATACACACAAATACCACAGCCTGGGTGGCTCACACAACAGAAATTTATTTTCTCGTAGTTCTGGAGGGTAGAAGTCCAAGATCAAAGGGCCGGGGCTTGGCTTCCCCTGTGCACACGCTGCTTGGTTTGCGGGTGGCCGTCTTCTCCCTGGGTCCTCATGTGCTCATCCTGTGCAGGTTTGGGTTTGATCTCCTCTGCTTCAGTGGACACCACCCATACTGCGTTAGGGTCCGTGCTTATAGCCTCATTCTAACTTAATCACCTCTTGAAAGGCCTTATCTCCAAATGGTGTCACATTCTGAAGTAGTGGGTTAGGACTTTAACATACAAATGAGGGAGGAGGGGACAAAATTCATCCATCACAGTGCTATTCTAGAGCTCTGCTGGGAAAATTGATCTTTTGTTTTTTGCCAAAGATCTCTCTTTATCCTATCACCCTATCAACAGACTGGTTCCAAGTCGGAAAAGGAGTACATCAAGGCTGTATATTGTCAGTCTGCTTATTTAACTTATATGCAGAGTACATCATGAGAAATGCTGAGCTGGATGAAGCACAAGCTGGAATCAAGATTGCCAGGAGAAATATCAATAACCTCAGATAAGCAGATGACACCGCCCTTATGGCAGAAAGTGAAGAGGAACTAAAGAGCCTCTTGATGAAAGAAGAGAGTGAAGAAGTTGGTTTCAAACTCAACATTCAGCAAACTAAGATCATGGCATCTGGTCCCATCACTTCATGGCAAATAGATGGGGAAACAATGGAAACAGTGACAGACTTTACTTTCTTGGGCTCCAAAATCACTGCAGATGGTGACTGCAGCCATGAAATGAAAAGACACTTGCTCATTGAAAGAAAAGCTATGACCACTCTAGACAGCATATTAAGAAGCAGAGACATTACTTTGCCAAAAAAGGTCCATCTAGTCAAAGCTATGGTTTTTCCAGTAGTCACGTGTGGATGTGAGAGTTGGACTACAAAGAAAGCTGAGTGTCGAAGAATTTATGTTTTTGAACTGTGATGTTAGAGAATACTCTTGAGAGTCCCTTGGATTGCAAGGAGATCCAACCAGTCAATCCTCAAGGAAACCAGTCCTGAATATTCATTGGAAGGACTAATGCTGAAGCTGAAAGTCTGATACTTTGACCACCTGATGTGAAGAATTGACTAACTGGAAAAGACCCTGATGCTGGGAAAGATTGAAGGCAGGAGGAGAAGGGGATGGCAGAGGATAGGATGGTTGGATGGCATCACCGACTCGATGGATATGAGTTTGAGTAAACTCCGGGAGTTGGTGATGGACAGGGAGGCCTGGCGTGCTACAGTTCATGGAGTGGCAAAGAGTCGGATACAACTGAGTGACTGAACTGAACTGAAGTATGTCTGAGGGCTTCCCAGGTGTCGCTAGTGGTAAAGAACCTGCCCGCCAGTGTAGTAGACTTAAGAGACACAGATTCAATCCCTGGGTCGGGAAGATCCCCTGGAAAAGGGCACAACAATGCACTCCAGTATTCTTGCCTGGAGAATCCCATGGACAGAGGAGCCTGGCGGGCTACAGTCCATAGGGTCACAAAGAGTCAGACACGACTGAAACGACTTAGCACGCATGCAAGTATGTCTGAGACACCATCCTAGATAGTGGGGAATGTAGCCAAGAATCAGACAGATGAGACATGATTTCATGGAGCTTACCTTCTCCTTGGAGTAGGGGGTGAAGCAGCTGTGATATTGGTGATGGTGGAGAATATGATAAATAATAAATAAGGGAAATAAGATAACTTTGCTGCTGCTGCTGCTAAGTCGCTTCAGTCGTGTCCAACTCCATGCGACCCCATAGACGGCAGCCTATCAGGCTCCTCTGTCCCTGAGATTCTCCAGGCAAGAACACTGGAGTGGGTTGCCATTTCCTTCTCCAATGCATGAAAGTGAAAAGTGAAAGTGAAGTCGCTCAGTCATGCCCGACTCTCAGCGACCCCATGGACTGCAGCCCACCAGGCTCCTCCATCCATGGGATTTTCCAGGCAAGAGCACTGGAGTGGCGTGCTGTTGCCTTCTCCTAAGATAACTTTAAATACTGATAATTTGAGAGTGTGTATGTGTGGGGGGGCATGAACAGATAGTGACAATGGTAGGGTGGTGAAGGATAATACTTAGATTGATTTAGAGAAGAAGTCCTCACAGAGGAAGTGATATCTGAACTCCCTGTAGAACAAGAAGAAGCCCCAAAGAAGAAAGGCTAGGCATAGAACATTTTAGGCTGAAATGGGGCAAAGACAAAGATGCAAAATCAGGAACGAGATTGATGTATTCAAGAACAAGAAGGCCAGTGTGACTGGCCATCAGAGAGTGAGGGGAAGTAGTACAAAATGAAATTAGAGAGGTGTGTAGGACCCAAACCATGTGAATGGAAGCAAGATTTCCCCAAAGAAATGGATGGGAAGATGCATTGTCTGTAAACATGATCCCATTGTCTAAGAAGTTTCATTTGCAGAGAGAAATAGAATGTTAACTGGTTCAGATGCAGAACCTAGTAACACATATTTTATTTTAAATAAAGGAGAATTGAGCATCCTTAAAGACAAAAAGGGAAGAATCCACAAGCAAAGAGAGAATTGACTCCTTTTCCTTCAGTGACCATTAGTAATATATTCTCCCCCCAAAGCACACAGCCACCCACTAAATGCTGGCATTAATCTCATACAGATAGGCTTTGCCTGGAGAGTGAACATATGGCATCCCCTGAAACTTTCAACTCTGCTTAGAGCTCATTTGTAAAATCTAAGAATGACACTGTACTTACATGAGTGTATTTATTCTGGCATTTAAAACTCCTAAAGAATAGACACTGGGGAAAAAACAGAAAAGAATAGACACTGGGTCAAGGATTCTAAATCTAGACATTAGAAACCATCTAGTCTAACCTCTTTGTTTTATAGGTGAAGGAGGAGACTGAGGCACAGAAGGATATTGGTTAGACCAAGTTCAGAAAGCTAGACATTGGTGGTGGAGACCTGGTTCTGTCTCCTAATTCCTGATACAAATGTCTTCTCAGTAGATAAGGCTGTGCCTTCAGCATTTGAAAGTCCAGGGATGGATAGATAGATGGATGCATGCATGGGTTATTCATTTATCTATACAAGAAAGATTGAGCAACCACCCAGTCAGGCAGTGTGTTAATGGCTAGAATTGCAAATATGAGAGCTGTTTATAGTGCCTTTCACCACCCCAGGCCCTTTCTTCTCTCAGTCTATTCCAGGCAGGTTTATAATTCTGCCATTTTATTAGGATTTCTCTGATTGAGGTTATTTAAAACCTCTGTTGTAAAATTTAAGAGTAATTTACCTGTTCATATCTTTCTTGGTATCTCAGCAGCATTCAAATCAATTGATTGCTTCCTGCTTCATGACAACCATTTTGTTTTGGCTTATAAGACATAGTTTTGTTCCTCCTTCTTCCTCCCATCTTATGGAAGTTCCTTTTCTGTTTCGTTTGCTGACTTCTACTCTTCAGCTTAACTTCTAAATGTTGGAATTCCCAGCTTGATTCCAGCTTATCTACTTTTCTGCAACTCCATGCCCACTCTAGGTGATTGTATGTCAATGATCCCTAAATGAACATCTGCTACTCACCTCAAAACTTACATCTCTCACTGGCCTGTTTGGCACCTGCATTTAAATGTCTAGGGAACTCACATTTAACACGTCCTAAACAGAACTTTTGACTTTTTCTTTAACTCTGCTTTGCACCATTCTCGTCCCTTCTTCTCATTAAATTCATTTTTAGCAGGTGTTTTCTATATACCAGATTCTATTCTAGATATTGGGTATGTAGTCATGAATGAAACAGACAAAACCCCCTCTGGTCAAGTAGTTTCTGTGCCGGTGGAGGGAGAATGATCTCAAGGAAGCCAAGCTGATGACTTGTTTAGTCCAAAAACAGTCGTCGTCACAGTCACCACCTCTTGCCTTGGCCTTTGCAATAACGTAACTGGTCTCCCTGCTCCTACCATTTTGCTGTCCAACCTCTATAAAATTACCAGAGTAATTTGTATGAAGCTCAACTAAAAACAAAATTTTAAGTTGGACTCCCCCTCCCCAGCTTTAAACCTCTAGTAGCTTCCCATTGCTCTTTAATTGGAGGATAATTGCTTTACAGTATTGTGTTAATTTCTTCCATACAACAACATAAATCAGCTAAAATTTTATATATGAAATCCCTGGTGGCTCAAATGGTAAAGAATCTGCCTGCAGTACAGTAGCCCAGGTCTGATCCCTGGGTCAGGAAGATCCTCTGGTGACGGGAATGGCTTCTCACTCCAACAGAGTAACACTGTCACTTTTCCTAAATATACTCTCCCTCTTGAGCCTCTTCTCCCCTCCCCTCAACCTATAGCTCTTTGAATGAATTCCAAACTCATTCCCATGACCCTCAAATCTCTGCATCATCTAGTCCTTCCTGACACTCAGATGCATTCCCCATGGCCCTTGGCTACAGCTATGTCAACTTCCCCTCTGTTTCTAATCCACTGAGTTGATCCTAGGGCCTTTGCATGTGCTGAAATATTCTGGAATACTCTGACCTCTGAATTGGAAGAAGCTGGCCATTTCTTATCATTTAAAGATGTCAGCTCAAATATAACCTCATCAATTCCCAGCTTTCTCAATTTAAACCTGCCTTTCCACTTCATCATGCTCTCTCATCACAGTATGTTGCATTCTGCTTGGCACTTAATTACCATCAGAATTGACTTATTTATTTACCTACTGTCTGACTTCATGCACTAAATGCACCCCATGAGAGCAGTGATATGGTCTGTTTTGTTGGCTACCTTATCACCAGTACCTCGAACAATACCTGACCCACAGAAGTTGTTCATAAATATTTTTCTGTATATAATATACATAACACACACAATATTCTAGTGAATAAATGAATACATTAATGAATGAAGACATTGCCTAACATGTGATCTTACAAATTTAACAAAGTTAAGATCTACTGGTCAACTCTAGAGTTGTCCCCTAGTGAAGCCTAGTTTGGACAGGAATTCCCGTCTTTAGTAGCATCTTCCAAACGGTGCAATATGCTGTAAGTGCGTAGCCCATGGCAACAAACTGGTGTTTCCTTTCTTCTGTTCCTTGACTCATGGACACATCTCACTACTTAAGTACAAAAGAAGTCTTCCTCTTGCCCACACTGTCCCATCCCCTGGTCTTGCCCCATCTTTCCAGTTACTACTCTCTTTTTCCTTTCCAAGCCTCCCAGTTCATCCTTTCCTCTCTATCCGCTCTTCTCTGATGTTCACCCATGTGGCTTTTAATCTCTCACTCCTCAGAGAGAGCAGGGGAGCAGGATAGATAACACCAAAATGCTCTGCTTGGGAAGGGGCATATGAAACCTCACCCATTATTTTTGTCTCATCACAGTCCATTGGAGGAACTGGGCAAGTGAACTGTCAACTTCTGGTTGATGTGCTCAGAGTTATGATTGTGTTTCCTCCAGGAGAGTAGAGAGGAGCCACATCTAACTCATCCTTGGGGTAAGCACTTCCAGAAGAACAGCTAACTTGTCAGCTAGAGCTCAGTTAGTGTACTACAGCTTCCTCCGTAACTTACCAACACCAATTGTGTACTCAGCCTGTACTGCAACAGGCACTACTCTAAGCCCTTTTCAGGTAACTTGTTTAAAACCTCATGTAACTCTGTGAGATCAGTACTCATTATCCCATCTGATGGATGAGGAAACTAAAATTTACTTGCTCAAGATCTCATAACCAGTAAGTAACATAACTGGACTTCAAACCCAGATAGCCTTAACGCCAATGCCTGACTCTTTATCATTGCCCTATAATACCACCCCCGCCAGAAGACTTCAGTCTTCTTATCACTGGAGATCAACTTTGAAAGAAGAGTAGCTGTCAGGTGGCGTAGAAAGGGAATCATGGTGTACCAGGTGGAGGGAACAGAGGTGCGCGGCATGAAGAGGTGTTTCAAGGCTTCTCTGGTGGCTCAGTGGCAAAGAATCCACCTGCTAGTGCAGGAGACATGAGTTTGATCCCTGATCCAGGAAGATGCCACATGCTGCTGAGCAGCTAAGCCCATGCACCACAACTGCTGAATCTGTGCCTTAGATTTCTGGAGCCATAACTGCTGAGCCCATGTGTGTGACTGCTGAAGCCCTCATACTCTAGAGCCTGTGCTCCGCAACAGAAGAAGCCACTGCAATGAGAAGGGCTGCACGCTGCAACTAGAGAGCAGCCCTGGCTCACCACAACTAGAGAAAAGGCTATGAAGCAATGAAGACGCTGCACAGCCAAAACTAAATAAATACAAATTATTATTATTTTTTAAAAAGAAGTGTTTCAGAGGTGACAAGGATTCACTGGGGCTGGAGCAGAGATGCAGTGGGGAATGATGGAAGCTGCTTTTATCAGTTTAAAAAAAAATAGCAAATCAGAGAGTATATGCCCAATATCTCCTGCTCTCACTTGAAGATTGCCCTGTCTGAGATTTGTCTTGAATGTAACTAAAAGCACCTTATGTTGTTTGTCTGGGGCAAACTAAGTTGCTGGAACCCAAGTGTATCCATTTAGACTCTTCACATGTCAACAGTCAAGTTCATGGAGAAGGGCCTTGCTCTGCAGCTCAATCTGATTCTGTCTTCAGCTGCTATGTACCCCCACACGAGAATCAGGAGTAAAGGATGTGTAATCGGTCATTCTGCATGGCGTACATTTTGAAAACATAAAAGAAGTGGAGTAAACTTGGAGACTTTGGAAAGGGATGGGCAGAGGATGGGATTAAAATGATAACAAATATCTCACAACCTCTCTCTAATTTTGTTAAGAGATAAAATGAACATTTAGGAAACCTGTGGGCTGATGCAGAACAACTGGGAAAACAGGAAAAAAGTGAATTTTAAAGGTGGATTTTCTCCAGAAAGCTCAAGCCAAGCAGACAATGTCTTTGCACAGCCAGGCTCTCTCTGCCTATGTTTCTCCACCCCACACTCTTACCTCCTTTATTAATAGGTTATCCAGAGATGGCTTTGGATGACTTTTTCCTATATGAACCCGCACTATAATGTGTTTGGAAAAACATTGAATCCTTGCAGAACTCAGATGCAACACTTTTTATGGGTGAACTGAGCATAGCACAGTGAATTACAACACCAATATGGCAACCTCCAATTTGGCTAAAAGATCCTTGTTCCAACAGTCCTTTTTGTTTAAAGTTATCAACCTTAAAAATGATCAAGGAATTTGTCCCAGACCTTCCAGGTCTGTTGATGTATAGTTTGGAAATACTTTAAAGCAATGAAAGTTCTATGACAGTATTTTGAAGTATTTTGAAAAATATGATAGACCTGATTGTTTGACACAGGTGGTCCCCAACTTACCATGGTTCAACTTACAACTTTTCAACTTTATGAGTGTGAAAGCAATTCGCATTCAGTAGACATCATACTTCAAACTTTGATATTTTTTCAGGCTAATGGTATGTGGTATGATATTCTCTAGTGATAGTGAGCAGTGGCAGCAAGCCATAGCTCCCAGACAGCCATGAGATCTTGATAGTAAAGACTGATACACTAATAATCATTCTGCTCCCCTCAAAAGTTCTGTTTTTATTTTACTGTCCAGTATTCAATAAATTGCATGAGATAGCACCCTACTGTAAATAGGCTATGGGTGAGATGATTTTGCCCAATTATTGGCAAGTGTTCTAAGCACATTTAAGGTAGGCCAGGCTAAGCTATGAGATTCAGTAGATTAGGTATACTGAATGCATTTTCACCTTATGATATTTTCAGTGCATGATGGGCTTATTAGGATGTTGAGAGAGATCTGTAACATTATTTGAATCATACTTTATGAGTCATTTAAAAATTGCACTTATAACCAATACAATAGCTCATGCTCAGTCACTAAGTCATGCCCAGCTCTTTGCCTTGTAGCCCACCAGGCTTCTCTGTTCATGGGATTTCCCAGGCAAGAATACTGGACTGGGTTGCCATTTCCGTCTCCAACAATAGCCATAAATTTCATGTAATGCTATAAATAATATATTCTGAAAGCTGCTGCTACTGCTGCTAAGTCACTTCAGTCATGTCCGACTCTGTGCGACCCCATAGACGGCGGCCCACCAGGCTCCCCCATCCCTGGGATTCTCCAGGCAAGAACACTGGAGTGGGTTGCCATTTCCTTCTCCAATGCATGAAAGTGAAAAGTGAAAGTGAAGTCGCTCAGTCATGTCCGACTCTTAGGGACCCCATGGACTGCAGCCCACCAGGCTCCTCTGTCCATGGGATTTTCCAGGCAAGAGTACTGGAGTGGGGTGCCACTGGGTAAATGAACAAACACATTGCTATTTGGAGCTTATGGTTTCTTTTTTCTTTTTTTTTACTTTGATCAATGTTCTTAAGTCAAAAAAAAGACATATTTTTAAATTATTTAGTGAAAATTGTGTATTTTCATCAGTCTTTTAATGACTTGTTTTCCAGTGGAAATTCAGAGCCATCTAGTGACCAAAAATAAAATGTCTAAAATAAACATCACCAAAAAATATATAAATAAATTAAATAAATCCTCCCAAGAAGGAGAAAATCAGTTACTTAACCCTGGTCTTTGAGGCCCAAAGATAAGATTATATCCAGCTCATGCCTACAAAATCAGAGTTCCCAAATTCAATAGAATACGTCTTTGGTTCCTCTGGGGCCTAAAGACTACAAACAAAGACTTGGAACATGTCTTGCTAATTTTTGCAGTGTTTGAATGCAAATATCACCTTATCAATTGAGATATGTGCGACCTACACAAATAAAAGTTACTCTTCCTCACAGACTCTTTTGTTTTAAAGAGATTAAAAAGTGTACATTTATTGTTTTATTTAATTCAAATAATTTATTTTTGGCTGTGCTGGGTTTCCATTGCTGCACAAGGCTTCCCCTAGTTGTGGCAGGCGGGGGCTGCTCTCTAGTTGCGGCACACGGGCTTCTCACTGTGGCCTCTCTCGTTCTGGAGCGTGGGCCCTAGGGCTCGGCCTCAGTAGCTGTGGCATGTGGAATCTTCCCAGACCAGGGATCGAACCTGAGTCCCTGCATTGGCAAGCGGCTTCCTAACCACCGGACCACAGGGAAGCCCTCCTCACATATTCTTATCCCTTTTCTTGATGGTGTGTTCTCCTCTTGAGCAGTTTATGTATTTTCTTTCTGGAGAAAAGAGAAGCTGTGGGCGTCTTTCAGGAGGTGAGGCTGATGGTGGAAGGAGTGAGGAAGGGGGCAGTGCTCAGCTCAGTTCCCAGCTGAGGATTCTATTCAAGGTCATTTTGACCAGAAGGTTTTGGGCACCTCTGTTCATTCAGTGAACCTCTGTTGAATCTTGTTAAGTACGGGTTTCTCATTAGGCACAGATGTAGTAAATCTACGACGTGCTTGGGGAGCCTGTTCAGCTTGGCTGGTGAGAGCAAGTCTGAAAAGACAGTAGGAGGTGAGGCTGGCGAGGTAAAACAGAGCCATGATGTGCAACACTGGGACACCTGCGCTTTACTCTTTGAGGACTTTGACTAAATTCATGGAAAAATTTAAGATTAATGTGATTGCCGCATGCTGGGTAAAGAAATGACGGGAAGAGCAGTTAGGTTGTTCTGATAGTTTTGGACAGAAATCATAAGCGTACAACCTAGAATTATTAGAGTCAGAAACAGTGGTCAGAGAAAAGATGAATCTTTGGTACTGATATGGGGGAAGAACGGGTGGTGCTGTAAAGAGTCAATGCAAAATTTCTGTCCTAGATGATAAGGAAAAGAAAGATAATAACAGTGATAGAAATAAAGACCCCCAGGGAAGTAGCTGATGTGTCATGGGGAGAGTATGAATTTGGTTCATTCATTCAGAAAAATGTTCTGTGTACCTGCTAGGGCGCTGGGGCTGCAGTGACAACAGGCTCCAATAGCCAGTGACCAGGGAAGAGCAAGTTAATTCCCCTTCTGCACCTGGGGGTCAGATCAGATGCAACTGATCAGCTCTTTTCCAGGTGCATCATTTTATTATAACTAATTTATTTAAAATCCAAGCAACTCTGAGAGGTAGCTATTAATATGTGAATTGTACCAAGGAGACAACGGAAAGTCAAAAAGATGTAACAGTGAATTCACAGTCACACAAGAACGCTGTGACAGAGGTGACTTTGGATGCACTGTTTCCAGGACACCTCCCTAAATTGTCTCCAGCAAGACCGAGACAAAGAGGTGAGCAAGGCCTCGGGTTGAGAACGCTGCCTGCACTGCTGTCAGTGGCCTCTAGCCAAAGGGCTCGTTTCTTTTGATCTGGAGCCTGTGTCCCCAGCCTTACCTTGCTCTGCAGCAAGTTCTTGTCCCATTTTGCCACCTTCTGATCTGCCACCTTCTGCTCTTCTCCTTCCTGAGCCCTCTGAGCCCTCCCAGGCTTCACTGGCTGATCTGGACCCCTGGTCAGGGGTGGCCATGGCACAGAGAAGAGTCAGAGACTTGACTTTGAGTTCTTAGCCATTTGCTGGTTTTTGTTTGTTTGTTTTCTGGACTAGTCACAGAAACTCCTTGGAGCCTCAGTCTTCTCATCTGTAAAGTGGGAGAAATGCTACCTGCCTATCAGGATGGCAGGGGTTAAATGAGATAATGTAGATATAAGCACTTTTGTGGATTATGAAGTTTGCCAACAAAGGTCCGTCTAGTCAAGGCTATGGTTTTTCCAGTGGTCGTGTATGGATGTGAGAGTTGGACTGTGAAGAAAGCTGAGCACTGAAGAACTGATGCTTTTGAACTGTGGTGGTGGAGAAGACTCTTGAGAGTCCTTGGACTGCAAAGGAGATCCAACCAGTCCATTCTAAAGGAGATCAGTCCTGGGTGTTCTTTGGAAAGACTGATGCTAAAGCTGAAATTCCAGTACTTTGGCCACCTCATGCAAAGAGTTGACTCACTGGAAAAAAACTCTGATGCTGGGAGGAATTGGGGGCAGGAAGAGAAGGGGACGACAGAGGATGAGATGGCTGGATGGCATCACTGACTCGATGGACGTGAGTCTGAGTGAACTCCAGGAGCTGGGGATGGACAGGGAGGCCTGGCGTGCTGCAAAATTCATGGGGTCGCAGAGTCGGACATGACTGAGCGACTGAACTGAGCTGAAGGTTTTCAGTGTATGGAAAGATGCAAGGGTCTTGGCTCATAGAAATCATTCCTTTGATATTAACCTTAACTACTAGGGTCAGTATCCTGCTTTTCTCCATCCTGAATTCCTTCAAGATACACAGTCAGGGACATCCCCCACCCCCACCATCCACACACACACAGGCCGGCAGCTTGATTACTGCAGTATCCTTTGTTTACTGATATGAAAGTCAACATTCTTTGTCCACAGTACACACTGAGAACTTAGCTTCTACTTGCTCTTCATAACCTACTTCATTTTTTCAATACTGTGACAACTCTATATAGGTTACCTGCTCATCCTGTGAGTCATCCAAATATTCCTTTTCACATTAGCTTTCTTGACTAACTTTACTGTAAGACAGTAAAGACTCTAAAGGCAAGAATTAGTTGTTTTGATATATTTTTTAAATCTATGTATCTGACAGAACAGAGAGCAGCATATAATAGTTATGTGATAAATCATTGAATAATTATTTTTGTGAAATGGAGACAAAGAAGAAAGTTCTCCTCGAATTTTCTTCTCTTTTTTAGAACATGAGGAAAATTACTTTCTACATTAAGATGTTATTATTGATGATTTTATTCTGTGCATTTAATGAGAAATAAAACAATCCAATAGGCACAAGCTGCCTTATCCTTTCAGGGCTAACAATAGCAGCCAGGCTGGATCATCTAAAAAGCAAGCTTTTGTCTTTTCTAATGGAGACACTGTTCATTTATAGGAGTGATAAGAAAATATTCTCAAAGCATTTTTCAGTCTGGAAAGAGTTAAAATATTGCAAATGTTGTTTAAGTAAATTGTACTGTTAACCAATTCTAGCCAGCTAGTGTGCCGCCCATATAATCAAAAACTGCTTTCCTGAAATTTTTATGCACTGTTTATTTCCTATTTTATAAGTAAGCCTTTTATTTTTGCATTAATTCCCATTATAGTGAGGAGAGCAGTGGTCTAGAAACAACCCATGAATTGCATTATCTAATTTAATTAAGGTGAACTGGCAATTTCTCGAATGATTCAACAGTCCCCAGACAACTAAAAATGAAACTTTAAAATAGCTTTGTAGTGGACATAAGCTTCTGTCATTTACCATTATTATGCACTCTCACATTCCTTGACAGGAGTTTATGAATAATTCCACAGATACCCCAATGCTTGATTTACATAAGCAAAGCAGGTGTTTCCAGATGTTAGCCTGCTGCTTAGTCCCAAGCAGTCCTAGAAGAAAATCATTGTCTTTGATTTTGTGAACCATACCTCTGATTGTGTGGCGCTCAAGTCTATAAAAGCTATTTTATTGTACCAATATAATCCCGGTTGATCCAAGTATCTGTGAATTCTCCTTGCCATGCGGTTTCCTGGTCAGAAGATGCCATGGGCTGCTATCAATAGGACTTTGATCATATGTGGCTTTCTGGGAAAAGATAAGTTCCTAGGGCAAGGAGAAAGGTTAAGGCTGTAAGAAGAGAAGAGATCAGGCATTAACTGTTTTCCTTCAAGTACATTATAGCAAGTTAGCACAACCAGGAAACCTTAACAAATTAAAAGTGAGGAACTGGCTGACTCACTACAAATCGTGAGATTTTGTTCTATATTTTCACTTAGTGTAACACAGACACCCGTTATTCAGATAGAGATAAAACACTGTGAAACTAGTTCCCAAGCTGATATATTCATATCAGCTATAGAATGCTGATTTCTTACCAACAATTTGTGCTCTATTACTTATATAGGTTGAATGAATATTCAGTATTCAGTACTTATTTTACCTCTATCTCATTTTACCCTAACATCCTAAAGATTTTTTTTCTTATTCAGTTGTTTTCTAAAATCAGTTTTTACATTTATGCCTTGTAAGTGTCCCAACTGCATGAGAGAGGGTCTGATAACTTCAGTATCTTTCATTATTGTAAACCTTTTACTGAAAATAATAAAATTTACATTTAGCTTAAGAAAATAATTTTCCATTTGCTGGTTTTTTAGTAAGTAATAGGAGTCAGCTAAATTGGCTAGAATATAGTGTTAATGAGATTAAAATTGCAGGTTTGATTCCTGTATAAGATAATTAGTCTTATGTGGAAGAAAGCTATTCAAAGGCCATAATTTTGATTCCCAGTGGAGTTCTTAAGAAAGGAAGACCACGTAATGAGTTGTAAAGGACTTGTGGCAAATCAGGCTTTCCTCCTTGGGTGAAAAATGACAGATTCAAAAACAATATAATTTAGAGCATGTAGCATGTCAACTGGCCAAGAGCAGCATCATTTTACATGAGGCTACAAATCATCGTGTAAATGGGCACTTAAACGGAGTATGGACTCAGCTCATTTCTCCTTTAGCTCCACACCATTGAAAATCACTTAGAAACAGTGGGACTGAGCATAGATCAGAGTTGCAGAATGCACAGAAAAAGTGAGACATAGTCCCCTGCTAGAAAAGTTATTAAAAATTATTCTATAATTGCTGTAACTGTTCTATCAAGCTGAATAATACCAACCTGAAAAGTATTTGTATTTTCATTAGATACATATACTAAGATATGCAATTATATTAACTGTCATTTTACTCTTGTTTCTGATATGGAAAATCTTAGCTAATCAACATAGATATTATAAGTATATTTTATATGTACCATATGTTTTCCACATATTAGCCAGATGTTGGTATATTACAAGTAAAATTGAAAATTCCAACCTCATTTTAGGCTTGTTGAATATAGTAAGTTACTTTTCAGTCATTGAAATTTTTTACATTGAAAACTCAGTAGTTTTATTTTAATAGAAAATGTGGTCATTTAGAATATTTGGAAAATGTATAAAATTTCAAGTAAAATAAACACATGAAGTATTCATAATTCCAGCCAATGAGCATAATTATGTCATTATATTTCCTTTTATGATGCTTTTCCTTTTATTAAAAAGAGAATTAATATGAAAAATGGAATCAAATACATCCAAAATTGTAGCCTATATTTTTCAACTTTCCCATCAGTTGTGCTTCAGAAACAGTACTCTTATGACTGTATAGATTTCCTCTTAGATATGTGCTATAATTTAACTGTTATCCAAATCTTAAAATTTATGGTTATTTGTTTTTTCCTTATTAGAAATAATGCTGCAGTGAGCGTCTCTGTCTGCATGCTGGCCAGTTTGTAGACAGGATGGTCTATCTTGGTTCTTTAAATAGTCTTAGAACTGAGGTTGTTGGGTAAGAAGATTTGAATATGTTTAAGTCAGCTACCACAAATAGCCACATTCCTTCTCTTCCCACATTGCCCCAATTTATGCTGCCACCATCAGGTTACGAGGGCACTCAGTCCTTCAGTTTCCCTACATCTGCTGTTATTACATTGAAGTCTTAATTGCTACAATCTTAGGTAATTCCTAGAATTTGCTTTTCATAACTCCCTTTATTTTTGGACCAACTTATGTCTTAAAAGACATATAATTCATGTATGGTTATTTTATTACAACAAAATCAAACGTGTTATTTAGATCTATTCTAGCCACAAAGCAATGTTAGTTCTTCTAAATTGATAAACAGAAACAAATCATCAGTAGTTTTGTTTGTTTCCTAACTCATATACATGAGATTTGAATGGTGAAGTTACTTAAACATTGACCAAATTTAAATAAGTATTATTAATTAGACCATTGTACCACCATAATGATCGATTACAGTTGAATTCTGCCATAAGGTTCTAGAAAGGAAATGGCAATCTAACTTTTATGAGATAAGGTTTTGGCATTCTTTCTAAAGAGTAATTCAGTACCTAGCCTCTTGGAGGACAGGTCTGAGGGGGAAAGCTAAATATATAAATTCTTCTCTAGATTTGATCAATCATATATTCCTCCGGTTTGCCTTGTCTCCCAGATATGTTCACTTGCGATTAAAAGCATTATTCATTAAAAATGCTTAATTGGCAGGTTGGCAAATTTTCTGTTCTCTAGAATTTCCATAGCCAGGCCCTAAGATTTTCATGCAGATTTCAATGTTGAGCTAATTTGTTGCTATCCAGAGACATATTTGATCAGAAGGGAGAAAGATTACCTAGTAATATGTTTTCCACTGTTTTTTGTGTACTAAATTAACAAATTAAAGTACATGACCAATTAGCAGTTTTTAAAATTTTCTTTCTGATGAAACCTAAGCAGTTTGTTTGTTTTCGAATTTGAAGTAGAAAAGCAGTGCACATGGAAAAGAACAGATTAAGTTCTCATTTGATCTCCCTGAGTTCAAAATAAAATGTATTTATCAGTTGTTATTGATATGATATTTTAAATGGTTTTCACTGTTTTTCAAATTATCAACAGTACAGTTCACTGGAGTCCTTCATCTGTGCCTTTATATCCTACAGGATATATGGTAGGTAGATACTATAAATCAAGATAGCACTTTCCTGTAGGAAAAACTCTATATGCCCTTTAGAGACATTTTCAGTCTAGAATTCACCTAAGGCATAACAGTATACCAGGGATATTCTTGTTGGTGATTCCTTAACCCTTCCTCCCTTCACATGCCGTCAAGCCACTGTGACTCTCCGTAGAAAACACCTACTGTCCCATGAACATCCATACACCAAACCTCTCTGTCTCTAGGCTTAAACCTAGTCCCAGTTTGATCTCGTTTGCTTCCTACTATTAAAACTAAGATTGTGTTAGATTTTTATAAAGAACGTCCTAACCCCAGAAGAATGACTTCTGTGGTGGGAGTTATAATCTCATACTTGAAAACATATCACTCCTGTTACCAAAGAGTGAAAGTAACTCTCTCTCTCACTCTTGTCTGCCAGTCACTCAGTTTCTCTAAGAACAACCACTGTTACAAGTTTCACTTGTGTACTTCCAGAAATATCCCACTCATCTGTAAGCATTTATGTGAATTCCTTTTAATTTTATGTAAATGAGCCCAGAATATACAAATGACCTATACTTTCTTGTTTAGAAAAGTAGCTATCATGAAGATATTTTATTTTGTTATGTCTAGAGCTACCCCATTCTTTGTCATGACCCCGTGGTACATTGCATGGGAGTAGCATCATTTATTTAATCAGTCACTATTACTGAGAATTTTAAAGTTATTTTCAGACTTTTATGAACGATACTGCAATGACCACTCTTAATATATATGTAGGATTTTCTGGATCATAGGATGTGAACATTTTAAAAACTTTTACTATGTAATGCCAATTGCCCTCCATAGAGATTGTACCAGTAGGTGACCAACATTTGTCTTTACCCTCACCAACTCAGCATATCAAATGTGATTTTTGCCAGTAACAGCCTAAAGCAGTATCTTTCACTTCACTTCAGTCACTCAGTCGTGTCCAACTCTTTACGACCCCATGAATCGCAGCACGCCAGGCATCCCTGTCCATCACCACCTCCCGGAGTTCACTCAAACTCACGTCCATTGACTTGGTGATGCCATCCAGCTATCTCATCCTCTGTCGTCCCCTTCTCTTCCTGCCCCCAATCCCTCCCAGCATCAGAGTCTTTTCCAGTGGGTCAACTCTTCGCATGAGGTGGCCAAAGTACTGGAGTTTCAGCTTCAGCATCATTCCCTCCAAAGAAATTCCAGGGCTGATCTCCTTCAGAATGGACTGCTTGGATCTCCTTGCAGTCCAAGGGACTCTCAAGAGTCTTCTCCAACACCACAGTTCAAACACATCAATTCTTCAGTGCTCAGCCTTCTTCACAGTCCAACTCTCACATCCATACATGACCACAGGAAAAACCATAGCCTTGACTAGATGGACATTAGTTGGCAAAGTAATGTCTCTACATTTCAATATGCTATCTAGGTTG